>OY720027.1:2936590-3303777 GCA_963082485.1 Eudonia mercurella | reverse complement strand
AAAAAAAATACCGCATAGTGAGTACGCCCAAAATCCAGTACCTACGCAAAAATGCCAACAACACCAATATTCAATACGCAAAATGCCAACCCAAAAATATGCCAAACAGCAAAATGTTAAATAAATAAAGAATAGTGCTATTGATACGAGTAAATGAAAATCTGTCTAATGTTTGTCTCTTTGTATAAACAAGAACATATAAAAACACACACTTACAAAAAATTAAGAACTCGTCTTATCAACTTTCTAGTATTTATTATTTATTTAGCTACACTTATAATTTCAATGTTCTAGCGAAATTATGTAATATTTAAAGTTATTTTTATATCTGAAAACTAAATAAAATTAAATAGTTTCAGTTGTAATTATTATTTAGATAATTCCAACGAGAACATTGAATTCATGTTTTAGTTCCATAATATACAGGTCTCAATAAATTTGATTATCTTAAGTATTTTCTTATGCCAGGTGCAGATCAAGTGAACGCATAGCAATTTTATTTATAAAAATAATCACATGCAGAGTTTTAGCCATGAAACGGCCATAAATTTACGATAACAATGTGAATCCAAAGTGAGAAAAAAACTTGTCTCTAATTTTTCAAGCATTTCAAATCGATCTATTCAAACGACATATGAGAATCTGAACGAATATGTTTGTATGCGTTTACTTGAAAACTAGCATGCTGGCTCTAGACGTCTCCGAAAAAGAACATTACCTGAGTGGAGAAGCGTCTGTCGCAGCCGTCGACGATGCACTTGAACGGCTTGTTCCCGCCGTGCGAGAGCGCGTGCCGCTCCAGCCACAGGCGCGAGCACGAGGGCTTCCCGCGCACCTTGCAGCGCTGCCACAGGCAGACGTAGTTTTCCTTTCCAGCCTGAGACTCCACGTGCACTGACTGGAATTTCAGTTCGCAAATAAGTATTGAAAAGTCAACAAGCTAAAGAAAACTTTAAAAAGTTAATTATAGTTGTGCTAGGAGGCGTGTTAAATCGCCGGTCACAGTTGTTTGAATCTAGGCTTCAGGCTTCAGGCTATATTAAAAAAAAACAAAAAAAATGCGGTACGAAGTCCGCCGGGTCAGCTAGTAAGATAAATAGCAGTCGTTAAAACCTACCAACAAGCACGAGCCTGAGCAGCATAGAGAACTTTATAGCTAATGATAGTAAAACAATCTGTTTTTGTAATTATCTAAAAAAATGTCTCACCTGTAAGTGCTCCAAGAGGTCTGTGTCACTTTCAAACTCACTCTTGCAGTCTTCCCACTGACAAAGTGTTACTGTCGATGTTGTATCTGTACTCGACGTCCTTCGATTACTGTCTGTTTTTGTAAGATTTCGCGGGGGAAACCTTAACGTTTTCGGTTGCTTCAAAATTGGGCTCTTCTGGCTACTCTGTACGTCCATAGAACACACACTCACACTTAACGATAACGACGAATCCTCGTCACAATCTTTGCTCGTCTGAGAATCACTAGGTGAATCGATGGACTTATCAGTACCAATACCGGATTCTGATGACTCCGTGGTAGCACTAGAGTAATTCGCTTCTATCACAGTATTCTGAACATTAGACGATACATCTTTTAGAACAGTAATTTGTGTGAAAATAGTCTCCTCCCGTCTCGCGACTTCTTCTACTTTTCTCAGTTCATCACCCGTATGATCTGTCATAATTACATCTAGATTATCGTCATTCATTGCATTAATTTCCTTCACATTTTCCATAGCAAATTTATCAAATTTTTCTGATAAACTAACTTGTGCAAAAGGCCTCGAAGATATTTTAGTATCCAAGGGAACAATATTGTTATTAACAGTTTTTGAAAGCCACGGTATATCACATTTAGAACTCGTGACTTCATTTAGTTCATGAGGTTCCTTTACTGTGCTGCTAGGTGGTTCTGTTCCTTGAATGGGATTGTCTGGAGGTTTTACTGGTGCGATGGGCATACTGTTCGTATGTAAAGCTTGTGAGGAAAAGTTTGCCATCATGGAAGAAGGATGATGAACAATAGGACTTGAGCATGAAATTTGTGAGGATGAAAGCGTGTTCGTATTTGTATAGCTCCAAGTCTCCTTGACGTTCATATTTGGCACAGATGTAACAATATACCCAGGTTGCGGCATCAAGACGGGATGACTAAAATTCACTGTGTAATTCGGTTTAGACTGAACCGTCATTCCAACGGGAGGCATTCCAGGGATGTTCTTGTTCATTCCTGAAATAGATTGACTTGTAACTGGTTTGTTAACATTGGGAATATTGGGATACGTAGACGTCATTGTATTGGCTAATTTCAAAAGCGTACCATTTATAAGAATCTGCGCCGCCTGTTGGTTTTGTAAATGATCTTGTCTTTGTGCCGTAAGCTGTGGCGATTGAGGAAGAACAAAGTTCGGCATTTTGGCCATTAGGTTGGGTATTTGAACTACAGTTCCATTAATATTTTGCATTAGCGGAAATACGAATTGACCGTTCAATTTTGACGGACTTGTCACGTTGACATTCTGTCTATTGAAAGAATTCATATTATTTTGCTGCGTTAACGTTTGTGCCGGTATTCCATTTTGAGGTATCCTTAAAGTAGTTAACATTACGTTCTGAGGGACCGCTACGAATGATGTTAAGTTGTTAGAAGGCACCGTTCCATTGCAGGGCTGGGGCATATTGAGTTGATGGCAATTTTGTAAATTTGTAACAGGTACATTTAAATTACCAAGACTTCCATTAACTGTCATTGAAACCTGCCGTACTCCATTTGGAATATTCATCTTTGGTGCAGTACTGGCTTCTCCTAAAATATTTTTCGAAGGGGCCGAACTCTGCATAGAGTTTACACAATTTTGCTGTTGTAGCTGAACTTTTAAGTTGTTAGCTTTGGACCAAGTAAGGTTTTTGCTATTTGCAATACACGCTGATGATTTTCGATTTTTTCTTTTAGTTGGTTGGGGTTTCTTAACTGGTTCCTTTTTAATCGTTGGAGATTTCAAGTTATTAGAATGTAAACTTAAATTATTTGATCCACAGGTAACCCCATTCATTCTACTATCCAATTTAGTAGTAGAGCTAACAAGGCTGTTACTTCTAGTGTCAGGTCTCAATGACGTCGGTTTCTTCGACGAATGACTGGCTGAAGTTGCGGGTGCTATTCTAATACCAGCCACTTCATTTGACATTGGTATTTTTCTTTTAGCTGCCCCAGTTGACGTTACATTCCTGTTAACTGAGCAATTGGCGGATGGGTCTATCGTCTTTTTAATGCCGAGGCTTTGCTTTTTGCCATCGACCAACCCGTTATAAAGCCCATTCAGCAGCTTCTCCTTTTTAAAAGATTTGGATCCATGACGAACCGCCATAAACCCGTCCATTGTATGAACCTTTTCTTTAATTTCCTTGCTCCCGAAATCAAGCATGCCGTTTACGTTTGGCGACATTTTGCTCAGGTCTGTAGGTTTCATGCAATCGATT
The DNA here is from genome assembly GCA_963082485.1 of Eudonia mercurella. Lineage (NCBI taxonomy): Eukaryota > Metazoa > Arthropoda > Insecta > Lepidoptera > Crambidae > Eudonia > Eudonia mercurella. The sequence goes on along the minus strand of OY720027.1, from coordinate 3,300,306 downwards.
GTACCATTAGGGGTGGAGTTTGCCTGTTTTTTAACGGAAGCTTCAGCTTGTTTACTCACGTCTATCAAAACTTTAGGGCTAAGGGTCTGTGACAAATACGAGATATATTTCTCCAAATCTTGTGTGACGCCATTTTTGGGAAGGCACTTTCTCTTGCTGTCTTCATTGCTGGTCGAGTTAGAGTCACGTTTAAGACCATTTTGGGGCTTCATTTTATGGTTGAAGTACTCGGTGATGCGTCGATGTATCGGCGGATGCTGCCGGCGCACGGGTGCTGGTTGGGCCGCGAGGCGTCGCGGCGGCGCCGGGTCGCTCGCCCACGGCGGCATGCGCGCGCCCGCGCCCGTACTGTCTTCCGAAGTGCTGCACGGCGACTCAGGACTGCGGGGCGAGCCGGGCTCGGTTATGTCGCTACTGCTGCAGGTTCCACTTTCTGTTGGACTCAGCACCGCTACCCCACTGGAACAATAAGAAATCATATTTAAATACAATTATAAAAATGCGTCATAGATCATTCTCGTTTGAATGGTCAATCTTACATACATAGCGCTTAATGACAATCAGCTGTTGAATGGTAACGATCGTTCGTACATGACGATAGACGAGTGGTTGCGTGAGCGGGACGGCATGTGCGTCCGTGCCGGTCGGTGTTGTGAGCTGTGCACGGTGCAATGCCCTGGCGGTCCAGTGCAGTGACGCAACGAGACGCGCCGCTGCGCTGACCGACCGCCGACCGCCCGAATACGAAATTATTTTCGGATGCGTGACATACAGCGATCGTAGAGTTGACGCGACACGTGACTAACAGCCGAAATTAATAACCTATCTCTGATAGATAGGCCTATCTTAGTTTAGTTACCTAGCAACCGCTGTTATTTTCCGATAAATAACAGAAATAACTAACTAAGCAACAAATCTCTAGTAGGCCTGGCCTATCTCTTGCTGAGGATAGGTTATTCATTTCGGCTGTATGTCAGTTAGTACAGCGTTCATGTCATAAGAAGGTAAGAATAAATAAATAGAAATTAATAAAAAAAAACTTGGGTAGGAATTTATTCGTTTTCCCGCGTAAGTCACTTTAATTCGATTGTTAGTAAAAATCCACAGGTGAACGTCAGGGTAACACCATTTTGACAAAAAGCCAGTGCTTTCGTTGCACAATAATGAACCTTCTGGCGAAGACAGTTTGCGTTATTTTAGTGTAATGATTTTTTTACATCTTTCATTTGGGGTGGCAGAAGCATAGGCGGGTGTGGGGTGTAGATAGCGTCTCAGCTCGTCGAGGGTGCATGCTTTGTAAAGCCGCGACTTATATCTAGGATTGTACGATCCCCTCTTTTCGCACTTCACTAAAAGCTTTGCTACTAATTGACCCAATTCTTAAGCAACGTTCTTTATAAAATCGGGTAACGATTTTACCCTATCTTTGAGAGAATCTTAATATCGAAGATCAGTCTTCTTTAATTTTGTTAAGTTGTCTTTCGCTTGTAAGTCGACTGTAATGTTCATTTTAATACCTATTAAACTGTCCCATAACTTATATTAGAGAAGAGCGAGACATGTCACCTTGGTTGGACCTATAGGTCTGTTCGTACATTGTTCGAGTCGGCAATATTTTTTGCGAATGTCGAAAGCAAAAGTGGTCGCGTCGTCGCCGGTGCCGAAAAGCGACCGGCGTATGTAGGTGAGGCGAACGATGCAAGGTCGCGCCCGCGCCGATTTCGGTCGTCGACCCGCGTCTCGAGCGACGTTACATTGTAGATATCTTCGAACATCGACACTCTATTCTTAGGTACATTTTGTACATACATACCTAAGTGTTATTTACGATAAAGAAACACATTAAAACATAACTCAGATTTTACTTTAGATAGATGCTTAGTTAAATGGCTCACTCGTTCGTTCCCACGTGAACAGTATCACTTGATGGGATTGGGCCATGACTTACCGCGCCGACTGACTGGCCGAATGCAGAGTGACGGATAAGAAATATGATTTCTATTAAAAAAAAAAACTGATTCGGATCGCAATCACAGCCACAGACCACAAAGCACCGGTTGTGGTTTTTAACGATGCGTCCTTGGAGGTTGATAATTGTCGACGCTATCTCGCTAAACACTGTAATGCGCGACAATTGAGCGTGACGATATCGCGATGTGTCTGTCGGCCGGTCTCGAGTCGCTGCTAGCCTAGCGTATCGCCCTTTGCAGGCTGTCGCCGCCTTACAAACTATCTGCGGGCAATCTTAGTACCTACATACATACTTATATCAACATGTAACCCTATACTCCCCTTATAAAAAATAGGTGAAATATTTAGACGCGAGAACGTGAGATTCTCTATCACAAAATACGAAGAAATCATCGACAGAAAAATTAATAAATTCGTGGAAGTACACATAAACAAGTGTGGAACGGCCAATCTACTGCTCGTCAGAGCACGATAATTGATTCCTGCAAAAACACCATACGTGATGTGGTTCTGATAAGATGTAGGTTCTTGTGTCCGTGCGGAATACTGCGGATGCAATTATTCCATTGCTGTGCTTTAATTAAATACCTAGTAATGGGCAGAGTTGAGGAGCGCCATCAGGCGCAGTGGTTGACGAGTCCGGTCTGCGATTGCTGAGGTTGAGGTTAAGCAACTTTCGCAAAGGCTGGTCATCGGATGGGTCACCAAAAATATATCAGCACGAGCTCCTCACGATGCATTAGCATTCCTGCCCCCTAATTCTGCTATTTATTGTGATCTGAAACGGTTCTAAAACGCTACAGTTTTAACGTTTTCGCTATTCTTCTATCTACGAAATCAACTCTATAGTTTAGTAGTTAGCAGAATACGAAAATGTTGAAACTATAGCTTACTCGTATTCTGCTAACTACGAAATTAACTCTATAGTTTCGTTGTTAGCAGAATAATAAGCGTTGAAACTATAGCGTTCCAGATTCGTTTCAGATCAAAATAAATAGCAGAATTGGGGGGCTGCACTGGGCCCGCGTGGTATGGCCCGTTTGTTGAATTTGTTATAAAAAGTTATGCAAAAATGAACTCCCCAATTTAGTGCTATGTTCCGTAGTTCTTGATATGATACAATTAATTATTCTACGTATAACCACACCGCATACAGGAATGATAGGCGATACACGCGTACGTGTACCATATGTACTTACTTCCAGCGTTAAAATTATTTCAAATATTTAAACTAAATATTCCTCTCAACTATTAGGGAAAGTCACTTTTAGGTTAGTGACCATTTATTATTATTTTCTTGTGTTATGGCTTCATAGGTTGTATTAATTTTTACTGCTGCTGTCACTGTCAGTTAGTTTTGCGCCTCGACGTTTTGTTATTGATGTTTGTTTCTGTCATAGTATATTCGTTTTGTTGTTAATATTATCCGTGTTATTTTATGTTAATGTTTTTATTTAGGTAGTTACTTCTATCTATATGCATTTGTTTTTTTTCTTTCCTGTTTCGTGCCATGATGTCACTACTGTGTACAGCAGAATACCAGTGCAGCAGGCCCAGCTTGCTGCGTAAACAGAGCTGTGCACAGTGTTGGATCACATAACAGGGCACAATGTAAATTGTTACTTACTATTTTTGTTACATGTTGTAGGTATGTTTATTTGTGTTTTGTTATGTGATTCCAAAAAATGTCTTTTATTCTTTTATTCTTTATTTAACTATAAAAACATTTCTTTTATTTTGACCCACGGCCGCCTTTATCCCTATCTATTCAAAGAGAAGTCTCGTGCCCCAGCGCCCCCAGCAATGGGGTCATAAAAATGAGCAAACCAGTGAACACTGGTGATGTGGTGATGTGTGCAAAGTCGAAGAGAAAACGGTGGGCGAACAGGAGAATACACTAACGTTGGTAGCTTTAAAGGCAATACAGTAAATACCTATGACATTTGCCTACCAAACTGATGAGGTAACCTTGTTTTATTTGTTATTATTATAAAATGTAGCTTTCGCGAGTCATTTGTTAACCAAAATTTTGTCACAAATCGTCATCGTTTCATAAATTAATTAAATGCATTTTAGAAGTCATTTAATACAGTGCTGAATCATTTTCAATAATATACAGGCAGTCCTACATTAAATGTAAAAAAAATATTGTTAATTCTTTGTGGTATACATGGTGTTTTTCTACGTCTAACAAAAACATTAATAATGTATAGGTATATTTGCACGTGCTGACAAACCTAGTAGGTATATACGGTGGCTTGCGTAACAACGTCCGTTCCCGCGAACTGTCGCGCTAATTGTTCTAGGAAATTACTACGCGATACTACGAGCGCACGACAATGATGGCCGCCCCCGCCCGCCCCCCGCCCCCTATCGGTCAACGTTAACAGCCACCACACTAAATTAAAAACTTCAAATGTTAACATTAATGTAAATAAAGTTGATATTACTTTTTAAACTATCTACTAGATTCGGTTTGAGATTTGAATAATTACCTACTAGATTTGATTTGAGAAGACACGAGTCTTTAGTTCTCGCTTACCTTACTGCCTACTGACAGTTCTATGATTCATTGTCAAACTATTTTAGCTAGCCGAGTTTAATAAATAGCAGGTAATCTTAAGTTCGTAATAGGTAGACCAAACTAATTAGTTATTGAAGTGAAAACTTCTTTAGCGGCGTTGTGCACTTTTTGGAATGGGTAAAAAATGTTAAACTCGCGTCAGGACACGTGACCGTTAGGACACGTGACCTGATCGAAAATTCATAAGACCGATGGAGAGTAGAGGAATGGGTAAAAAATGTTAAACTCGCGTCAGGACACGTGACCTGATCGAAAATTCGTAAGACGGATGGAGAGTAGACCGCTGGCGCGGCGTAATATAAATTTTTAATATAACTTAATATAACTTTTTAATGTAATATAAATTGTCATGTTTGTGTACGATAGCCCAATAAATAAATATTGTATTCTACCACATAAATGAGAGTACTTTTATACTGATAAGTGATAATTAAAGCAATTCGTGCAAAATTATTCCCTAACCATTCCAAAATATCAAAAATGCACAACGTTAATATTCAAGTTTCCACTTCTGCCGGCACTCCCAGAGTGCAACCCGTCGTTTTTTTTTTTATTACACAGTAATTACCATGTACGATTATTCCAGGAATGGGAAAAAAGATAAGATAACCACTAAGGGATTTATTCTTTTTTTTATTTTGATTTGCAGTGCACAGCATGTCAGTCATAGACTCTAAGGGCGCTTTCAAATTGGGCGTTTTGTGTCGGACCGCTGTCGTTCGTTTGCACCGCGTTCCATATTAAAACAAGCGTGCGGCTGTCGTGCGGCTGGCGTTTTAAATTGAAAGCGTCCTAAATCTTCAGAACAATTCTAAATTAAACATCATAGACAATTACGCGCGCATAATTAATAATGCGCACCCTGCGCAGAGCAAAAAATGCCAAAAGTGCAGTCACGGTTAAGTTTATATAATTAAAAATACTATCGTATTACATAAACAAAATATATATTTAGTATCAAATGGAACGTGTTTACAATTAGTCCGATCCATAAATTCAAATCATAACACACTAAGTATAGTTTTTTCTACAATATCATTTAAAGCTGGGCAAAAACCAATGGCGGCGTTTAGTTGATTTCTTATAGTTAATCTAAATTATTGTACCTCTGATTTTGTCTAAACAATCACCATTGGCTAAACTACAAATCGTCCGTCTTACATTTTCGATTTATCAAGCGGTTATTTAAATTATTATTTTTCAAATTAACACGTTAAATTCCCCATACAAGATTAGTATGGCCGCGCGGCATCAAATAAATATGGACGAAGACATTTCAAATAAAAATATATGACACTTGTCACTTACGGACGTCGCACCTATAAAACGCCACGCAGCAAGATAAATACCTCTTTATAATATTAGTATTGATGTAACAAGGGCGGATTATGTTCTTAAATTTGTGGGCATGGTTTTGGCGCCTGCATTATCATTATCAGCGTTTCAGTTCGTTCGGTAAATGTAACTATAGGCACAGAGTACATATACCCTGTGCTATAGGCACAGAGTATATATTGTGCTATAGGTACAACGAGCACTGACAAAGTCCATTACCGACACAGAAACCAGAAATTCAAATATCTGTGATTACCGCAGTGCTAATTATTTTTATTACACTTCTTTTTAATTCATCATTGTAATTATTTCTATTGTTAACTATCGTTTCTTTTATTAAAACGCACGGTTCCGTACATACCTAATAATTAACATTAATGCGACACATCGGTCGCATTAAGTTCACCCCTCGTGCACATTGCGCGCAAGTAACGAGTGGGCGTGCAGAAGCGCAAATAACACGTCGTCGGCCGCACGCACATGACGTCAGATTGAGTTGACAGACTTTATAGTACAAAGTTAAATAAAAAATATTAAAAAAACATTATCTGGGCATAAAGTTTATACCCAGATAATGTTTTTTTTTTAATATTACGCACTATGCACATAGAAATTAAACACTTTTAAATATCTCTTCGCGTTAATTTTACGTTTATTTTGATATTAAGTGGGTCACCCACCAGTCAACACCGGCCCTTGTGAACACGACTATGCGAACAAAATATACGCGAGTGTTCGTATTGTTACATTTCAATATCACTTTATTCGCTATGTAAGCAATGATAATTTATATATAATGTAAGTGACAATGTTTACGCGTTCAAAGTAAGTTTATGGGCCGCAGGCTGTTGTATACCATGACTATGTCGCAGGCTACCGCATTATTGCAGTATGTCACGTCGCAATCACACCATTATGCAAACGTAGATCAAAACGTATCTATTTAAACTACCAACATTAAAAGAGACATTCAATCATCTTATTTTCCAGCGTTGTTTTATAAATGTTTACGGCGAAGGGTAAGGCACACTAGCGCCACCTATTGATAATTTGGCAATTACTAACGGACCGGATCTTTTCTAAACATTGCGTACCGTCCGATAACAGGAAAGCATCCATAGTATTTATTTAATAATTGTGCACTACTTTTTGTTGCGTGGTTTATTCACAAAACGGGCTATCGCATTTATTCACAAACAATGGCCACTTTTGGTGTTAGCGAATGAATACAAAAACAAACCTAAAAGTAGTGTATAATTATTAAATAATAGATGTTTGTCTAGTGTCGGAAGGTCCGCAACGTTTGAAAAAAAAGAGGCGTTTTTTTTACAAATGTTTAATAAATCATTACGACTATTGCGAAACATTGATTTTTTCTAGTGCCATTTTAAATATTTATAATATTAAGATTTCTAATAAAACGTAAGCTCAAATCTTAATTAAAACCAGTCCTGCATTTGGTTATAAAACGAAAACTTAGGTTGTAGTCAAATCACCCTCGACTCCCCGGGGCCATGATTATGCACCGGCTGCGCTCCGAGATTTTAATGGAATAACTACGACGTTAGTGCCACTACAAAGGGCCAATCTATAAAAAAATTGACGATAATTGACTACTTGGTTCTGATGTGATATGAGAACATTTTAATTTGAAACGTTACTACTTTCATAGGTGAAGATGAATTTATTGTACAGGGTGCCTAGTGTGAGTTTTGTTTACTATCCGTATTCATTCGATTACGTTTACGAAAACGAAAATTAGTATAGCATTGAAGCAGCGCCTCTTGGCGACATACGTAAAGAGTTAAAATTTTGCCATACAAATTCTTCGAATAGTGACTGAAACTCGCATTAGGCACCCAGGGGTGGACTACAGTAAAAAGGTCACCAAAATAATTTTGTGAATTCTTTTATTCTGCAAACTTTTTTCAATGTTGAATTCGAACCGAATATTTTTTTTTATTATAAAAGGAGGAGGCTAACGAGCAGGCGGGTCACCTGATGGAGAGTAATCACCGCCGCCCATGGACACCTGCAAAACCAGAGAAATCGCAGACGCGTTGCCGGCCATTAAAGAAGAAATAGGCTCGATTCTTGAAGATCCCAAGGTCGTAACGGTCCGGAAATACCGCCGCCGAGAGCTGGTTTCACAACACGTAAGTAGTTCGAGGCAAGAAATTTCGTGAAAAACGCACAGTAGTAGACCGCCATCCATCAAGGTGATATGGATGGAATGACAGACGAATGCGTGTAGTGCGGTGAAGGAAAGCAGCGGCAGGGATCAAGCCGAACAATTCCTCAGAACACTCCCCATGATACATGCGGTACAATATACAGAGAGACGCAACGTCTCTCCGAAGAGCCAGTGAATCGAGCCGACCTGAAATAACCATGTCGTCGACAATTCGAGCAGCTCTGCGTTAAATGCAGTCAAATGGAAGGCGTTGGTATCTCCATAGATTGTGTATAGTTTTTTAAACCGTTTGCGTAGCTAAATGGCAACTGCTGACCTTGCTGACCCGTCTCAAAGTTCCCCCCATACAATGTTTTATCTTGAAAGTAAAATAAATAACATATCAAAGAGCAATACTTTCTTTATCATCTAATTTTTTCACCAGTTTACAAAAGGTAAATAAAACAGTTATTTAACTTCATTACTGCAACTTCTTATCTATATTTACTCGGAATCGACTAATAAATAAGTCAAAGGTTATCCAACTTTATAATTAATTGTAGTTATAGATTAATGATTTAAGCGGGATTTTCATTATATACTTGTAAATTTGTAAATTCATGGTATTTTTGAGGTTATCAGCAATTGATTCTGATAACTTCAAAAATGCCATGACAATCAGTATAATAAATTAATATTTGCATACCTACGTAATTTATAACTGCGTTTCAATATTTAATATTTATGTATAATGAGTTCAGTTTCATTGTTAACAATGAATCAGGTTACTGCTTTGGTCATCTATTATAAAATTACCTACTAACAAATTATCCTGACCTTTGTCAGACGGCACGTAAGCCTTAATAACTTGCTTTATAAGTAATTTATTCAAATGTATCATAAATGTAATGTCTTACATACTAATGTATGATGTACTATGTATCAATAATATTGACGGTGGAACACCTTAAGGGCTATTTTCACATGCTATTGTCAATGCTAGTCCCGGTCTATCTGCATTTTTGTCACCATCCTTTTTTAACTTTTGCGTTTCATTATACAACATCCACATAATGACTCAAAAATCATAAAATTGGGAATACAATGAAGTTGTTGTAAAACGGTTTGTTATTCAATGAAAACAAAAGGTGGGATGAGGTATGGCCGCCTCATGCAAACAATTTCTTTATTTTTTAATAAACGTTTCGTCGTCATTGGTCAATATTAAACAAAGGGAGAGATGAACATGGTCACCTCATACAAGCAAATTTTTTTGAAAACGGTCAAGCTTGGTACCTATGATATTTGCAGTAAAACCATGATATATTAGTTGAATACTTACTGTCGCCAACTGTTGATGATCATAAAACTCATATAATGTTTGAGTACAATGGGTGAAAATACAAGGGTAAATTACTTTTGCGATTTGGGAGGGTAAGCGGAGGGCTACTCCACCCTAGATTAATCGAGTATTTTTCGTGCGCCGCCGTCGTCCAAGGGATGCGATACGTTGGTGCAGCTGCTATATTATTGCTTCTGCATCTATTGTACTGGACATTTCAATATCACTTTATTCGCTTGCCCTGATGGATTTATACGGGCATCCTTTTAACATGACCACGGTAATAGATAATATTACCGTGACATGACGCCTTAATTTGCACTTATAATATGTAGATACTTACATCTATAGTAAATATTATTGTTGAAAAACATTTTGATTACCTACCTTTAAGTAAACAATTTCGTGAAGATTCAGTCTGAGATGTTATTTTTAGATACATTGAAGTAAAAAAACTTAGCATAACACAGAAAAGCGACAGTCAGTTTCCAGCAAATCTCTTTGCTCTCTTTAATAATGTCTTTGGTTTCCAGCAAAACTTTCGGGATTTAATGTTTTTACCACACGGCCTGTCGTAAACCAATGCCGTACATGTTTGACGCTTGGTAAAAAAGTTCATGGTGGATGTTCCAGGTCTGTTTACAACAATTTACAACAATTTTAATAACTTGAACTCAATTCATTGATTGATGAAACAATAATTCTGGTAGAAGACTGAAGACTACCAACCATAATGGATGATTTTATTCAATCTTTATGTTTAAACGTATATTTCTTGTGTGATTTACAGATGGCCGTGCAAAAACTGAATAGCGCGCGAAAGTTAGTGTGGTCAATACACTCTCTAGACATAACAAGTTTTCAATGGCACGCCGCACGACCGACGGCGTAATGCAACGTTGCCGAGATTATGTCACCGGCGTATTTACTTTGTTACCCATTCATTACGAGTTGAAAGGAGTCCGTCGCGTGAGAATCGTGTCAAAGGGAGGGTGGCGACCCCTCCGCCCCCCCGCCTCGCGGCCCCACCCCCGCGATTATTATGCTAAGTGTCTGTTGGTTATGGCCGGGGAGAGTTTTTCGCGCATCTGCTATTTATTTACGCGTTTTATATTCATGGACTCGCGTAACCGCGTAACTCGCTGCTCGCGAGCGCCGCGCACCTTACACTTCATTACACGCCGTTACAACGTATAGTTTTGCCATCATACATGAATTTTCGACCCTTTTGCTTAGCCGTTAAGGTTTGTAGTTGGTAACGGAGTCGTGGAAATAAGTTATCGGGCGCACCCCGCGTGACGCTTCTGTCAAATGTCGTGCGATTGATTTTGCTGCTAAAGTGCTTTTTCAAATTGTCTAAGTTGTGTATGTATTTTGTATGAAGTGAACGAAGTTTGGAACAGTTTGGCCCCATTTTTATTCCCCAACCCCCTTTTATTAGATTTTGTGTAAGCTATGTATTTCATTTTCATATATGTACTCGTATATAGGTAGGTAGGTACTTACTACTTACTAATTTGGACGATATACAATGTTTAAAAGTGATTTTGAAATTAACAGTTTGTATGAATACAGATGAATATGTATACCTACGCGGTATAACGAATAATTTGTTGAAATACAGGCAGGTGCTCTATCAGAAAACGCCAGCAAGTTATGGTAAACATCGGCAGTCTCAAAACAAAAGCTACGCCTATCCGAGCAAGCGCGTTCAGAAACTTAATTTCCTGCTCAAATCCAGCGGCCGATAGACAAACGCGATACCTACCTAGTTGACTGCCAAACATTGAAAGATATTTGAAGGAACTTTTGAACGGTTCCGTTTCTCTTTTCACCGGCAAAGTTAAGATTGTTACTTGTCTAAAACAATCGTTTTCTACTTCTCTATGAGGTTGATCTCTAAAGTTTGATGTGTAGGGTTTAAAGTGGCTTGCCGGCGATGAGAGGAGTTACATTGGATGTTGCATCGTAAAGACAACGCCCGCCGCCTCCTTCCGGCGAGTCTGGCCAGGAAATAAGCGCATCCACTAGTCCACAGTGGATGCTTTGTTTCAAGCCGCTACTTTGGGAAATATCCGATGAGACGGAAAGCTCTTTCAGCAGTTTATTGAGTGGAGTTGACAGCCTGTTAACATTGCACCGATTCTTATGGAATGGCACACCTACATACATTGGAAAACCGACATTATATTTAATAGAGTAACAGAAAAAATTAAAATTGTACATAATAATTCTTTTTTAATTTAGTTTTTATAAATAACTAGCATGGAACATTACAGAAAAATCAATGAGAGTTTATTTTTAGTAAAATAACCGAACTAAATAATACTTAAAATGTTTAAATAATTTTTAACGCAAATTTTGTTGCGAACAAATTACAAAAACACGAATGTTGAATGTTGTTGTTTTTTTTTTTTAAATAATACTTTTTAATTTGGTTTTTATAGATAGCAGTTATAGGTACATTTCAGGAAAAAGTATGAAAATATATTTTTGTTGCAGTATTCGAAAAAACTTTAAGTTTAATAAATATAAAATAATGCTTTTTAATATTTAAAAACTGCAGCCTGTTTAACATTTTAGAAAAAATAAAAGCGTGCAAAAGTTACTCAGCTTTTACGATCGCCCAACTAATGCGCTAACCGTTACGCCACCGAGCCTCTTACACAAACCAAATACGTCGGAATTGTTAACACGAGTATACGGGCAAGCTGTTTCAAGAACAATACACAAGAAAGTCGGAACCGCTACAAATAAAAGGCATCAATGCTGGCTATTATTCAACACGACCTGAGAAGACTAAACATACGCATTGCACTATACAATAATATTTACACTTGATACACGCAAGGCTGATACGTGAAAAATACTAGGTACTTATAACGAATGTTTCGAGATCATAAAAATCGCTTACTTGAAAACATTATACTTACATACAAATGGATAATAAAATCTGGTGTGCCGATGACACACTATCCAAACTGACAAAGTTATCTTATGTTTCATAACAATAATTATGCTCAGCTTGACGTAGGCCCCACACTTACGTACGAGTAGTACACCCAATAATCGGGACGACACTGATAAGCTGATAACTTAAGAACTCTGAACATTTTAGATGCAAGTGTTATTTTAAAGTATTGAATTTTAATTGGTATATTGAATTTCACGTTGTTCCGCAGCAGAACATTTATGAAGTGACATTTTATTATGTTTATTATGAAGCTAATTGTGATAGTTCCAATATAGCTGCAGAAGCACAGACAGACATAGTATTGGTTAAACAGGCGGTATTTCAGGGTATCCTTAGTTAGACAGTCTTCTAGCAAATTATATGCCTATACTATATTTTTTATAGTGAACAGATAGGTACGCTTCATGAAGGTTACGATTTAACCTTTAAGATGTTCACAATCACAACAGCAGCAATCGATCATCGCACCCTCACAATCACAACTGCATACGAAGTTACGTCGCGCGCAGCTAATACATATAATTTCTTTGTCTGCGAAGTGTGTCGAGTGCATGAATGTCATCATAATGAATCACGTTTGGTATTGCAAATGCATGGCCGTTGCATCAATGTCCAGACGCTAGTACGAGACTGAAACTTTAGAAACCCTGTACCTATTTGATAATTAAACTTCTTACAGTACAGTTCTGTTCTGGCGTCATCGTCGTCAGCTCATCTCACACAATATTTAGTTGTCATAGACGTCAAATTTGCAACATCACTTCTGTTAACAATTCTCCAAGAAGAATAATGTGTAGCTTAGCTTATTAATATTAAAACAGACATTCTACCTGACCAGTACGTAAGTGTATACCGGACATGTAGAGGAAATCGTTAATGACTGAAGCCCTAAAGTTAATCTGACAGAATGTACTTAAGTCGTAGCTAGTGATGATTATAGGGATATTAGGAGTTATTTATTTTAAAACAGTTAAAAGCTATGGTTACTTTCACATATATATCAACAACGTAATTCATTAGGTGCTTCAGCAAATGTTTATAGTGTACCTACCTACTTAAAATGCAGATAAAAGTCTTAACAATTTTCTGTAGGATTTACCAAATTGTTCGATAATAAACGCAGACTACAGAACAGATCATTCATCTTATGAATATTTTTTGATATTTTTATTACATTTATTGATATTTCTAAATATTTATGTATTGATGTGTTCTGACCTTCGATCAACGTTCTGACCTTGTGAAATTTCGATCTTGAACATAGTACCGTTATATTAAAGAAGGATTAACTAGAATACAAGTCAATAAAATAGAATTAATTAACAGCCAAACATAGGCTTCCGCTTTTCCTGTAGTGCCAAGTTTGCTAGAGGTTAAAGATTTATACACTACAGCGAAGCAAGGCAAATGGAAGAACATGACAACCTTGCTTTACGTTTTCTAGTCGTAAACTAAGTCAGAAGAGTAGCATTCAACGAATGGCATTTGACTGGATACTAATGCAGTATTAGACCGTTGTAATAGTTACAATCTAAAGGGCGCTGCATACAGTCTGAAACCACAAGGGCTGACACAAATTTATTGGATGCTCATTTGAGCATCCAATCCAATCCAATAAATTTGTGTCAAAATATTTTAATAATATTAAAATTTGTGTAAAAATTTAAGGTCCAGTAGGCCGATTCTACTTGTGTCAAAATTTGCAAATTTCGACTTTTCGGTATTCTGATAAGCAGCGCTGCTGCCGTATTGCTGCAGAGACGGAGAACTTACGCAAATAGGTATTCCACTAACAAAACTGCACTACACCTGCACGTTTACTGCAAAATAAACGTATTCCAATAAAATATTTTGACATTTGTGTAGTTAATGACAGCAGTATTGGTGCAGGTTTATTGAAGTAGATTAGCTCACGACGAGCAACTTGCACAGAGTATTATAAGCTAAGTAAAATATTTTTATTATTAAGGTAACATTATATAGTCCTTTTAGTTTTATTGCAGGGTTAGTCGCGCAGTTGTAGTGTAGTTGTGGTGCAGAGAATTTTAACAGAATACGTCTATTTCCACGGCACTGCTCCTACACGCGACAAATGACAGGCGTAAACGTGCAGTTGCAGTTTTTTAATAGAATTGACCTACTGTTTTCGCGAGTTACTTGTTTATCTAAATACAAGGTTGGTTACTAATTTACTGCTTTTCATAGATAACGTTGATATGTATTCGATAAAAGAAAACAATTTCCAATAAAATACATTTAAACAAATCTACGACAATTTTTTTATTGCAAGGCAGCTGAAACAGACTGTTATCTGTTTGTTTGTCTTCTACTCCAATATTACTTTTGGTTGCACATAGGCCAGAGATCGCAAAAATCATTTAGTTATGTTACTAAAATTGCTGCTCTACCTCTGGTTAACATCAGCAAAGAACTGGCAACCCTAGGAACAACTGCATCGGCCTTGGCTGCAGCATGACGACGCTGCTGGCCTCGCCTTTCATTTTCGCTTGCCATCTAAGACAAAGGATTTACACTGCAATTGAACAAGGACCTTTGCGCATTATCTTTATATGATCAATGGATACCTATCTATATCTTCTAGCGATGAGACTTTACATCGATCAGTTCACAACGGAAACGACAACTTATTTTTAGAAAACTTGTTTCTATAGACAAACTACAGCTAAATTAAGATTTTTTTGCATTGTTTAAGGACGTTAAACTTGTTTTTGATAGCCAATTCTTGATAACAAATAGTATAGTGCTTATGTTTTCATCCAAATCAGGAATATTAATAAGTTTTTCTGCTCAATTTTTGTGCGTATTATCATACAAAATGACTTTACACAGACATCATTGCTCTGCGGGCTACTACACACAGCGTGTCGCCGCACAAAATTAATTAAAACCCACATTTCGTATTGTTTATAACGTTATCTAGTGAACAATTTACATAACCGTGGAGTTAGGCAACGCTAATTAATAAGTAATAGGTTCAACAAACTCGAAAGCACTCGTACAGAGCAAGAAAATACAATAATATACATTTTAATGTAGTTCCGTAATTTTTCCGCATAGTTTTATGGGAACAAGTCATACGAAGATATCTGATACTGCTGATTGCGTTTCTCATGATTAAAGTGTGTAGTTTACATACCGATTCGAAATACTGCAGGCGGCAATGTGGTCTCCGTTGTAATGTCATAGTGATTAGACTCCGTTGGAACAACGTGGCATACATTCTGTGTTAATGATAAACCACGCAGTTCCAATATTGCGAAAATAGCTACTACGGCAATAATCTATCTGATGTATATGTTATTATAGAGTTATAAATCCCACGGTTTCTTATAAGTTAACCTACAGACTACATTGTACATCGCCATACTAAATTCATGTTTGAAATTTGGTACAACGACGCCTACGCTTTTCTCGGCGTAGGACAAGGATTATGTAATACAATATTTAACGTTCAAGTCTTTGTGTTTTAAGGTAAACCGTAAGTACCCGTTTTCTGACTCAGTGTTGATCCGCTAAACAATAGTACCTGGATGACCGAACTTTGCTCGGTATTTTTTTACGGATAAAACGACGTTTTCTAAATATTAAACCTAGCTACTTAGATCGATTTATCGCCCATGAAACCCCCTGCATACTAAATTTCCTGAAAATCGTTGGAACCGTTTCCGAGATTCAGATTATATATATACATATATACAAGAATTGCTCGTTTAAAGGTATTATTAGATTATAGAAATAAACTGTGTTAAATGAAAGCTTTTAACGTTCGATCTTTAAGCTCCTGATGTACCGTAGTCGATAATTGGACATTCGATTCGAATCTATCTTCTCGATATATCGTGGAACGGACACTCCGACACATATTACTTTGTGTGAAAATACTAGCTCATATTAGCTTAACGTCACAAAATAATGAGACCCAGAAGACAACACTGAAAAAATGCACCAACTTTCGGCGAATAGTTTAAGACTATAATATGACTCACGAATCTGAAATGTTGATATAGGTAATTTCATGTCTTTATCTTGAATTTGCTTGCTCAAATACACGATTGTATAATTTTGACTCGATAATAATTATCTGCCTACCCCGTTGGGAAAAAGGCGTGATGGTATGTATGTATGTATGTAATAATTATTTACGAAAACACCACAAAAAAACACTATTGTTCAAATTACAACATAATTACTTATTGATATGCTTGGAAACCAGTTAAATCAATATTCGTAATTTAGTAGCTGCATGTTTTAATAACTAAAACCAATAATTTTTTTTAAAGATTTTTTAGATTTTTTTTAATTTGCGGTCTCAATTGTCGCAGGCGCTACGTATTTTCGACCTTATGACAGCGACAGTAAGGATCAGCCTTTTTTAATGTTCACAAAGCGAGCTGTCGTCTTAATACACTTCCATCTATCTCCTATCTTCCTAAAGTTTGTACCAATTATCGTCAAAATTGTTTTATTTACAGAGCAACTAAAACCTTTAAGGCAACTTAGTAAAGGCTTCTTCATAAATTAAATTATTTAGTTTGTAATAAGGATAAAAAAAAATAATTTCGATGCTATTTTTTTATAAGATTAAATATAATTAAATATAGAGCACATGAGTAAATACCCGAAATCTACTCATGTGATTGTAATTGCATTTTTTTTACAATTGAGTATTGCTCCTTTGTTATTTAAGTCGTTTCTAATAGTGGGGAATTTTTAATGACTTTTCTGTTTTACCTATAAGTTTATAGCTATTCATTTATTGCATAAGTCGATAGATAGTCTTCCTAGGATAATAAATAAATACCGCGCTCGACCAACGCATACATACACCCCTCACGACCACGGAATCTCGCAACGGCATTCGGACTTTCGTGGGTTTCCTTATTTTGTTTTAACGTTCGCAACACGGGACGAGTGAGCAGACGCGCGGTGCCGTAATGAGACGGTACCCGAATTAGAGGAAGTGAGCATCCGGTGTTTAATTAGGAGCTCGTCGGAACACGTGCTAGCATCTCTCCAAACGTTATGATGTAGCCAAGTGAACAATACAATATATATATTTTTATAATAAAGTTTAAAACCACTGAACGAACACTATATAATGCCAATTCCAAAGCCCGGTCTGGGCGAGACCGCAAAAGCATTCCTTTGTTGTTTGTTTTTAAACTATTAAGATGGCTTAATAACAAGAGACAAGTAGTAACTCTAACTAGAACCGCAAACTTAAGTAAAGGTAAAATTTAAAAAAAAAAATTCAGCCATGGTACAACACCACCGTCCACCACGGTATAAAGAAAGTTTAGTAAACGCGATTGTCTGTGTTCAGTTGTTTAGAATTATTCTGTTTTTTGTTGTGGCAATTATCATAAGGTTTGTGTGTAAATTGAAATGAAGGGTCCCGTGAACACAATGATGACATCACAATGCTTCGTCGCTGGCGTGAAGTCAAACTAATTTTGTTTAAACACAACACTTTTATAATATTTTTTCCAAAGTTTGTTTAAGTTTCCATAGAAAGGATAAAAACGTATAAAAGCAGAAAAATAATGTTTACATTTTTTTAAATTGCAGAAATGATACTAGCATAACCTACAAAACAGATTGAACTTGTGAACTTGTAACAGGTTGGTATAGTTACATTTTTTTTTATTTTGGCGTGCCACAGATAACAATACCGTATCTTTTTTTTATTTACATTGTTCTAAATTCAGAGTCAGTCTAGGAACGCGACTAGGTAGGTGCCAACTGCTTAAAAAGTCTCCTTTGCGTGATCTTGAGCTAGACAGGTAGTCTAGTGTTGGATGTGATTAGGGCTACCTGCTCGACAACACTGATTGATGCTCTCAAACGAAAACTGTATAATTTACACAGTCTCTATTAAGTGTTAATTCAACCTTTTTCATACCCCTTCTAAAGTAGGTATTGCCCTGTGAACTATTTTACCGAGGGCTCTTGTTTGAGTTTGCCTCCAATCAAAATGTCTCGAACAACGTCCGCCTCTAGTCTTCACTTATCTTCACATATTTACTAAAGCAACTACATAATAATTTCAACTAACACAACCGGTGAGTAATACTGTTTGAAAACTGAAGCATATGCTGCAATTGATAACAACCATTCTATTTGCTGTAGCCGCTGAGTTAAAATGATATTCGCTCTCCGATGAACTTGTATCAGTGCCAAATTACCTAAAGCACATATTATAGTTTCTTTGGTAATAATACACTCATATAATTATCGAAGCAACCCTGTCAGTTACTACAGAAGTCGTAACGTAAATAGCCGCGGTGGGCGAAAGTGAACGCGGTCTCGCTTCACGTGCCGGCAGGAATGACTTGCGCAACAAGATGCGCGCGCGCATTGTGACGCGGTGCAGCGGAACAAACAACTGTTCCTTTGTTTTTCGATTGTCAATTTGTTTTCGGGTGGCAATGATAATTTGTGTAGCCGATTGTCTGCGTCTCAGGTGCGACTTCTGCACCCTTCAAACCTCTGCCAGTGGTGCTTTATTTTTATTCAATGAGATATTTCAATGACACTTGTCATTAAATTAGTACAAACAAAGTAGTTAGCGCTCCATAATTTGGTAAAGATTTTATTGCATCAAAAAAAGTTACTCGCAGATTACAAAAAAAATAACTATTTAAATAACAAAGCGTTACGAACAAGCTCTTTATTTAAAGAATACCTTCATTACTATTTGCCGGAAAATAGCTAACTACAAAACTCAGTTAAATATAACTACTTATAGATGAAAACGTCAGCGTCTGCAGTTATAATATATAGTTTGCTGTGGACAATGGGCATGCGGGTCCGAGAGTCCAGGGTTCGATGCCCCACCACAAATTACCCCCATGATCGTGTGCGATGATACCGTCTCCGCTATTCACATTAATAACACGATAATTTACACGTTCGGTCTTGACATGCCACCGACAACAATAAATAATCATTGAAGAAGCAATATACCGATGCGTATAATATCTTATTTATTTCTTCTATTTTGTATTATGTATGTGAATGTTATTTGTTCGTACTTTAATGGCATATAATAATATTTCCAGAGATATTTGGTAAAACGGGCAATTACCATAAATATAATCAAAACAGCAAGTGAATAAATAAACCCTATGTTCTTTTCTCTTCTTTGTTTTCCTTCAATATTATTCAATGGCACTAAAGCTCCACCCTTATACTATAAAACAAACTATGCTAGTAAAACGAATAACTAGTCTTCCACGTGCTTACCGTACTGAGTTATTAATGCCCAGTCCTTGCAATAAAATCGTGCTGGACTTAGAATTAGCCTCAATGCTCATCCATAACGTGTGCGCCCTCCTGCATTAGTGTCTTAACGGCTACCGGAGCCGTCCTAAATTGCTATTTAAATGGACCACTCACGCATGGCTGGCCCGACCGAACCAATTATAGAATACTCAACTGCATTATATTGATATGTCTCCATCACCAACGTCATTTATGTTACGGTACAAAAGCGTTTTTATTCAAGCTAAAAAAAATTCTACAAGCTGTGTTACTGTTTGCTGAGCCTGACCTTAGTAGAGAGTAACTAAACATTCGATTAAAATCTCTAAATAATAATACTATTTTAGTAGGTTCAGAAGATAATATATCATGATCAAAAAATAAATATTTGTGTAGAGACGAAGACGATAATATATGACTAAATAATTTCATTCCGAGCTTGAAACATTTTTTCGTTTACAATATAAACAAACATAGAATTTCTCGTTTCTAATATGGAATTAGGACTTGAAATTAGATTTGAAGGTAAGCCTAAGCATATTTTTATTAATCCTTAATGTTTTAGTACCCTTATGAAAAGTTAAACCACAAAGCACTATTACAATACAATACAACCCTTATTAATACAACTACTTTTAGTTGGTTGTATAACTCGATTATTTTTTCTTTAAAAGAGTAATGTAGATTGGTTTGGCAGCGAAGCTCTCGGCGCTTTTGTGTAGGCTCTGCGGAGGTTTATTATCGCGACACATTAACATCAATTTACATTTCCGATGGCGCTATAAAAACGTAAACAACGAAGCGTGGCCGTCATCTAACGCGCGCGCCGCGTGCAAGCCATTCATTAATTGTGTAATTAATTTTTACTATTGTTTCATAAAGAATTCAGCGTGGTTAATGGTCTTACATATGAAAAAGTCTGCGCTCAGCAGCGGGACTTTATAGTCGATGATTGAAGACAGTAACATAAAAACCATAGCGTGAAAACAAGAAGAAGCATGCAGAGAACTCAAATCAAGTTCTAATTACTCAATGGCGTTAGTTAACCTTACTTTGTCAGTCGTATGCACAAATACATGCATGTTTTTGCCAACATTTTTATACTGAAAAGTACAAAATGTTGTAGTTATTAAATGAAAAACAATAAGGCAAGCAAGAACAGTTGTAATTTTAGCTAATGCTTGATACATACGATTTGGCGTACACCATTTTTCTGCATCTTAAGGAATCGGTTCATCCATTCAAACCATTCATTCATTGTGCCCGATCCTGTCTCGTTTCCGTTCCGTTACGGTGAATAAAATAAATAAAAATATTAACAATACGAATTTAATTACGCCACAAAACCGGCTTCATTCGATGTCTATAAACGGTTTTTTCAATTCACGTGCGGCTATTACAATAACAAACAAGATGCGTTTATTTTGTCACACTTTATTATCTTATCTCTTATAATAATATCTCTATTATTAGGGACTGTCTTTTATTCTCCATTATGTCAGAAGTTGGTCTTAAAATGCAAAATTGAGATCACCCTTAACCCATTTCACGTGGTTTTGGAGTGGGTGGCGTGTGCGCAGAAAGTCAGTGATTATTATGCGCGCTGCGTTTGATCGTACGTATATTTAGCGAGCGTCGCGCGGGGTGAATGAACCAGCTCTTCGTTTGTTACGATTGTATTACGCCTGGAAGGAACAACTGATGACGTGTTTGCCAATCAAACATGTCTTATACATACTCCCTAAATGTATAATGACCATTGTGTAGGTTCTGTCATAAAATATAAGGTCCTTTTGCGGCTAATTCCGTTTTAGTTTATTACAAACAAACATGCAAGAGCACTAGCTTTCTAAATAATGCAAGTAGGTAGGTTCTATGTTTACACAAACAAAAGCATTGTTTCGCTACAACGTCGGCACAACACTTGTTACCCGACCAAACACAATTTAACATAAAACTTTATATTAGCACAGAACAATCATTTTAAAGTGTCAACAATCGAATTGTAATCACGATTATAAAATAGTGACATTTTACAGTTGATTGAAATCCAAATACCTTTACGATACGGTTGTTATTACGCTATTGTTTAGTAAATATAATATTTCTGCTATAACGGGCAAGACCACATTGCATGCAGTACGCTTTGATTATACAAGTACATATATGTCCATAAATCTGTTAAGTCATATACCTAATTGTCTCGAAATAATCTAAACGTGTTTCTCAGCATGCTAACTCTAGAAACATAGGTAGGTACCTACCTAGCCTGTAGATACGAGTATGAGTGAACGTCCGTCCTAGTTATAGCTATGGAAACAAATAGGTTATGTTGGTTTTACACGATAAAGAGGTAGGCATGCTATTCCACTTATCACTTTATCAGATGGGTACAGTTTAAATTGACAAATGTGGACAACTGAGAAATGGACAATCGTAGATAGTTTGATTTACTGTATCTATGAATAATGCTGTGCTGCTACAATACTCTGACTTTTATTTCAAAGGATATTGGGTGAACATCATTAGAGTAGCTACAAGTGTATTCGGTTTCTGTTATGATAACACATAAGAAAATATGGCAAGAATCTTGAAATGTATCTCTTAACTATAAACGACGCACATATTATAAAAAAATACAAATTGCACTATTATACTCTCGGAAGTATTTAATGTAATGAATTAAATGACGATTCACGACCAGTGGAGGCAAGGTAAACCAACGGGAAATACGCAAGAGTAACATCGATTAGGCTAATTATATACACAGGGAATATGAATTACTACACTATTAGATAATTATACCTACGACGTAAATATTATTTAGATATTTATTAAATAACGCCTCGGTTGTCAAGTAACTAAACGCAAGGACAAATATGTAAAGAATAGTTTCGTTTCAAAATAATCTGTTCAAAGCTCTGCTACACAAACAACAAAGCAACACAAACGTGTATGCCTACCCAATTTAGCAAGAGTGTTGACTGATGATTAAGTAAATATTACAATGATGGGGACCCAGCAGTGGGATATAACATAGACTAATAAAAGCAATAGCTTACATATATGAAATTCAAGCAATGGACTTTTTGTAACTCTACCTGTTTCCATGTAATACTGAAGTTCCTTTTTCATTCGTTTAAGACCTTATAAGCAGTGAACAATGTTCAATTTATTGTGGTTTCTATTTCGTCAGAGCACAGCATGTTATCTGAATTTTATGTATGTATAATCCCATTTCACGAAATGTAAAAACAGGACAACTGAGATGACCAGTGAAATTAAAACACAATACAATCTAGAAACTAAATACTCAATCTTTATAGCAACCATAATGTTAACGAAGATATTATTTTACATATTAAAAGTACAGATTATGGACTGTCGGGACTGTCGGGCATCGCAATTGGAAGAGTAGGAGAGAACAGAAAATGAAATACACCTCACCTCACCTATTTATATGCCACATTACATGAAATCTAATCTGACAGTAGGCAAAATTTATTTATACGGCGCTAGTGGCAATTATAACGGTTCCGAACTTTGTGGCTGTGAACTTCACCTTGACCTAACTATAAAGCTATACGTTTATCAAGATAAGGCACACAAAGCGACATTATTGAAATTTAAATAACTTTATTATTATTTCACGGTCAAGTGAGAACATAAAAATTCTGTGATGTGTTTTGGGATTTGCGCATAACACAATTTAATATAGCCAATATAGTACATATTACGTAATCCTTAAACTAATTATGAAGTCCCCAAAATAAATATTGAGAAGAATCACCACGTGAACTTAAAATATTCGAGTTTTACATCCAGGTAAAGGCCACAGGACTACATCCTATAATGCCCGCGAAACCGGATCGCCGAGAGGTGAATTTATCCGACATTCACAACATACGAGTTGAACGAGTAAAAAGTAGATGTAGCATGTATTCAGATTGAAAAACATGATCTGTTTATAATTTCACTTAAGAATTAAATGTATAATTAGAACTATAGGTGTAATATGAAATACCTATCTAAGTAGAATATGAAGGATCTCAAATGACTAACTTTCTACATAGCATTTAGCCAAATTAAAAAGCTGCCGAGCTTATGATTTACATGTTTTACAAGTTGGGTTTAACGTAAGATATCTCAAAGTCAGCCAGAAAGTATTATAGACATAATGTTTAGTGCTTGACTTAAGATACATATGCTGTAGATGGCAAATAAAAATAATTTGAAATCTAAAAGTATGGTATATACCATAAAATATCAGGACACGTGTAAATATTTCAAAAGTTATACCTTTCTATATCTAAATCAGCAATTTATTTTAATATCCCTTGCACATCCAAACTCCGCTTCGAGATTATTGCATCAAGGCAAATAGATCCCAGTCACAGACAGCAAGATGTGGCGTTATGAAATTGCAGAGTGACATCAGGTTCGGTTGCACGGTTGCAGGCTCGCAGGGATCGGTCTATATTCGGCGAGGAAATTAGGCGTGAGAGAAGTCAAGATTGCTTTTAAATCATATTTCAAGCTCAGTGCGCCGGCCCTGCTAATTGCAGCACGTCATAATTAGATAACTAGTTTAGGTTGTCCGTTGAAATATTTAGATTGCCATAAACTCTCAAAACGCATAAACATAAACGTACTGTTGAGGCGTTGTTAATGTAAAAAATATAAGTTTTAGTTCGTTAAAACATTTAAGACAAAATAATGATAATTTAAAATTACAATAACTTTGAAACTTTAACATTGATAAATAGACTAACAATGAAATACCGTTAATGCGACCGTACCCGCTCGAACGTAAACGGGCACCTGTGAATTCTGGTCTAAAAATAGTGGTAATTTTCTAAAGAATAATTGATAGACATTTTCTGAGCGGTCGTAAACTGAAATATTGTTCCTTATTTATAAATAACCAGAATGTCATAAAAGCTACAAAATGATTTAGAAGCCAAATACTAGAAACATATATCACCGAACTGTATAAGTCTAAACTAAATAAATTCAACGATGAAGAGAATATAACTATTGGTAAGCAACAAAGAATTCCAAATAGAATAGATAAATTTTGTAAGTTGATATTTTTTACCAACGTAAGAATTGAAGATAGGTAAGTATTTATACCATTCTTGTCGAATGCCACGCGCCTTTCGATAGAAATTCAAGAATGTCAACTTCATCCTTACTCAGAGCACATTGCAAGTTTTTTGTAGACTGCGAGTTATTCAATAGGCATTACTGATCGTACACCTAACACTACAGATTAAACAAAGAATAGATAAATTATTCAACGCATAAAACCGGAAGGCTTAAGCACAAGGTGCTAAGCGCACCTGCCAACAATTCCTAGACCTTTGCTTTTTAATGGCAAATGTATTCAACTAACAACTATAAAGATGTAAAGTTAAACTATTTAGTTTGTCATGTAAAAAATGCGCAAAATATGCGAGAATATTGCTTGAAATGGGCATGTGTTCTGCCATATATATATATTTAGTACCTACTAGTATTTTACTCGCGACTTCGTCCGCGTGAATTTGAGATTTGAAAAATAAACTCTTTTTTCAATAAAATATAGCCTATGTTACCCACAAAGAATCTAGCATTCCATCAGTGCAAGAATTTTTGGAATTGGACCAGTAGTTCCAGAGTTTAGCCTCCGCAAACAAACAAACAAACAAAGTCACAAACTTTACCTCTTTATCAAGTATAGATGACAAAACACATGCCCATTACAAACAACTTTTCTTTTTGTCGGTCTTCTTCGTGTAAAGTTTTCACACATGTCACCAAATTGACGAGAATTTAGTTAAGCATGGTCCAAACTTATAATATCGAATATCAACGCTTCTAGTATGTCAAATTCAAAGATAGAAGTATTTTACCAATGTAGTAGAAGTAGTAGTGTTTGGCTAGTCAAAGAAACCTAGAAAATAAGAATTGGCCTTAGGTTCCTTAGGATGGAGTCCTGGTTAAGTTACATTTAAGACAAAGCAAGTGAACTCGTATAAAATATCCACGATGCACGGAATTAAAAGGATAAACGTAACGTAGTTTATTAAGGTAACAATGGATAAACAAGCCTTTTGTCCGAGTAACAAGAAGTACTGAGTTGGAAGTTTCTTTGTTTTTATTTACTTCGACAACTTAGGTGAGAAAGAAAATTATTTAACTTTCATCAAAGGGCACCTTGCGCAATCTTGAACTTTACCGTAGACTTTTTGAGCATTTCAATTGTTACGGTGGTTTTCCTGTAATTTTGTTTATTCATAGGAAAATACCATGACTTCCCATATATTTATGACGCATTTTAAATCAATCTAATTATACTGGTAATTTACAATTTCTTATCCACAAATGACGTTATGCACGAGTGTACTAATTGAATACTAAATATTTTGCTATTATTGTATAGGCAGTACCAGTGAGATTTTACGGATTAATTTCCATAATTATTATTCCTATTTTCTCTCCTGAGAAAGAGGAGAGAGAAGCTAATGTTTTTTATTGTAAATCAATTGTTGTGAATGTTATAAAAATAATAAGCCTAATTTTATTTTATTGATGTTTCGTATTTTGTCATCGCAGGTCTTCAATCAAAGTAGGTCAGTGACAAAAAATCATTGCAACAACTATTATGGCTATTACAGATTTTATAAAATCTTCTTACACTATCCTGTTTTTTGGATATAGCTATGGTTCCCTTCACAACAGTCCCCTCATTCTTTACGGTAACACAATATACGTGTATACCCACCCTGAGTCAAAAAAGTTAGCCATTGTCAAGTCTGACAAAAAAATACCACACGTTTTCTACCGTAGGGTATAACAATTCATACAGCCGTAGCCGGTGGGAAGATATTTTTTGTTCTATCTTCCTTCAAAAAAGCGCAGAAATTCGTTTGAGCATAGCTTACCGGGTCTCACTAAGTGCTCATGGCGACAAAACGCATAAGAAGCACTCGATCCTCCAAACGCCCGCCGTTCCCACCCGCATGCATGGTGTTTTTTTAGGGCCGAGGTCGGGATAATCACCTCGGTCGGTGGCGTAACATCTCATCGCCCGGCGGCACCACGGTCAGCTCGCTGGTCTCTCACTGCACATCCTCGTGAGGGTCACACACTGAACATCACACACACTGTCGGCACGATCGAGGTTCACTGCACTGTGTCACTCGCGAGACGGGCGGCGTACGCTATCACCGCCGATGCATTGGCGGCAGTGCGCGGCGCTCCCGGGCGCAACAGCTGACGGGACTCCCCCCCTTCCCGTACCGCGCGCGCAGCCGGTGCGTGCGCCTCGCCCCCCGCGCCGCCCGCCCCGCACCCCGCACCCCTCACCCAACCTCTAATCCATTATTTACGGACGGCCGACCGGTTTCAGGCGCGTTCGTTCTGCCCGCTCTCGGCGACGATCGTTCAAATTTAATGCCCTTCCTATGTCCGGCCTCTAGTGCGATAAGATTACGGTATGCGAGCTTTGGGAGCGACTGCGAAAATTATTGTCAACAATGTTAGCTAAATATGTTCCTAGGAATAAAATAAATGAAAAACGAGAACATCATCATAACAGAAAAAATCCAACAAACCTAGGTACCGCAGAATCCTAGTGCTGCTTTTAGATCATTAATAAATTTATATACTTAACACCAATAACAAATATTAAAACAGAAAAGTACAACTACGAGATGCACTACCGCTAGGATGTTGATAATGATGATAATAAATACTGCAAGATAAAGGTAAATGAACTCAAGCAGGCATCGACTGGTACTGAAAGCACTAAAAAGCCTATAATCCGAAGTAATATTCTGTTGTAAGCCACAAATACACTTTTCAAGTTGTAAATCAACGTACCGGCCATAAAAACGTAGTAAAATAAAGTTAGAAATAAAATGCCAAGTCTTAGTAAAGTCTTTATACATAAGCTCAGTAGATATGTATTTACATGTTAACAGTTACTTACTGGGTTTGTGTCTGAGGCGGTCGATGTAGATACTGTCGACATAATCTCAAAAGTCTACACGGTTGAACCCCTCACGCAAGATTATCACAACATTTATCTTATTTCCGTGAAAATAACTTAAGAAGTCAAAGCTTATCTCCATTCTGAGAAGATTTTTTTGCGATAACATTAATGTGCTTGACATGGAATCTCTCGTAAGTAGGTCCGAGCCCCACTAAAATTATTGGACTTTTACTGCCTCTAATGACAATTTGTTTTATTCCAAGAGTATGATTCCAATGTATATTTACTAAAGTAATAACAAATTCCATGCAGATATAGTAGAATTCTTAGTTCTGTAACACTATTCGTCTTTTCGAACAACCTAAAAATAGTAACATATTGTGAATTAGCTCATGGACATACCTAGTTATTTATTTATAATTGTAAGTTCATAATTTAAACTAGGCATGGAAATAAATTCAACGTGGGAGAATTATAAACTATAAAGGGATACGAAAATAGAGCACCACCGAAAGAAGTTCCAGGAGACCACCACGTCGACGCAAATGATCCCCAGTACATGTCAGGCAAAGAAAATTATTTACTAAAAAGTAATAGGTATAGGATATTAGAAACTTTTAAAAGGTTAAGTAAGACTGGAGGACCCGAAGAACGCATATGGAGGTCTGACACGACACAGGGTGTTGGAGGCAGTATTTCATTACAGTGTTCCCAGTAATATTAGTGCCAACCGAGTGGGTCTCTCGAGATGCCTACTTTGGGAAGCACTTTCGGACAGCCATAGAAATCACGTAGTTCGCGGAACTTTGTTACCTGTGGTGCGGCGGCAGCGCAGCGCGCCAAGGTGAACGCTCGGGCCAAGGACGGCCCGACCGGCGAGGGGGGGGGACAGCTTCGCCCCCCGCGACTCCCATTCCCCCCGGACCACAGTAAAAACGCTCCGAACCTTTAAAGACGGTCGCGGTGCAGCTCAGCAAAAAAAGGGCCCGACGACGGAACAAATACAAAACGTACATCACAAAAAAGAATACTAATACAGGGGTCTCGGTCCTCGGGTAACAGAACTAGTTGGGTCGTTTTCTGATGTCTGTCGAAATGTACAGTTCGCGTGTCACCTGCGCCTACGCAGACGGGTCACGCACCGAGAGCGCGCGAGTTCCTATGATGTAATAGACAAACGATAAAAAAGCTAACGGAAGAGGCGCGGAACCGGCCGCATTAACGAGCGACGACGCTCCACTAATCACCTGCCGTTTTACATTTTCGCAGCTATAAATACGAAGACGATAGAATCTTCTTAGCCATTAAAATGCTAGTCTTCTGTTTCTATTATTCATGTCATCCTTCTTATACTCGTCAAACACATATTTGACTTTTTACTCTTTGAAATAAGAAATTGTAAAGATAAAATGCCAGAACTCTTGTGCGTTAGGATTTTCACATAGCACATAACTAACTATCTATAGAAAAGTAATGGAGGGCACAACATGGACTAACGATGGGAAATGTGATGCCATTTCATTTACGTAACATAAATACTGTTATTAATAAATCGTAGTAAAACTAAAAACTTGTGACAAGGAAGTATTAGTTTCCATTAAGGAAGTTCTAGCCAATGAATGAAGAAATAAATTGGTTAACTTCCTATTGATAGGCCGACAATAAGACAATGAAGTCCTGGTTGCATGCGATGCGACGAGTCTACTGGCCGTGTTACATCACCGTTCATAAAAATAGATTCTCCTGGAGCTAATACTTGCGTACAGTGCGTGCAAGGAGGCGTAACACTCCACACTCTTCTGACCAACGCCAATAAATAAGAGAGAAAAGGACGAAGCAGTGTTACAGTTAAGCAGGAACTCTATTTATATGCAAATATAGCTTCGGAGTCGACACCTGTTTGCGTATTCTCAACACTCGCTTCACATTGTGGCAACACTGTCTCCGTAGCATCCTTTACATTTTGAAAAGTGATTTTGTCTAAACATATTGATATTTATTATCATGCCCATAGAAATCATATTGGTTTGTTCCTTAAGGAATCTGTAATACAGCAATAACAAGGGCAAGAATATTTTGTTCTTTCAGTAAAACATCTTGATCTCTTTCATGTGCCAAAAAGGTTTACTTTTTATTTAAAAAAATGTTAGAACAAAAACTTGGCTGGTGTAAGTAATACCTACTAGGTATTTTTTTAGTTAGAGCGTTGTTGTACTGCGTAAGAATAAAATATTTTCAGTAATATTAGTGCTGAACATCGTCAAATATAAGACTAACAACCGGATAATGACATTAATGAATAATGCTTAAAAGTAACTTATATTTTTAAAAAAACTATGACTAATTTAAACAGTCAACACAAAGCATTACTATTAAGTAACACTAATCAAAAATAGTTAAGTATAATAAGCTGTAAAACATAGGAAGTATCAATTTAGAGAGACAAATTATCTACATACCAAACACTTTAGCGAATTAAAGATAGTTCCCGACTCATTTTGATACCAACAGCTCATTGAACTTCCAAGGTTTTAACAAGGCACACATTAAATTGGATGTTCGGAACGCTTTGTATCACCCTGGTTTTGCGCGGCCGTCATTCTATTACTGTCATACTTTATCCCACGCCCCTCGCAGAAGCTTAGAGAGAAGATGTGGCATGGCGGCATCGGCAGTTACCATTTATCATAGTTGGTCGACGCAGGACCCTGAGTGCGTTCCTGTGTACGAGCTGCTACGTACTGTTTCATTTACATCTGTATTATGACTGTCCATATCTGCGATACTTATAATTATGCGTTCACTTCGTCGTGTTTTAGTATTCTGTGATATATCTGTCGATTATATTGGTTGTAAATGTTTTTATCGTCTTTATCTGTCATCACGTCAATGTCATCAATCAGACAAATTTTACAAATAAAGATGCTTATTTTTCAATATATCAGGGACCGCCACGATAGGCGTAATTAGAAGCACACCTGACCCGGTATGTCAGAGGATGCGGGTTCGAATCCCGCTTGCATAAATTTAATCGACACTTTTCCAAAATTGTAATTGGTTAGCAACAAAATTTGCGTATAATTATATACTTGTATATCCATAATTATTAGGGACATTAAGTATGTTGTGTACTTTCAATTGCCCAATATCTATTAAAGTCATGAATGTGGTTGTGTGGTAATCGTAAGGGCGGGTGTGTTATGCAAATGGGACATTACACGGCGACGGTGGCGGGCCGCTATCCGCTATCGCATATCGTGTGAAACAATCATAATATAGCGGCGCGCGGGCAGCCCGGGTGCGACGCCCGCGCCGTCCTTACTCGTCCTTTCAACGACACCTGATACTCGCGAATCGATACTGCAACCAACAACGCTTGCACTCGAAGTACCAAATGGTTTTTGCAATAAATTGCAGCAGCCTCAAAATATAACAGAAGAATACCTTACAATATGTGACAGGAATCAGGAAACAAAAGACAGGATGCATCCTTTTTGACAAATTTGTCGTACAAATACGTGTAATCCCGAAATGTTACAATATAATTTGATGAAGTTGAATTATCTTTATCAATAACGAATTATTATCAAAATCTAAAATGAATATGTATCCTAAAAATTGTGTGATCTATAAAATTCTTGATGATCATGAACTCTTTTTAAGCGTAAATATTTTTGTATGCAACTAAACTAGACACATTCCATGGCGCGTGGTGCGCAATGCTTTATGTAACGGTAACGGTGGTCATAGGAATTAGAAAATGAAGGCCAGCGATGCTCTGATGTATCTCATTTGTTTGTGTTATGACGTGGCGAATTCAAGTTCACATTGATATCAGAAAATATCCAAATGTCTGCGTTGCGTGCGTGTATCGAGTTGGGTGGCAAGTCATGCGACTGATGCACTGCCTGCCGTGCCAATGACCTACAGTTTATGACACATAATTACGTTTTAGAACGGCAATTATCTGTATACAATGTTTTCCACTTGATCCAGCGGACGCTCCTTTCATATTCAAAACAAACTCATTATCAGGATCACAAGGTGCACACTAATTTGCACGGCGACACGAATTCCATTCCGAGTTTCCTTTAATCAGACGTGCACTTCAGTTCTCGGCGTCTTAATAGGCGAGGATTAAATTTCTGTTAAATCCCGGTAGTGAAGATTGGAGAGCGAAGTACTTTTCGCCTCCGTTCGGTAACGCAATAATGAAATGTTGCACTTTGATGTCGTCGACGGGCGCTCGCGTCCGCAGTCAGCATTCGAGAGGGTGGAAAATCACCCGCGGGCGTGTTGCTTCCGAGGCATCTCAGAATTTCAAAGACGGCGCGCGCTCCGTCGTCGGTCGGGCGCGTCGCGACGGAAGGCGGCATTAAACTGGAGCTCGAGACGCCTCGCCTCTATCTGACCTATAAACGCCGTTCGCTCGTCGTTCTCCTCTCGTCATACTTCGTAAATATTTTGTTACGCACTCCTCCTATGCAATATTTATGGGATAGGGACCTCCGTCGCGATTAGAATGCCTTTTCTTTACAATATTGTGCACGTTACTAGCATATTACGTTCATTTCGCATGAGTTTCTGAATATTTTACAAAGTTCGATGCATAAGATCTAAAAAACCTTACATTACTATTTAATGTTTATGAATCTTATATTATGTATCTAAGATATTACCATTGCATAGTAGACAAAAGCCGGTTTCTCGTAGGCGAGGCGATAATGTTAATTACTTACCTCCATATAGGTAGGAAGGTAGAGGCAGCGACGACGTGCTGTGTTGACTTCTCGCCCTTTCACCCGAAATTAAATTACGCAAGCAGATATGATAATCAGCGCTTGATGCAGTTACAATAAATATAATAGATAGAACTGAAAAGTTTATAACGCAAAATATTGACCTGTTAATGCCTTTAGCCGTTTCTGTAGATTTCTTTTTCTCAGCCTACTTTTGTTTAACCAAACTTTTCAGAATCGTGATAAAAATACTAATTAAAAGTGTATCACTTATCAACTAGAAAGATAATATAGAAAGAAAATATTTCACGAAATTTTGTCGCAAGATTATGGAAAGTATTAAAAAACCAAGCAAGGTAGGAAAGAAATCCGAAACACTATTGGTAAAGAGGTTTGTTAACGGAATAGCATCAGTGAACCCGACAGATACTGTCGCCGAGCGGATCTAATAACGGAGACGGCCAAAAGAGCAGGCGCGGGATGTCGACGAGACCATATTGCGGCGAAGACTGTGACAACACAAAATAAGGACTGCAGTAAGTAAGCTTTATAGTATAAAGCTTACCTACTTACTGCTTATAAAGCTTATACAAACACGCTTGAGCAATGAACACACACAACCTCTCACGGACGCTCGGAACAGTTCGAGCGCAGCTGTTTTTTTTAAATATTTTACGGGTAAGCACAGTGCCTTGATCTCACCTGATGTAAAGTGATGATAAGGCCAATGATGGAAGCGCACTTCACCCGGAATCCTCAACTAG
Organism: Eudonia mercurella; assembly: GCA_963082485.1. NCBI lineage: Eukaryota > Metazoa > Arthropoda > Insecta > Lepidoptera > Crambidae > Eudonia > Eudonia mercurella. The sequence goes on along the minus strand of OY720027.1, from coordinate 3,267,162 downwards.
TGAGGCACTGGCTATCTTATCTCTAGCAACAATGCTACAAACATTGATGTTATGGCGACATATTTATATAAGATGGTGGTAGCTAGCCAGGTGGACTAACAAGCCCTACCAACCAAACCGAGTACACAAACATGTACCCCCCTGCTGGGAATCGAACCCGGGACCTCTAGGTCTAAACCGGAGCCACTAGACTACAGAGGCGGTTGCGAGATTCCGTGTCCTCGAGGATGTCCTACGCGTGCGTTGCTCGACCGCGGTATGTATGAACCTTACCTTTTTCAACTCCATATTTTGTGGTGACAATTTACCAATCAATCGGCCACTGGTCCAAACGTAGCACTTTAAATGAACGATAGTACACTTTGTCTACGCCATTACGGAATAGTTTGAAAGATACGAGCAATACGAGCTATTGCAAACTAATGAAACAATATTTCACCACCACATTTACCTACAGTAAGTACTCCTACCACGACATTTTGATATAATTTAGCCTAACCCTTTAACTGCTTAGTGCCAGATAAAATTCTATTGCGTGAAGTGTAGACTGACTTACTACATTCATCTGTTTTTTAAAAAGTAGATAGGTAATTTAGATAGAAATTCACGATGTCAAAAATATCCCTAAATATAAATTGCAACATTAAAAGAATCCAAACGCGATTCTTTTGTTTTCGCAATCATAAGGATATCCACATTCGCACGGTAACTCTAAAAAAATGCTAAATTAATTCGGTCTCGATGGCGTTTAAATGAAAAAGTTTAATATTTATGGAGCATTATGCAAATTTGAGATTGTGTCAGGTGCTTTTTAGCAAACAAAAGGCTCGATGTGTTCCAGCATAATTCTAAAAGTATTTATTGCATCCTTAATTATAAAGGTGACAGGTTCGGACACCCATAATAATTCGCGTCAGCTTTTTTTACTTGCCGGCTGTAAGTTTTTATCATTATCGACAACATAATGGATGATGTGTCGGAGAATTGAACACTATCGCGCTTGTGTCAGGTTCATTGTGCAGCAATGACATAGAAAAAACATAATGTAATTATCACAGCTGTTGCAAGCGTAACGTGAAGACTTCATTGGTTTAATGCGCGTTGTGCCTTTAACAGGGTGTTGATTTTATAGTTTAAGCTGCTTAAGTGGTGATGATTGTTTCCGTAAACTTCCCGCAATGAGCCAGCACTGTGGGTTATAGACTATAGTCTATTACTTAATCTGTGGCCCGATCTCTACAATGTAGAGTGTACATTGGTTATGTTTAAGTGAGATGGCGTAAGTCTAGTATTGAAAAATGTATGATGATGATGATGAATTTACTGGAAAGTAAATATGCGTTTCCTGTTTGATTTAGTTCCCGACAACACTTCAATATCATTATCAAAACAGAATCTTCCATTATCACACAACAACAATGACATAGGCGAGTACACGCAGCATAGGCGGTTAAACTTTCATTAGCCGTAATTGTGCGTTGTCGTGTTGTACGTATACGTACGAACGCAACTACGTACGCACGCGCGTATACGTACGCACGCACGCACGTATACGCACGCACGTATATGCGAGTGTGCAACATAACGGAGATGGGCCCGCCAAAGCTGCGGCCTCGCAGGAAGTGTTCTCGGTGCCCTATTTATAAGTTCGGTGTGTGCGGCATACAAATGTAACAGAGATTCGAGTCAGGGTAATTTCGCTCTTATCTTTACGGAGGAATAATAAGTTGAACTCGCGTTTTAGGTAATTCATTACAATGTTAATTCAGAATGTATAACAAATATGAAGGCAGAGAAATTACTTCGTAAATTTTACATTACCTAATTTATTTGTATTTTTTGTGGACCTACACAGAAAAAAAGGATTTCTTTAAGCAAGAAAAATATTTTTCTTGACATGGTAATTAATTATAAGGAAAATTGTCTTATTTCAAGTATTATTTGTTTATTTCTAGATATTGACTCTCTCAAAACAAATAAATAATACTCTTAGTGCAATTTTTACAATCAAGGAAAAATATTTATTTAATCTAAGAAATTTAAATATTATTGTTTTAATATAATGAAATACTTACTTCAAAATGAAAGTTTATTTATCTTTCTATCGTTCCGCCCTTTGTTACTAGATGGCGCTGGCGGTAGCATCCTGAATCGCGCTATCGAGATGTTCTTTACGAAACTATAAGTAAAAATTGTAACTTTAATATAGTTAAGAAATTAAAGTCTGTACTAAGTCGCTTCCAAGCTATTGGAACTACCTTGGTCTTCCTTTGATTTTCTGTGTTCCTAGTATAGTCTATTACTGGGCACTAAACCCTGCGCTTTTACGCCTGTGAAACGTAGTGGTTGGGTCCGTACGGCTACAAACCCTTTCTTAAAATTAAGTATATTTTATATAAAGCGAAGTTGTTTACTTTCTGAATTCAAATCAACATTTTCTTAAAATAAAAAAACATTCTAAGCTTACACCAAAAGAATCGTCGACTTACAATAAGAATACTAATAATTCTTGGTGAAAGATCGAATGTCTTAAATCAAGTGAAATTGCCTTCATTCAAGATTTGTTTTAATGTCAATTTAAGATAAATTTTTTTCCTTTACGTAAGAAAATAATAGTTTCCATATATATGAAACAACATAATCTTGGTTTAATGCAATTTGCTTTCATGCAAGTATTTTTTGCTTATTTTGAAAAAACCGTTTTTTCTGTGTAGAAGGTAACAAGAACCTTTTTTTTTCTTACTAGAAAATTAAAAAAAGGTACTGCGCGTACCACATTAAATGAACCGTATTATTTGTTTGATCACATTTGTTATTATTTGAAATTTGTAATTATACATATAAACGATGAAGGCTCTTTGATGAACATCCCGTTACGAACACAATATTATTGATGTAAAATTTCAAAGCCTATTTCATTGTTTATATAATTTTGAGTGCTTGTTTCAATATTTTGTGTCGGCAATAATGCATATTAATAATTCATAACTGACTTTTGCTAGTGCGAAAACGTAGGTATAGCTCTTTGACATTCTGCGCTTTCGACTATGTGCGCTTTTGACATTCTGCGCTTTTGACTATGTGCGCTTTTGACATTCTGCTCTTTTGACAATTTGCGATCGTTTGTTATTTTGCGCTTTTGACGTTATGCTCCTAAACGCTATCTATATTCTCTATAGAATTAGGGAGATATAGGAAGCGTATATAAATCACATTTGGGAATCAAATTACATTATAAATATTTACGTGTTCTTCCAGCAAAGCAAATAGTTTAATACAAATAATAACATTTAAAAAAATGTAATAAACGATTGGAAAGATTTCCTATTTCATTTGTAAAGAACCCTTTGGGAGATATCCAATTATAAATATTTATAGGGTCTAACAGTGGGGCTGGGTAACTCAATTCTGTCGGTTTCAAGTTGCCTATTGACATATCCATTAAGTAGACTTCGAGTGTGGGGTAACTCCAGCCAGCGGTCGCTGGATCGTTTCGTGCAACAGTTTGGTAGGTAATGTATGTCACAAGTACCTATATGTATACTGAATTTGGCATTATCATCATATCAGCCATAAGATGTCCACTGCTGGATAAAGGTCTTCCCAAAGGACTTAATGATCGAGTTTAACAAAAGTGACAGCAAATTTTGTAAAAAGAATGTGCTGTATTTTCTATTTTTTTGTGCCCTATTGTTTTTTTTTATTAAGAGATTACTGATGGCCGCCAAGGCCTTTACAGCTTAAACGGATTTTTGTGAAAAGCGAGAAACGAAAGGTTGCTCGTGGAATTTTTTCAACACTTTGTCTTTTTTCAAAGAGAACTAAAGGTTAGTATACTATTAGATTTTCTGAGGCGTTCAGATCAGAATCGACGTAGTGGTTTATATTAATAAGCAAAAAAAAAAGGTTATGGGTGAATGGTACGTTTTTCTAAGTGCAGGTAGTTTCTGTATTCTGATTTGAATCAGATTGCACACATGGTTGGAATACCGTTTAACAAAAGGTTTTCATACACATTGCTCTTTCAAGTTCAAAGCAAGCAATGGGATCTTACCTGAACGCATCTTGCGTTACACGCGGAAGCAAAAAAAAAACTTACAACCTCTTTAAGGCTCCGTAAATAATTTCGCGGTTTTTATAGGTTTAACTTTTACCTTAAATGTGTGAAAGAAATCCTTTACTAATAGCATATTGGTTTGCATATTTCACAAGAAGATTAAATAAGCAAACAAGAAACAAAAACAATAAATAGTCTTACTTTAGTCAACCTAAATCCTTTGATGCGCAAGTTCGCCTCACACTTGACCGCTATTATAACGTTAACTACTGCAACGCTATTAATATTGTTTAACTTAGTTTTTAAATATATTGTTTTAATTACTTTAAAAATATATGTGTTGGTACAAAGCATCCTGAACACCCACTTCTTCTACAGTAAGTATAGCCATGATAAGCGCCACGGTCACCTCAAACAGAATTTTAACAGTTAATCGACAGTTTATGATGCTAATGATCCACAACAACCATGAATGTTTGCTCGAACACTATTTAGAGTCTGATTGAATATTCATAACTAAATAAGAAGATGACAGTTTATTATGGGTCTAATTAAGACTATTTAATAAGTCAAAGCGAGTATGTATGACTGCTGCATCGTAAAAAAAAATATAACTAAATATAAATATAAGTTAATTCTTTGAACTACCTTATAACATTTTAAAATACATGTATATATTGACTATTTTAGATAAAATTATAATCCCAGTAATCTATCGCCTGAATAAAAAAACAGCGTAATAATCTAAAGAAAATAATCATAATTTAATTACTTTGTAGAATTTATATCTTTTTAGCATCCTTTTTGGTCACTATTAAAGGTTTAAAAATTAATTAAAGAAAATCGATCGAGCTGGCATAGAACCCACGTCCACTGGCTCGCATTTGAAATGATTTATGTTCGCGAATTGACCCATTATTGTAAATACCAATCCGAATATTAAGTCATTGATAATATTTTCCCAATGATAAAACTACTTATTAATTAGTGATTTACTAAGTCACAGTTAAAATTATACCAACACATACATAAACAAATTACCTTTTCAACATAAACTAAGTGGGCGAGAAATGGTAAGTGTTATTTAAAATCATATCCAAGTTTGGGACAGGCCTATTGAGATTTGACATCGTGTGAGTAAGCTTTAGAAACGAGTCGCGCGCATTCTACGGTCAAGTTTTATTTTGGGCAGCACTTTACCAACATTGTTATTTAAACAGGAACTGTAGTGTGCTACGAACCTTACATAATGGAATGAGGTTCAATACAAACAAAAGCAATCTATAACATCACTGAGAATATTCAGATAGCATCTAGAAGTGCAAATAATGCAACACATTTCCAATAGCAGTTGACGATAAATACTGCTTTGATCTTCGCACGCGCATTAGCGGCGATAGTTTTATAGTTCGGCGTACTGAGTTTACTATGTAATTAAAATAGGGTTGCTGCTTCAGCGATTGCTACGCTAACCGGTTAACGGTGGCGAGTGGAGCGTTCATGTATATTAGATTAGAAGCTGCACTCGAAGTGCAAATAAAACCTAACCTAATAACATAATGTGTGTGTTTAATATATTTTCGTTGCGTTTAAACGGCATTGTTATTCATTAGTTCGTCTTTCTTAGAAAGTTCAAACTAACTAAGATAATAGAGCGTGCTGCATTAAGTAGCGGTATGGACAAAAAGTCACAACCCTAAGAAGAATAGGCTCAGGGCTTCCCGTTAATCGTGCCTTTGGTTAAGTAATTGTACTGGTTTTGAATATTAATATGTTTATTTTTGTTGTCGACCCGCGACGAGAAAGCAATAAATAATAAGTATGCAAATACAAACTTCACGGTGCCCATGCTAATGACTCGGACGTGTCGTTTTACACCTTATTACACAATAATTGCATAGTTGTAAAATTACGATAAAAATCGATTAGTTTTGCTGTTTATTTAATCAACATTTAACACTTGTTTGATTACTCTTTCTTGAATTGAAATAAAAACATTCTGAAGTAATGCACTTAGCGTCGAACCACTGTCGGTTTTCTGATAAGAACCCAAACAAAATATGCAAACGTATCCAAACGTTAACGATTCAAGGGACCATTCCATTACTTAGCATTTTGATTCATTTAAATTTCTCTTTACACACAAGTATTTGGGTCGCGTGTAGCTAGATAAACTTTTTCGTAGCTATTGTAAGCCTTACGAATACGGTAATAAAAGTTAATCGTGTTTTTAAAGTGAGGTAACAGTTGCTTTGTGTCTTGTGTGTATGGGTGTAGGGTTGTTGTTGCAACGGCGGCGGGTGGTGTAACTCGAGCGGTCGGGGCAGGGTTAGGTTCGAGGAAGCGCGCCCGTTCCCACGGGGCTCGCGCATGCGCCGCGCTGCCGACAGGCGGCTGGACATGCGGACATACCTGTGGACAACCAGCAAATTCTTCATTGATAAATTTGTACAAACATTTAATGAAATGACCGCATGAAACAAACGATGAAATGATGAAAATCGTAAGTTATTGATTATTTGAATTTTAGCCAGATACGCTGAAAATAAGCAATATTATTGAAAAACAATTAGGTACGACTGCATTTTTGGGTATCAAGTCAAGTAGTGTACCCTAGTGACTATTGTCTTATTCATTTTTCTTTGTTAAGAATAGGTAGGTACCTACATAGAAAAGAGTCGTGATAACAGAGAGAGGGAAAGAAAGAGTGGGAGAAGAAAGAAGGGAGTTTCAAATACGTTATTTTTATAATGGACACGATAAATTGCAAGGAAGATAATTTTGTATATATAGAAAAAAAACTTTATTGTATAAAACACACAGAGGGAGAACGCTAATGATACTAAATTGTTCCACACAAAAGTAACAGATGTGCGACTGACTGCGACTCATGGAAATTGCATTAGCTCCCTCTGGCGGATTCTGCGCTGACACTACCACCTTGTTAAATCAGCCGTCACCTTTGTACAACCGTATTGTATTTAATCTAAGCGTACGAGTAGAAACACAATGAGCATTAAGCGTCAGCTTATAATAACACGTGTCCAAACACCTCGTTAGTTTTATAACATTTTTTATACAGCATGATTAGCTTAGTGCAACTATTCCTAGATTACTTTTAAAAAGAAGTCCTTTTATTATAATTAATTATTTTAAAATGTTTAGACATTTTTATGATTTATTTTTATTGATCACTTTTTGCATGACAGGCGATGAGATTAAACTTGATGGATATGGTGGAAAAGGACTGGGATGAATAGATTTGTTACACATAAAAAATAGCAAAGCTAATTAATGGATTAAACTTTATAATAACTAGGTACCTACTAAGATACCTTGTAACTTGACTATCAAACAAAATATTTATGGCACATCAACAAAGTCGACATAAACGATGACTCCACATTTCTACATGTAAAATATTTATTCACACAACATTACAAAAAAATCTAAAACAAAATTTTGGCTAAACATACATTACATTACAGTACATTAAGTATAGTAAATAAAATAACTATCAAAAGAGAATTATACTCATGCTTAGTTCCAGACATCTTAATTAATTCACTATGTAGTTCCACAAGCTTCGCAATTTCGCTTTCAAAAATAAAAATGCTGGCAACTCTGTATCTTTACTTCAGGTAGTTCGTTTATAAATTACTAGTGGCCCGCTCGCGACTTCGTCCGCTTCAGTGAACACCCGTATCCAGCTGGTTTTACCAGCTAGAATACCATTTTTTTTTATACAAACCTTGTCCTGACAATCACGAACACAACAAAAATAAATCAGCCAAATCGATCGAGTCGTTCTCAAGTGATGCAGTGGCATTACATGTGGCAATTAATTTTTAATAATATAGATATAAAAATATATAGTTTAAATATATTCAGAGCTTTTGTTCGCGGCTTTGCTCACGTGAGCTACACGACTTGTGTTTATTCGTGATAAAAGCCAAACTTATTAAAGATCATAAGAGTAATAGACAACTAAACATGTCACGTCATTTTAACATTAAGATTTATTTATTTATTGAAAAGCCCATCTATACGTAAAAAGTGTCTAAATCTAAACAACGTAATAAAGATCACTCTGTATAAGTACTTTTGGTCCGTTTTGAAACCTCATGTACAAATTGTCATCCCCTACTTAAGGGATCATTTTCCTAAAATCCTTAAACACTTTACAATTTCTTACCAGGCCAAATACCGAAATTTAAAGATTGACAGATTTCCATACAACTTTCCAAGCTTATTTCACCTCTCTAGGGGAGATTTTTCGAAAAATGCCAAAACACGTCATTCTTTATTTTTATTGAAAAATCTATAGATCGATTAAATTATTCATTTTGATAGTTATTAAACAAAAAATAACGATTTTCCCAAAAAAAACTTCTTCCCTTTTTTACTCTTTTGAAAGAAAATAAACAAAATTCCTGAGACACGTCATTATTTATTTCTTATCAAGAAGCCAAATACCAATTTTCATGTATTTTACTTCAAAACTGACGGATTTTCATACAAACTTTTACCCCCTATTTGACCCCCTTTGTTTTGATTTTCGTAAAATCCTTTCTTAGTGGCCGGTTACGTCACTCAACTTACCCACAGTCCAAATTTCATCTAATTAGCTTCAGCAGTTTAGGCCAAGTCACTATATATATGTATATAGATTGTTAAGTTCGCTCCTTCCTGGTGATATCTGTCAACGTTAGCGGAGCATCAAGCGGCGCGCCCGCGAGGATGTGGCCTATAAATCAGGGTTTAAGAGGCCAGCGATATTTATAAACTGTTGCTGGTTAAGGCTGACTGATTTGTTGTGCGGAGACCGGTTAAGTATTCGGTAGATTATGTTGTTTGGAAGTGGACTGCACTTGACATGTTGACAAGTGTTTGTGCTTAATGTACAATGTAAAGTTTTGTTTACAAAAGAAAAACAAATTGCAGGGAAATGAAGAAAAAAAATTAAAACGGCTTATGATGGTATTTGGTGTTTGAGTTCTTTTTTATTAATCCACACTAACACAATTTATGTTCGAAGCTAACCACAAAATCAGAGCTTTAAGTAAAGGGTTGAAATTAAGCTTTCTAATGAAGTTCTTAAGTTTTAAAGATTGGTATACGTAGAACGAAGATTCTAAAGTAAAATTTTGCTCGAACATCAATTGTGTAGGAACGTTTCAAATAGGCGATTTAATTTTCTATTCTTCTTTTTTTATTTGCATTTCATGATGTAACTTTGGATAGGTTCAAAGATCATGATGTGTATAGACGGGGACACAATGTTGAGAAGTAAGTAGATATATGACATAATTTCAAGATCACTCTGTTTTGTTTCCATCCTTTACTAGCTCAGCATTAAGGCTGAAACTAACTACTACCGCAACCATTTACGCCATTACGTGAAAATTTAAGTGCGTTACTAGTTAATCCGAACAAAATAACGAAGCCGTAGCGAACGCGTATCATCTCCGTAAAGTCACGGCAGAGCTGCAGACTTCGCAGGAAACGTTTGGACGTTTGTGCGGGTGAGGAAGCGACTAACGTGTCCGGTGAACTCCGGTGCCGAGTGTACGTGGCTTGTACTCGATGTAGGTATAAATTTCAATTTGATTTTATGTATGTACAGCCCGCACATCAACCTATACAAAACTGTCAAATGTCTTTAATAAATGTTCAACCATAATGCCAAATACATAAAGTTTAAAGTCTATTGAGGAAATTTGACTGGTTGTAGTAGTCTTATGTGCAGCCGGGCCATGTGTACAAACTTTATGTTCTACACATATTATGAATTGTCACATCATCGTGTGATTTCCAAGACTAGCAATTTTTCAAACGCAATAAAATAAATTTAAATTATCTCATAGTGCCTAGTGCGAGATTAATTTAATAATTGGATCACGTTAATGAAACCAATAATATGTATGGCAAAATTATGTATTCTCGTAGGCTCGTATGTCACCAATGCCATCCAACTTTGTAAAAAGACGACCTTAAATATTTAGATGAAATCACTGAGCATAAAGTACCGTCCACAAATATTCAAAACAGAAAGTGACGGGGCCCCTTTAAAATTTTTGAAATTTCTACGAAGCTTCCATGTGTGAGGTATTGTAATCGCATCAAACGCTAGCTCCGTATTATTGTTGCGCATTCCGCGGATCCACTGAAAGCCATCATTGTGGCGTTGTTCGTCTGTAAACAGCGAGAAGTGTTTGAAAACCGGTGATATTGAAGCGCAATAGTCGAGTAATGAAAAGCAGTCAAAACATTTATCTATTATTAGTGCGGGCGGAGGTAGGTAGGGTCATAAAATAAACATGAGGTCGACGTTGCCGCTCCGCCCGCGTCGCAGGCGCACAACAGCCCTTGGGCTTGGGCAGCTGTTTGTACCTGGCGTATTTGCTGAGTCTGTTTGCTCGTCTCGAGCCTTCTTCCTCGATAAAAGAGAGTAATCGATCCATGTGAAACTGATCCTGGCGATCCGCGAGAGTGCGCTCGGAGCACGCATTGCACGCGTGTGTACCAACCCCACTGTGCTCGCGAGGGGATACTTAATCCCCTGTCTATTTCAAACACGTTTTACCTCATTCGTTTCGCGTCCGACAGAAAAAAAAACTCTTATTAGATTTACTAGTCGCCCCGGTCGATCGATAAATGCCCTGTTGTGATTTGACAGATTGTGAGAGGACAGGAGAGGGTGATACAAAGTAACTGATAAGCATCAAAACAAAAACTATTCCTTTTAATGACTGATGTACTACTACCTGCATATCGAAATAGTGTTGAAAATAAAGAAAGTATCGAGTTATTATTACTTATTTACTAGTATTTATTTTCGAATTCGTTATACCTATACTAAAAGAAAGTGACACTGTGAGGGCTGTTTTCAGTCAAGGATAAATATTCTACCAACAAAAGAATCTAATGCTTATCAATTCTCCCCCTTTTTTCTAATGAAGTGTTAAAATATCTCAAGTGTTTACTTTTGTTTAAACTCAATTTATTACTGAATAAACAAATATATTACGGATTGTATTTAATCGATCACCAGACAACCTAACCTAACCCACAAAAATACAAAGTTAGCACCTTAACTACTATTTAGATGCTAACTTAGCATTTTAGGTGCTAGCCTACTATTTTTTTGTGGATCAATTTATTATTTCTCATATATTATTAATAAATTACAGCTTTCATAACTCGCGGTTGTTTCTTAAGTGCTTAAAATATTTGATATCGGCGATGCTACCGCCATCGCGCGGAAAGGTTAAGCCGTTTCGGAGCAAATGATAAATGAAAATAGTCGGCGAGGGGGTCGGTCTCCCGCGGAGGTTGCACACATGGCCTTATCGACCTGGGGCCGGCGGCGCAAGCGCTGCGAGCTTAGCGGGTTGTCTATGCAATTTGAAAAATTAAAAAGAACGTCAACCAGTTAGGCTTTTGTTTACCCTTTGTTTTCAAACCTACTGTTTCTTATAAAGTATAGTTAGTTTATATGGTATTTCCCTATGGATAGTATTATTTGACACCGTGACACTTTTTATTCAAGAAAAAAGATTCCCCCTCCTCTGCTCGTTTCTTATATTTTTTATTTCAATTTGGAAAATTGCAGCGAAAGCGAATATCTATAAACTAGAAATGTCAATTCAATAACGCCGCGACTTTCACTGTTTTATGCCACAGGATACTTATTTAATAAGAAAGTCGAGTGACGATAAGGTCTAAAGCGAAGTCGCCCTTAACTACTGACGATAATATAGCGATAGCTAGCCAGGTCAGCATTGGCTGACCTGGCTAGCTATCGCTAGCTATCGCTGACATTGGTGCACAATAAAATGTTACACATCGCTGGTTTTTGCAATTGCAATAAGAACCTCTGGGTCTGAGACAAGAGGATCATATAGCTACATAAGTGATATAGATAATGTACTACTCTAAACTATAGTAATTGAGTCTGCAGCCGCCAGCCGCTCGTGGCTTGCGCTACCGGCGCTCCTACGACACACGCGTACTCGTCCTCGTAATAACGCCGCGCACGCACGAGCCACGCGTGTGACCGCCGCCCCGCGCCGCTGCCGAAATAATTGTCCATTACGATTACGCTTCTGGGGGCCTATGCCCGAACGATTGGCGGACGCATTTGGCATCCACTGAGTTGTGTTGCTAACATCCAACTTTAGAGAGAGATGTTGTCCTTTTTTTTTCTTTAAAAAAATCATGTTTAAAAGTAAGTTATCACGATAATAATCTCATGATTAATAACAAAAAAATGCCCTTGCTATTGTTAACTGTATTTAAATTGTATAACCGCATGTGCGCGCTTCTGGCTAAAGATTTAGGGATATCTGTAGTTACTGCATCGATTGTCAAACTATATAATAAACTTTGAAAATCAAAATATAGTTTTTATTATTTTTATATTATCATATTATCTCTTTATTTATTTTTTCTTATATAAATTTACATTTTTAAATATTTTCTAAAAACAAAATAAATAAAACATTAAAAAAAAAAATCCGCCGACATCGGGACCATGGTCCAAGCTACCGGTGGTTAGGGCTCCAGAGACAGGAACCTTCTCACAATGCGTGACGTATCGAGGAGAACTGCCTTTTTCAATTTTCATATTATTATTATTATTATTCATATTTTTTGATATATTGTTATCTTGACAACTTCGAACCGTGATTGAAATCCAAGTGAAGGTGTGCTCGATGAGCAAGAGCCTAAGTACTCAGTCTGTTATAATAAATACGCAATTGGCTAAATATATTATTGAAGTTGCAGCGTGGGAAGGTGGGAGTCGCATGCAACGCAACCAAAGGAATTGTATTCGAATCTGTGAAGCTGTATGTCGTCTTTATTAGGGTTGCTACGTGTGTTCACTTTCGTATTATTTAAACATTCGCATCTTCATTAGCATTTGCATCGAGCGACGCGAATGTTGTGCATGCAGCTCGCAATACTATAAGCTCGACCCAGTAGCTTAAAAGTTTAATTTCGTCCGTCAATTTAGTTATTTATATGGTAAAAAAAAGAACCCACACACACCAGCTAGCGATTCAAGGCGCAGGAATTATATACTTAGTACTATTGTACTATATTAATCCTATTGGATTTACATACGAGATACGGCCTAAGAAATCGTCTAAAGGCAGAAATATCTTTCATTATTATATAACTTGGCCTGTTATGTTTTCTTAGTTAATAAAAAATGCATTTAATAAAATGTACTTATATAAAATTTTCTTAATGTTAAAATGAATATTCAAACATTTCTAGCATCCTTAATTTAGGCGTGCACGCTCGTAGACTTTAAAAGAAGGAAACGCTTTTTACGCTGCATACCCTAACTAGACGACTTGTCTACGATGACTTTTGTAGCTAATTCAGTAAATGTATGTACGACTATTGAATTTATGATCCTATACTACAAAGGTAATAATAATGAATGTGCACTATCAAAGTAAGTAGTAATTTTATTTAATAATAACTGATAGAAGAATCTCTACATCTCTATGCCACATCTACGATGTAACGGTGTTACACTTGTCCGTCATCACATCAGTCGAGCACAAAATCATTGATGTAATTCTATTTTTTCATTCCAAATGTGAGCATTTTCAAAACTGTGAATCTTTCTGAATACTTCGATGTAGACGTATGGCATGGCCCGATCACGAAGGCCCGGCGGTAGTGAACCAATGTCATCTGTCAAAACATCGAGCACGGGAAACAAAAACAATAAACGGACGGGACTTAATTAAGTTTCCCCATGATGCACAACTTTATGGGGCTTTAAAAGGAAAGGATTGAGATATCTCGAGAAATAAAGAGTAGTGGTGCGTATAAAAAATAAAGCTGACTTAACTCGTTTTACGTAGCGCCGTGCCACCGGCCGGCTGTCATTCCGTACAAACATAATTGATATTTGGTAGCTAAAGGGCGCCGCTATTTTACCATGTTTATTTCCAAGACGTAAATTTTTATTGATGCAGCTTTATAGCATTAATTACCATACTTTATATCCTCTACCAAGTACACTTTATGGACTGTAAGAGCAAACATAAACATAACACTGAAACCGTGGATACAATGACGTAATTTGAGATGTTGATATTTTCTGCATTTGTAGAGTTTCATGAATAAGTAACTGTTACCATTACGTAAGTTTAGTAATATAGGGCAAATGTCTCGTCACTACGCGTAACTGTGAGTTATAAAAGTCGGCGAGAAATGCCGTAATAGGTACCAAGTTTCCTTCTCCCCCTGCCGTCGGGGAGGAACTTTCGAAACTGTTGCCGTGTTACGAAAATTAGGTAATAATTTATTTTCTCTTTACCTTATTCGTCGACGGGAATCGCTTATATTTTTATGCATCGCAAACCTGCAGTCCTGATTCAGTAACAATTAAGTCATGTCGATTGAATTGCTCAGTCGTGGTTTACAGTGAGCGTCAATCAACGTCGCTCCGTGCGCGCCGCTCTGGAATATTAACCTACTCTGTTTCCAGCAAACAACATAATCCGCTCCCCAATTTAATGATGACACACGACCAAATTGTTTGTTGGGCGAGAGAGGGAACAAGTCGGAAGAAAACGACAAAAACGTATAAAAAAATCTCGTATCGAGAGTGGCCACCGCACCGTGCGCATTTGACATGAATACAGCGGGCGCGGCGATTCCGCGCGGCTGAGTGACAGCTCGCAATCAAACTTTAATCAAAGCAGCCGACAACTGTTCTCGGCTCTCACATATGCGGAGCAACTCGGTCTGTGCGGCTAATTGAGCGGAATAGCCATGGGTGGCTAACGCACCCATTTGCCAATGCTCGATGATATAGACGACAGCGGTTAACATTGGCACAATTCATTGTGGATGCAAACAATACAATTACTCGACGATTATGCCAGATACATAGCATGTCAACCATTTATCTAGGCAATGAGAATATACATTTACTGACGAGTACGGTAAATAAAATATAGAAGGCAGTTGTAGCCTATTTTTTATTAAAAAAATTGTCCTGTTGGGTGAACATTCTTGACTAGTTCGTCGAATTCCGCTTCAACCTATCCCTTGGTTTCTGATCACACATGAAAAGGGTGAAGCAGGCGACAGAAAGAGAGGGCAGATATTGTACGTCGTCACGCGTTCGAGGAACGCGGGGAATGTTAAGTTTGGCCGCATCAAAGGGTTCAAAGTGCCTTTTAAAATTAAAACGACAAACAGAAGCTGTAGCGCGCCGCCCCCGTCGGCGTAGTAATTCGTTTTCCTATGAATACCTTAGGTAAATATGACGGACACATACCTTAAAAAAGCATGCCTTTTTTTTAATATTTACGGGTAAGCACAGTGCCTTGATCTCACCTGATGTTAAGTGATGATAAAGCCAATGATGGAAGCGCACTTCACCCGGGACCCTCAACTAGTGAGGTACTGGCTATCTTATCTCTAGCTGCCGGAACACAACAATGCTACAATGCTACAAACATTGATGTTATGGAGACATATTTAGATAAGATGGTGGTAGCTAGCCAGGCGGACAAATAAGTCCTACCACCAACCAAACCGAGTACACAAAGATGTACCCCCCCGCTGGGAATCGAACCCGGGACCTCTGGGTCTAAACCGGTGGTCTTAACCACTAGACAACAGAGGCGATTAAATATGCTATGCTTTTAAAATTTGAATGCTATTGCTATATCACAATTCAATAAAGGATAATCTCATCAGATTATCTTATTCGCACTAACATACTGTAATGCCTTCCGTAATAAGTAGACTGATTAATGTTACTACTTACTTACAGAACATCCGATAACGTGTCTGACCAGACACCCGCGTCCGAACGTGAAATGTTTTCTTATCTTCCTATTTCCAAAAAGACAAACAAGAAGCAGGTCAAACTACTAACATAAAGCGATGACAAATTTCCAAGCAATGTTCGAGAGGACAGACAGACGTGTTCTTACTTACTTAGAACCTGGAAACAAAAAGTAATAAATGAGAGCCTCATAGTGTCCGTTGGTTACGTGTGGAATGCTGCGTGCGGTGACGGACGGATTGTTGATAAATCACCCGCTACAAGTCGACCACTGAATATTGCCGCGTCAGCAACGAACGAATTTGTGTTACTCTGAGACGGAGAATAACGCCGCACATTATGAATAGTAACTTTATACATATTTTTTGCTTCTTCCTTCCTTATTCCTTTAACATTATTTACCAAAACAGATTGAAATATACACTAAATCTACTGTCTGTGTCATTTCAACATAATTGACGAGAAGGTATATTCCAGAACCTTTGTACTTTTTACTTTAACACCCAATATTCGTCCATTTTGACCAGCAGAACGAAATGTTCATCCGTAGACCGCAGCGAGTACACAGCTTTCTCAGAAACTCATAACCGTAGCACGCGTCACGTAGGGCCCATAACTGGTTTTATTAGGTTTCACTGGCGCGCCCTGAGTCGGACGTACGCTACGTCGCATCTGAACGGCCCCTTATTGATAAGGTTGCCGCAAAACTTACACAGTTTTAGCTTCTTTTCCCCGAATACAGAAACTGGGCAAAGAACGACGTAATTTAGCAGTATAATTAACTATAACCATTTCGATTCAATAACATCATAAGCTTGACAGGTGGGTGATAACAGAAACGTTACGAAAATCATAAACGCTTTAATTATATCTAATGCTTTTCTCCCCTTCATATTGACTAATAATATGTAAAAGTTAGTTTAGTACCCAATACGAATATGTAATTTGTGGGTGACAACCCCGAGTTGCACGTCGCCCACTTCATTTCCCGGGTCAGATTTTGTCTAGTTTTACAAGCGCAGAAAGTATAGCTTAGGGCAAATGGAGCGTTAATAAAAATAAGAGAGAACATCCATTCAATTTGTGAGTTCGCTTTTTCAAGTGAGTTTCAACAATCTGATCGCTTATTGTTATTGTCCGTGGCTATAATTTCCCAAATGCTTTACCCATACCTAATACATACAATTGTAAGTTTAAGGGAAATGTCTTAGCGATTTTTTTGCGACCGGTGATAGAAAAATTATTCAATAATAAATATGTGAATTGGCAAGCTTTTTCAGAGAAACAACAGACACTCATTCTGCTATCTTAAAACGTCCAATATTGTGCCTTAGTGGCCTGATTTTTTACATAAGGAGTATGGAGAAAATGTCAGTATCAGGCCACAGTTTTAAAACACTAGAATCGACGCCAAGAAAGTTAAAATTACACGTCGTAGTTAGCGGGAAGTTTACAACAGGTTACCAAAGTGATATCCCAAACAAAGCGAGGGTAGTGTCCTCAAACACAAATATTAGCTGATTGTATTGAGCCAGCCTCAAGGGATCGGTTATCGCGGTTCGGTTCAGTTCTAAGCTCTGACTTCCCCTTGATCCCTGAAGGGAGGTAAGGTGTCCTCTCAGATGAACATCTTAATTGCAACTAGATAATGTTGAAATTTGAAATTGAGTGGGGAAAGTTTAAATCAATGTTGTTTTGCCGTCTCATAAGGAATTAAAATTCTGCAATAGGTACTTTTAAATAACTCAATATTATTTAGATACATAAAATTCTAAACGTCATCGTCAGGCTAAAATAATATTGTTAGATAAATGAGAGTAGGTAGATGTAATTTTAAGTGTAATTACCAGTGGTCGGAGTAGGTATATTGATTTTAGATACTTGCGTCATGATATCATAACATGGACATGCATTTCTTCCGGAATGTACCGGAGTTTCCAAAAATTTGGTAAATAGAGTAATAAAATAAAAAACCATATGTAAGCAAACAAAATTGTTTATTGTTAATACAAATAATCATTATTACAGTTTTATTAAAAATAATTATTTTTAATCCTCATCGGTTACAAGTTCTACATTTTGATTTTCTGTCTCTATACAATTAAAATAAATAACTATAATTTTTTCAATATTTTCTAATTTTAAGCTATTTCTTTTAACATCTAAGATCCATTTGTAAGTGGAAAATGATCGTTCAACATCTGTAGATGTCAATGGAGCGAATTTGAAATAAAGTTTCTGATTATTTGCTACGCTTTTTTCAATACTCTCGCTGTATTCTCTAATTGTATCTAAATCTGGATTTCGTTCCATAACTGATTCTATTTTATTTTTTATATTCTCATTATTGCACTCGTTAAGCGTAGCCCTTACTTGATCAAATACTAAAAGTGAATCAGCTAGAGATAAATTTTGTTTTTGTAACTCTTTTAGGGCTAGTAGTATAATAGAGTAATTTTCTTCAATATATTTTAAATCATTTTCTAAATTTTGTTTTTCCAAAATGTTTTTTGCGTTTCGTATGGCTATAGCATCAGAACTGCTCAAGCAGGATAAAACTTCTTTTATTTTATCTAAATGTTGAGCGTAGTAAGATGCTGCCTGTAACCAAGTACCCCATCTGGTAATGACTGGTTGCGGAGGCAACGGTAAGTCAGGATATTTTTCTTTTAAAATGTTTACCCTACTAGGAGCCTTTAAAAATACTTTTTTAACATTTGATATAAGAATATCAACATCGTTGTATTCTGACCTTATCTGCTCACTTACACGATGAAGAGCGTGCGCCAAACATGTCACATGCTTCATTTCAGGTAAGTAATGTTTTAAATTTCGCCCTGCAGATAGCATGTACGCTACACTGTCAGTGCAAAGCATTAAAATATTGTCAACTTTCGCTTCAAAAGTGTTTTGCCATAAATTTTCTAGACATTGCAGTACAAATTGTGTTATAGTTTGTCCATTTACTGCTGTTAGCATTTTACAAGCAATCAAATAAGGCCGGCCTGCACTATTACTAGGATGCAATGGTTTTATTAGGAAATTGACTATGTATCGACCAAAAATGTCTGTTGTCTCATCCAGCGATATCCATAGTTTCTCATTTTTATTAGTTTCATAAATCGAATTGATTTTATTCCTATAAAACTTCTCTAAATAAACTTTTCGTAACTGTGATTCGTCAACCACTTTACGATTGGTACAAACGCAACAACAAGTACTGCACATATATTTCTGAAAAAACTCTTTGAACGCTGGATTTTTCATTTGCGACCAAGGAATATTGCATAGAATCAGGAACTTAATGAGGTCGAAGTAAAATTCCTCTTGCGGTCTCTTAAATTTTCCTTGATGTACAGCGCCTTCAATGTGTTTGGTAATGTTGCCTCTATTCACAGCTTTCAAATGACTTTCACACTTTGTACAGTATATAGTGCCACTAGCGTTATCGTAAAGTAGCTCAGGATAGTGCAATAACCACTTTTGCACTGTTTCAGCCTTGACCTTTGCCATATTTATTTATATCTCACCTAAAACAATGATTTAAATTTACAATATATACATACACAACTGTAAAGTCGATAATGAAATTCTGTTTCATATAAAGTGTTTTTTTTAACTGAAGCGGTGATAGCCCTGCGGTGTGCGTACCGGACTCTCATGCGCTGTGATGATTGCTATAAAGTGATTTTTTTAACTGTTTCCAAGTTCTAAAACCTTCTTAAATAGTGAAAATAATTAAAACTTACCCGTACAAAAACAACTTCAAATGGGCCCAATCCAAGAGTAATAAATCGATGTCCGTAGTTATAAGCCAAATTCGTCGTTTTAAGTAGATTTCAGAAGACAGTAAACAAGCCAGGGTCAAGTCAAGATATTCACAACACATAAAATAAGCGCACTCCACGAACCGAAATAAGTGAGTGAGCCACTTGGTCTGGATGTCGGTGCGAGCGCATTGTTTTCGAACAAACAGTCAATGAGTCATCCTGGATACTTGATTCTAATTGGTCAGATGCGTTGAGCATAGAGATAAGAGGACAAAAGACCCTGTTTGCCGGATGTCGTGTGTTGAAATGAATATTATTATTATATCATTTTATACATGCTTAGGCTTTTACTCCAACACTTTTACTACAACAAGGTTTTTACACACCAGTCATTTTTTACTATTAAATTCTGGTCATCTACGCCACTAGCAGCATAGCGTTGAGAGTATTGATACATTTTTAACTAGTTTCATGTAATAATTTCGATGTTTCGGTATTTTTATCATAATAATCCGGAAACTCGGAGGAGTATCCATATTAACATATACGTTTGATGTCAGTGACCTTAATTCAATATACCTACTCCGACCACTGGTAATTACACAGTAATGATCACGTGTAAACTTTAAAAAATCAAATACTTTTAGTCGATATTCAAGCTAAAGTCTAAAAATGTCCGAAGCGCGTTTTGGTATTCGCCCGATGGTCAGTCACATTCAAATAATGGACAAAAAACAGAAGTGCCAATGATAATGAGTAATGACTCAAAAAAAATACACTTCTAGACTGCAATAACAACGATTGCCATTTGTTTTTAGCAGCTGATCAATTAGACGGAGCATCTTTGTGTTCCAACATAAAAAAAATAGTAGCGTTAGCATGCGAAAACAAAAGTACCAGGCTTGCATAGCCCGCGTAGAATAGGCACTGCGTCGGCAGACGGTGGCGGGCGGGGGCGGATCGATACCCCGGCCGCATTGTTACCCTCCCCCCGCATCTCTTCGCCCCTCCAAGCTCCCTGCACCCGAAATTCGCCCCATTTGATCCCGAGGAGGCGAATCAATCGCTTTTGTTGCAGTAACTTGATGCATCACGCTGTAGGCCAACCTTCGGCCTTTATTGGATTTGAGAAATAATCAATCTTAATGCACGTTCCTTAAGATCTAAAAGGGCGTGCACGAGAAAATAACGAGATTGTAAAAGATAGTGTAAACCCGATGCGACAGCTGTTAAATGTTTTGAAGAAATGTGTAAAACATGAGTAATTGTTCTCGCGGCAGTCTTTTTAACAAAAGGGTATTTAGGAAATAAGGAAACGTCAGTACAATAACACGGTACGGTATAATCCTGAAATGAGATAATATCTTTTGTACGGGTTATGAGTTATTTTGTAAGTTCTTCTCAGAATTTTACAACGCCTTGCATTCCGCAGTTTACCAGACATTCATGAAAAAAGAGTTTAGACAAAACACTCATTGACAAATATTTTCTTGTCTGGGTTATTGTATTACCTATGCCTATGCCTATACTCAGAATCGTAGTATTTTATTCTATTTTTAATGATTCACACCCCGGTGATGTGCGGACTGAAGACACTTTTTCCAGGACTGTAAACCAAAGTAAATACTATATGTTATATCTTTTTTACGAGGTCCAACTCAAAATACTTTTTGCAGGTATCCTAGGCATACCTTTTGTGTTTTTATGAGACATCATCTGAAATGTTTTGGGAAAATAATACCACGAGATCCACAATGCTAAGCAATAAAACCATAAAAACGCAATAAACCAACCTACCTAGAAGTCGTTACGTTTTTTCACTGGTTTTATCATCTTCATCTGGTGTTGTATGGGATATATGTCGTATCCAGTTTGAGAGAATCTCTTACGTAGTTCTCTGAACTTGATTTAAATCGGTAGTCGGGTATTAGCTTTCTTCACATCGCATATTGCCGCAAACACTGCAATATGTGGCTAATTAAAAACACTCACATATTTCAAAGTGTGCGGGAAGAGTGGCAATCTCAAACGACGCGAGTGGACGCCTTACGACCCGCTATATCTTATTAGCCCTTTGGCCCTACGCTCGTAAATACTCTAAATGTACGCGCATTAGTATACACTTGAAGTCAACAACGTTATACCATAAATTAATGCTTTTCGAGTAGTAATTTCTATTGGTACTACGGGGCCTATGTTTATTTGTAATGACAAAGTAAGAAGTATTGCTTCTAAGATTATTTATTTAGGTATAAGAGTAAATAATCCTCACTACTTTACTTAATTATATGTCTTAGAGTTTAAATGCTACAGATAAGTGGTAATATGATACTTGGTTCACATGGGTAGTACGCAGATACAATACACGGGATGTTCAAAAGTTATTCGAAATCTTTAGAAAAACTTTTGAACATTGTAAAATTTGTGAGAACAGTGCAACGATAATAAAAACGAAAGCTTTAGTCAATAGAAAAGTGAAAGAATGGTAAATAAACTAGAATCAGAGACTCTAGAAAACATGACGACTCATTGTTGGCGAAACAAAGTGTCCGATAATTTTGTGACGATAAAGCACGGACGCGAAAACAGGAATACTATCAAAAACAAACTTATAAAAAAAACCAAGTCTCGCAACTCAGTCACGATAGTAGTATTACCGTGACTCAGTTCTTCTACCGTAAAAAGTTGTGAGATTCATGTAATACCAATTTTAAAAAAAATTATGTTAAAATAAATAAATTGACTTGGCCATCACATGAAACACAATGTATCTCACAAGTAATACATATATTATATTAAATTAGATTGTTTGTTTTTGATCATATCTCATTTATTTTTGTAGATAGTCCAACTTTTTTTCCTTTCCGGTACCATCTAGGTACCTATCTACACCTATTATTCCATTTTATTCATAAAGAGGTAAGTACACTGATTTGTTAACTGCAAATGTAACTTTGTAATCCTATACATTTATAAGGGATTACAAAGTTATTTATGCGTAGTGTGTCTAGAAAACTGGACCAAAATTGCAAAATATTTTAGTTTTTCCTTGATTTATACACTCAAAGTATTCTAAATTTGGAACTTCTATGTCTGTTAAAAGTGCCTTAGAGTTTTGAACTTTTGATGATCGGTCATTCAGTCAGTGAGTGAGTGGATAAAATTAAGAAACTTTGACTAGTTATAATTCTTCAACTACTAGTTCAAATTAAATGAAATTTGAAATAAACTGTGTTTATACAATGCCTGCTTGGTTACTGAAAATTCAGGCTTCTAGTTTTATCCACAACGAAGTTATAGGGGGTCGAAAATGGCCTGAACTGTTTCGAGAAAAGGATGGACAAAGGAAAAATGGACGGCCGCACCGCTTTATTGCTCGACTTGGCGGGGGCACGGTTGGCACTTTGGTAGACCATTTGCCGAATACTTGTAGTAGTGATATTAGACGACATTATAGTTTGCTGTATTGTTTTCACACGCATTGCTCGACATTTAAATTTGTGCACTTCGTACGTAGCCCGTCTTATTGTAGGTGTCTCTAAGTATGTAAAATATGAGGCACGATAATAACAAGGTGCAACGTCGCTACAATTTAATTTTTACATAGATATTCATGGATATTACTAACTGCGTATATACGTGTGACGCGGCAGACAATCTACGCTTCGCGAACACTGACCTATCGCAACTCGCCAGCCACTATTCGCGTCATCCACTACGTAGAACTGTAGAACAGCTAGAAGAGTCATTTGGACAAGAATACCAATAAAAAACTAAATAAACGATCAATCTCTGTTGAATGAACAACTGTTTTAGACGTCCGCAAAAAGTGTTTAGCCACGCGCAAGAACTTTTGAACTACTGTATCGCATATATTGTGCCATTTATCCTCATAAATAGGCATTTTTTCTGACATAAGTAAGTAACTCGAAAATGCACTTATCGTCATCATCATCATCAGCTCATTTAATGTCTCCACTGCTGGGGCACGAGCCTTCCTTATGGATGGATAGGGAGAACGGGCCATAAACAACGCGGGCCCAGTGCGGATTGGTGATTGTTAACGACTGCTAATGCAGCCGGGACCAACGGCTGTACGTGCCTTCCGAAGCACGGAGGAGCTCGAGATGATAAATTTTTGGTCACCCATCCGATGACCGGCCTTTGCGAAAGTTGCTTAACCTCAGCACTCGCAGACCGGGCGCGTTAACCACCGCGCCATCGAGCTCCTCAATCAAAATGCACTTATATTATACCTAATCAAAACATTTTCACACACAAGTCTGCAATCGAGTAGTACGCCAGTTGGGAGTAATAAAGAATCGCGGCCGTCGTACTGTAAGTGTTGCTAGTTTAATAGTTACAAATTACGCGTTCACAGTGACGTCCGATTACTTTACACACAGATGAGCGCGAGTGGCCGGCGCAGATCACACCCGCGTCCGCATGTGCCAAATAGCACGTGAAGTTCACTGAAGCATGGGATGATAGCATATGATGTTGTATCAAGGCAAGGGCTTCAGTTTTGCATATTTCCAATCACATAATTAATGTAACATGTCACAATCCAGACAACCATTTATTTGCAACTACATATTTGATGCTTTGAAAAAAGTTTGTAAGACAAGAACAACTTTATTTTGTTGCATATAAGTGTGTTATCCGAAACATACAAGCTTTATAATAATAACAAGGTATCATTGTTCGAACCGCTCATTATGTACTCGCACCGCCTTCTTCGAAGATCATCAATGCCCTCTACATGCTCGGAACATGACACCGATTTCCTGCGCGCTGCAGGTCGATGTCGCGTAAGCGTCATTGTGTCGCCGATTTGCATAATTAAATAATATTACGCATACATTCATTCAGGTCACCCCTGCGACTCGCTGCCAAAACAAAGCGCTCTACACGATTTATTTATACGGTAAATAAAAACAATATAACAAAAGACAAAATCCCAACATAACCGCAATAACGGTTCAATCTCAGGTCGTTTCCTTATTCAGCCGCAAAAAGGAAAAACTGTTCCGGACGCGAATTAGCGCTCGCCTGTGAACTTTCAAATTAATCCCCTTGAGGTGGACGCCCACTTACTGAGACGCTGAGTTCGAGTAAAGATCGGGGTGTTTCGCGAAACCGATCGCGGACGAGCGCAGCCGGCGGGGGCCGAGGGCAGCCGAGCCACGAGGAAAGCGAAACCACCCTCAGTTTCCCCCTCAGTGGGGGCTGGGGTCTTTGTCCCCGCGCGACCTAGTTAATGACCGCCCCCTGCAGACGCGGCACATAGCCTCGTTTCGATATAAATACGCCTACTACACTTGACCTCCAAAGTTTTTATTGGAAAGCACGTGCCGGTATCATGATCGTGTGTTGTAAACAATATCGTACTGTTGTGTAACTGATGTAGCTGTGCGGAGCGTACGCAAATCAAAGGAGTTCAAGCCAGAGAATTTTATTTAGGATATCTGTAGTCGGAGCTCTAATAAGCATAAACATTTTCAAATGCCCCTAATCAAGAGTCCACTTTGCCGGGGATTTGTTACCCAATAAATCCTTTCCGAGTTGAATGGAAACTTAAAAGGGTCGGCCGGTCCGGTCGAGTGGCACTAGAGGGGGAGGAGGGGAAGCAACAGGTCGCGAAACAACGTTTTAATTGTTGGCCGATAAGCATCGCCGTCACCGGAGCGCGACACCTACACGCCGAGGCGCGGTACAGTACGATGACCGCGCCCTAAATGCATTCTCTTCGTTCATTTGCTGTGAAATTGAGATTGAGATTTTCTTTCTCGATTATTAAGATATAAGAACTTTAAGAAGTTAGTAATATTTATTCTTAGTTTTTAATAAAAACCCAATCGTTAGGGATCATTGTCATTGTTTGCTAAAACACGAATTTCATAATATTCATAACATGATTTTAACAGTAACAATTTAACAGAACAGAACAGAACTAGATTTAGAAGAAACAGATTACTGATTGTGAACAAAAACGACAAGTTGTCGTGAACGAAGCAATGTCTAAAATGTAAGAACTACATCACATTTATATGTGTTTCGTATTTGGAGGAGATATAAGCCGACTATCACTTTCGGGCCCTCCAACTTATATCCGAGCAAAAATTACCTCGATCCGTCACTCCGTTTTTACTTGCAAAAAGGACAACACACGCAACAAGAGAATTTCTTTCTCGGTAGCTGGTGTTGAAAAACATAACAACTCATGAGATATAGTTGATAGCTAAATTGTCGTTTTGCAAACCGCTAGAGCCAGTTTAAATATCCTTTGTTTCAGCTCGGTGTTACCTACCTCGCAAAGCATTATATCACTTTTAACTATCACTAAAGTAAAAGGTTGTTTGCAGCGTGCACTAATTTGTGAGCTTCAGACACCTTACAATGTAACGTTAACAACAGTTTGGGACGTGTATGGAGAAATATTTTAGATGAGTTCGGTTAAGAGTGGTCCATAAATACTAACGCGTCTCGCCCACGTTGGGCACCTTGGACCCATAAGGGCATGGGACTATTGTGTTGCAAGTGCTTTCTGTCGGTGCTTACGACTCGAAACTTCAAGCATGTCGGTTTTACGACACGTTTCAAAATCATAATCGAGAGTGCACCTACTCCCAACCACATTATGAAGGATGTACTTGCACATAAATAATTTAAAATATGTGAAAACCGGCGATTGAGAGAAACGACTTTGCCAAATAGTTCTATCCTAAAAATAATATATCGAAAAAATCAAAACGATCAAACCGATGCCTAAAGCAGACGATGGAGTATTGGTACTTCATTAAGAATCTAAATTATATCACTCTAGCATCCAAATGCATCCTAATAAGTTACATAATTCATTAAAATATCATTAAATAAGATAAGATAAGATAAAGATAAATAAACTTTATTGTACACAGAATGATAATGAAGAAAGTGTCCTGTGCCCCTACCATGAGCTCTTATATCAGTATCATTGCAGTTGTGGAAAAGGACGCGAGTATATTCGCCGCTACACGCGTCTCGCTTTCACAACTGCAATAATACTGCTATAAGAGCTTGTGGTAAGCCTCCTGTACATTCTATTACTTCTATTGCGACTTAGCTTGAAAACAGCTTATGACCAAAAGGCATTAGAATGTAAATTAACCTTTATGGATAGGAGCTGATTGGCCCTTCGTCGTAAAGGGCGTTTTTCGTTTTTCGAATAATGAAAAGGTTCGTCAACAGACGTTTATTAGAAAACGTTAACGTGATCGGATTACTAATAAACACAGTCATGTTAACGAGCTTTTCGAACATAGAGTTAATGCATATCGGGCATTATTTTCCTATATTAGTTTCAGTCATAAAGTTATCGTTAACAACATTAAAATAACAACTCGATAAAATAAAAGCCATCGTACCGTAAGAAACATTACCAACGTGACCACCCGTGGTTTCACCATCGGAGCTTTGAGATTGAGTGAAAATACTTTTTTTCTTGTTTTTCTTTTCTTTTTTTTTGTCTTTTCTTTTTTTCTTTTCTTTCTTCTTTTTTCTTTCTTAAGTATTTGGACGTTTAGAAATATGTACTTATAGAACACAATGTTCTATAAACAAGAAAACAAAATAGCATCACTTCTGAATTTTTTAGCAACACCTGTAAACAATCCCATTACTTGGGAGATGTAGGAGTTTCGGAAGATTGTTAATCACTCCGTTAACGCCCTACAAAAAGGAAAGTTTTGAATTTGGAAACTTTTTAGTTGCAAACGCTATGTATGCAAATGAGGCGGGCATATAAATCGCGGCCGTACCGGTTCCAGAGCGTTCCGCGTAGGTACTCGGTTGCATTAGTGCAACTGCGGTTGTTGCAACAGCGAGGGGGCCTTGCATTCGCCGACCCACGGCGCTGGCCATGGACCAAAATACCCGCTTTCACGTACTAAACCCTGTACACTCGTATAGACAGTTGGAACCGGGTTTGTTTAGTCTGAGAACTGTGTGCTTTTTAGTACACGGTAGTAATAAGAATAAAGCTGTACCTGTGTCACCTTAGAATTAAGTGATACGTGTATCGTTCTGGTTATCACATTCTGAAGTAACCTGGAGATTTTTATTTTGGACACTCTTTACACGTTCACTTTCTTTCCGAAAAGTAGACTAAAAAAAAAACTGAATTTAAACTGATGATGTCTCATTGAAGCTAATAAAGACAGAGTCCGGGAAGCATAGTCCAAGTTTGACTTTAATTCACGTTTTACAATACAAGAGACAATGTTTATGCCTTCTCCAGTAACTTTACTAGTGGAAAAGGCGTAATCATAATCCCCTACATTAATGTAAACCTTAACATTAGTATACCTATTTAACGTTTACGTTTAAACAACGAACAGTACAGTTAGTAAAACGTTTCATAAAAAGTAAATTTCTAACCTAAACTTTTAATATTCTCGTTTCCATAAGTAAAACGAACTGAGCACGAACTCGGTAAACAAGCACCAGAGGTGTCGGTTACGATTGTAACGATGGCTGTAACAAGATTAGGCCCACACACCATAACAGTCGATATAAGATAATCTATCCAATTCGAGAGCTGGGTGCCAGCCAGTGTACCCGATCTAGCGATTGTGGTTTCTCGGTCGGAGCATGATTTGCCCGAGTTGTTTACTGCGGGGAAGATGGCGCAAGCGCACCTCCGACTGGACTGGGACACGGCCCGTTTTATTACGTTGTCGCCGCAAAGCAAGTTTCTCTCTCAATTCGATAGCGAGAATCCGTAAAAGTTTAACATTTGGTGACACGGGTATTATGAGTTGCAAATGCTTTTGGTTTTATAGAATACCCCAGCACTATGTATTGTTGTTTTAATCAGACAAATATAAGTAAGTACCTAGGTCTCAGAATAATAAGACCTAGGTATGTATGAATTAAGTATTATTCGTATTAATAACGAGCTCATTGGTTCAGTAATATAGAGAATGTGCTTGCTACATTCGAAAGTTGGTTAAGACTTCATTTTCATGTTCCCACAAACCTGTGAGTATCAAACTGTGGAGAATTCCTATGTAAGTACCAAGAAGTGAGAAGGAAAAGAAGACTTTTATTTATAAGTGAATATTCACAACTATAATACATATATAATAAAATAAAATTTTAAATAAAATAAATATTATCAATTTTGCTCACAATTAATAGTAATAGTTAATATGCTATAGTTAATTGTCATCAGAAGTATAGCCTGTTTCGACGTTTGCATTATTTATTTTATTTTATTATTATTTACGAGTATTATTTCACTGGCAAGTATTCTAGGCATCTTATATTTTGTCTATTCGTTCCAAGGAGGGCGGAGTGGCTAGCCCAGCTGTAAATATTGTAGCGTCAGACTGTTTGCGTTCGCCTGCTTGCGGTGTTGCTTCAGCTGAACAAGGCTCTCTAGTGCGACAACATTATAAATATCCATGCTCAATATGGCTGCGTCAAAAGGATCTTAAATTGGAGCTTAGTGTGGAATTGCGACTATGCAAAATGTCATTAAGATTCAAAAGAACTACAGTCTGTTTTCCTTGAACTTTATAGCGATTGCGATTCAGTGTCCTATGACAGCAACTCGCTCGAGTTCTAAGATTAATGCTTGATATAGGTACTCTAGTTGTAATGAAAATTATCTGGGTCATTTAGAAAAACCACAGAATAAGTTTAGCAATCCTGAGTATTACTCAAAATTAGTAATTTTCAGAATAGTCAGTAACTATACAAACTATGTACTCAACAGCTTTAGCTTAAATTCTCATTCTCCGGTGTATTACAGACGGTGATTTTGTTTGCCCACGAGACGAACGCAACGTAACAAATTGGCCATATTGGTTTCGAATAGTGACGACGATGTGAGCGAAGTAAACAAGGCTGCGGTCGGTCGGTGTGCCTTTCTGATAAGTTCCTGTGGACGCTGGACGATATTGGACACGCCACGAGTAAACATACCGACACAGCACATCAACATATCCAAATTGTAATCATTCTTCAATGAATTTTCAACCTTAAAACTTAATGGTAAGGTTTAAAGTCTTTTGAGAAAATTTTACAGTTTATGGTAGACTGCTTTTTAGAAGAAAGGCTATGTTACCTATAAGCAGAAAAGAGACTAAACTAACTTAAGACTATTTCGGAATAAGCTAACAAACATGTAAAGAAGAAATATTTATTAATAAAAATAGTGTAATATGATTCCATCAATCTTGAATAACGGGAACTGTTATAAACTCATAACTGCACGCAAGCGAAAATTAGTGACCATGAAATAGGTGATTATGCTGAAGTAAGGCGGTGTGGGAATATCGTTATTATGCTCCAGATGGAACACAATCTGAATTTGATAGCTATCACTTATTTCTTTACTGCAGCGCTAAAGAATGATTATAATAAAAAAGGCAAACGAGACTAGTTAGATCGAACACCTAAGCTAAAAAGCAAAAATTTCTGATAATGCTACATTACTATGCAACCTAAACTACAAATCATGTTTTAACACTAATTAGACTACACAAAAAATAACCCGCCTGCGTATAAAATAATAAATAACTGTTTTTTTAAATTTTATTTTATTTATGTCTTTTTAGTTAGACAAATTTCATGATATATCTTTTTGAAATCCTTGTGTTGAGCCCTCTAATTTGATACCCATAATGAAGTATTCGAAAAAAAAAATGTTTTTCACCAACTCCAATGGCGTCGCACAGCCGCCATGTTTGTTTTTTTAACGACAGCTGTCTAAGAACACTTGGGCAGCTAAGACAAATCTAACGATACCTCAATTATGTAAATCCGTTCAGCGGTTCTGGAGATATGAGGTAATAAAGAATATTACATACAAGATAGGCGCGAAAACATAACCCTTCCTTAGCAGTTGGGTAAAAAGTAGGTTACTAATAATTCTCTATAACTTGTCGAAACAGAAAAGCGAAACCAAATTACACATTCGTTTGTCATACCGTCGAACAATTCCAAATTATGGTTTCCAAACATAATAGATTTTCGAATCTTCAAACAACAATGGTAATAGAGGGCGGCCAAGTCAAAATGTTTATTTTTACGGGCCAACAAAATCCTGACAATAGAAACGTTAAGACAAAGCTCTTTAGAAAAACTTTGTCGCTTGGAACAAAAAGACGTTTCGCAGGAAATAGGGACGTCAAGGGGTCTAAATCAATGTAGCCGAATAATAAAATGCAACGCAAACCGGTAGGTATGCTGTACCTGAAAATGTCTAAGTCGAGATGAAGGATGAGGAAAGCGATGGATTTTACGTATAGCAACAAAGGAAATATTTACAATTACGTTAATAACGAAATAATGGTTTTACAGTTCTCTTTCAGTAGATGTATAGACAAGCAATAATGTATAGTATATATCTTGCAAAGAAACCTTGCTTGGTGCATAAACTGCATTTCTAGTGCCACTTCGACATGCTGGGTTTATACCGACTAACCTACATAATAGTAACTGTTCCTTGTATTTTTAAACATTCTTGGTAAGTAGATATTAAACTTAAGAAACTTAATGTACAGCGTCTCTTAGTACTAACTATAGTAGTGCTTTCAGAGCAAATTATAAAAAAGAACTTAATGAATTGTTAGGATATGCTATTTAATAAATTTGTGTCCCGGGGGTCGACCGCCTAACGCTCTCGCTTTCGATCGCTTTGAAGGCGAGGCGAGGAGGAGGCGTCATCTTGTCATTTCGAAAGCAATATGAAAGCAATGTCAAAAGCTATAGGCTATAGCTTTCGATATTATTCGATATTATATTTCGATATTATAATAGAAAGCAAGGCGAGGGCCTCGCTTTCAAAGCGATCGAAAGCGAGAGTGTTAGGCGGTTGGGGGGCTGGTTACAAGGCAACTTTTTTTGAATTAATAAAACTCAAGTAAATATGAGGTGTATCGCGTAACGATGCGGCATCTGCAACGTTACACGCATTTGGATTAAGGCGTATAGATTACAAACTAAGCATTAAGTCGCACGGTTCTACTCAACGCAATTGTTAGTCATATTATTTAAATAATGCTGCAAATGCCGCAGAAACGAGCCGAGCGCTTCATAAAACACTCCATCAAAGTACACGCGATACGCGTTAGGAAACTCGATCTGGTTACTTGATCTAACTTGGTTGGTCAAGTGATTTTCAAAGTGAGTACACACAATATTCAACGTTAAATTTTATGAGATGTTACATTTAAAACAAACAACAAGAAATTACTCAAATAATGAACGACACGGCGTTGTGATCGAATAACCAACCTCCAAGACGAAATGAGTCCATACGTAAATTGGTCCAAATTGTCTTCTTAAAACAAAATAAAATCGTGATATATGATATACCTGTATTAAACACCAACTACACGCTAATTGACGGTCGAATGACCGTAATCATCCACTTTGAAGCACCGCCTACCTTCTTCGGTCATTTTATAGGCACGGACGGAACAACCTCGTGTCGTATCGTACACTTGTTTGTTCTCCCATACGAGCAGCGTTTGAAGTGCGTGACTGGTGAAACGCCACGTCAATACAAGCTTGGTACTGTTTCACGGTGAGCTGTTATTTACTTTTAATTATCGTACTATTTAAAACAAGAGCCAAAAATATTTATACTAACGTAAGATGATCGATGTACACACGCTGGACATCACTACCATACTGAAAAATTTCCTTAAGGCGAAGGGTAAGGCACACTAGCGCCGCTAATGGATTTAATTTGATCACTGCTAAACTAGATTTTTTTCAAACATTGCGGACCTTCCTACACTAGGCAAACATCTATTATTTAATAATTGTGCACTACTTTTAGGTTTGTTTTTGTATTCATTCGCTAACACCAAAAGTGGCCATTGTTTGTGAATAAACCACGCAACAAAAAATAGTGCACAATTATTAAATAAATACTATGGATGCTTTCCTGTTATCGGACGGTACGCAATGTTAAAAAAAAGATCCGGTCCGTTAGTAATTGTCAAATTATCAATTGGTGGCGCTAGTGTGCCTGACTTACCTTTCGCCTAGAAGTTTACGTATATGTATATACTAATATTATAAAGCTGAAGAGTTTGTTTGTTTGTTTGGTTGAACGCGTTAGTCTCAGGAACTACTGGTTCGAATTGAAAAATATTTAAGAGAGGAGAAAATTTGATTTTTCGCTAATTAACGCGGGTGAAACCGCGGGGCACAGCTAGTAAGTATGGCATATGGTTGAACATTTATTGAATAGTATTGGATCGGTTGATGTGCTGGCGTCTGTACTGGGTTTTATTTATATACTACTTCTGTACTAATATTATAAAGAGGAAACTTTTGTATTTTTGTATGTTTGCAACGAATAAACTCAAAAATTACTGGACCGATTTAAAAAATCTTTCATTATTAGAATGTTACATTAGCGCTGAGTAACATATGTTATATTAAAAAAAACATAAATAAAATACTAAAAACAACAATTTAATTTTCCAATACAAAATGATTTGTTTGTTTTGTTGTCATGGAAACCATTGATATATATTTAACTCAATGATGGAAACTGTCAAAGCGGTACGAAGTCCGCCGGGTCAGCTAGTATATAATATAATAAATCGATGTAGTTCGAGTTGATTATCAAAGGGTATGATTTAAGAGCTGCGTAGATAACTGCCATTGCAACAGTAGGCAGGCGGGAACCGGCCGGCAAACAAAGTTAGGGTCAACGCCATTGGTGCACCGCTCCCGAGCAGGCAAACTACGAGCGTCGGATATTGGAAAAGTAAATTTTGGATCTTACACCAATATGTAACAGACGCTAAAATGGAAATACTGCAGAGCAACGTTAAAAATTCGAGCCTTAAATTATTGGTTAACTATTTTTCTTCTTCCGTTCGGCTTCATGAGAATTCAGAGGGTATTTCCGAGAAGGCGACAGGTTCCTTAATTTAAGCTTTGATAAGTATCTGAATGACTATCAGCAATCTTCAATAGTGTGCTATCAAATCATCGGTAACTATTTAGAGACTTCTTATTAAAAGCGGATGATTCTTTCATATCGCATTGCATTGTTCAAGATTCCTTTGGGCGTGATGATCAGACAATATATTCGATACAATAAGCCAATTCGCAATCCATACGAGCATGTGCCTGGCGATATTTTTTAAATATTTTTTTGCTAATCGCATCATCATAACCCCTTGCTGGGCTTTTAACAGTATTCATAATCAACCGGTTGGTCAAAGATGAGAAAAACCGATAACACTTAATACAATTTGAATATGTATAAGTATTGTAGGTTTTATTGGAAAATGTTAAATCAAAACCTTTTAATGTTATGCATTGTTTTGCATGAGAATAATGCTTGTTCTGCTGGAGTGTACAACTAAATAATATTTATATTTACGTAACATTTTATTTATTTAATAACTAGCGTGATGTTGCAGGGGACCGGAAGGTGTGGAAAAAGTGTGGGGAGGCCTTTGCCCAGAAGTGGGACAGCTATGGCTAATATAATAATAATATAATAATACCTAGCGGCCCGGCCCGGCCGGCCGGGTGTACTTTTATTTTCAAACATATTTTTTTTAATATAGCCTATGTTACTAAGCGCTAATGTAGCATTATAATGGTGAAAGAATTTTTTGAATCGGTCCAGTAATTTTATGAGTTTATTCGTTGCAAACATACATACAAAAATACAAAGGTTTTTTCTTTATAATATTAGTATAGAAGTATACTTAGATAAGACGACTGTGATTGAGTAGCTTTTAGAAATAAGAAAGAGAGTATTGCCAACAAAATAAAAGCTAAACAAATAACATATAAATTTATTGACAAGAATTTTAATATTGTAAATAATATTGTAAAAATAGGCACGTCATCGTGTGCACTAACATATAAAATTGACAAGAATTTTAGTATTGTAAAGTAGAATAGGCACGTCATCGTGTTCACTAACACCTGCTGTGAATCTAACCCCAAGTAGCGGCGCAAAATTTCATGAATGGCTCCGGTCAATTCACACGGAACGTAGTGAGTAATCGTATTGAATCGGCTATGAGCACTATTTCCGTCCGGTGTGAACCGCGGCGCGTGGGCGGGATCTAGTTCCATGCCCTCTTTACTTGGCTGTTACGATTTGTGACGATTGTGACGCAACGGAGCATTTGTAAACAATTGAACGGTGAGGCCATTTGACGGTTGATTTATACGATTTATTGATTTATAATATAGTAAATTGTAAATAAGTTAACATCACTAGCTTTTGTTCGCGGCTTTGCTCACGTGGGTAACAAAAGCCAAACTTATTAAAAGTAAATATAGATAGATTAAATTATTCATTTTTATAGATAATACTTTAAAAATAACAATTTCCCCAAAAAAAACCCTTTTTTACTTCTTTTAAAGGAAAATAAACAAAATTCCTGAGACACGTCATTCTTTATTTCTTTTCAAAAAGCCAAATACCAAAATTTCATGTATTTTACTTCAAAACTGACAGACTTTCATACAAACTTTCACCCTTTATTGGACCCTCTTATGGTATGATTTCCGTAAAATCATTATTCTTAGTGGCTGGTTACGTCACTCAATTAACCTACAGCCCAAATTCTAAAAGTTATTAATAAAGAAACAAAATAGTGACGTCATAGTTCACCATTCCCATACAATTTCTATATAAGAAGTTTCTCTATTGACTAACCAGTCAAATACCCAATTATTGTTTCTTCACTTAGCTTTAAAGATGCAATTAGTAAGAAAAATTAAAAATGTTACAACTACACGTGATCATAATAAAGAAGGAACGTTTGTGATTAATGAAAAGAACATAAAACATTAGTTATGCAATGAAATCACACTTAAAAATAATTTCCCACAGAATAGAAATCAACATTAGTATGTGCAGTAAACAGAAATTCAACACTTTTTCGTGGAATTCAAAGTCGACAAAATGTGTAATGAATGATAAATTAAAATAGCTTTTCTTGATCTACTATAAACAAAAAGTACTAATGTTTACATTAACAAGAATTATAACAAGGATAAACAATAACGATACGATACTCGTAGTAGTAAAAAATATTTAAAATTTACCAAAAAAACGATAGAACTTATTGAATCGTAGGAGATGCTAGCGCATGCAACTAATCGAAGTGAGAAATATTATTTTGAATTACTTCCTGTATTAAAATGAGTAAGTTATGTTAAACGCAAGTCTGTTTTCGATGATTTTTAAACAATACCGTGAAGACCTTAGATACACGCGTCGTGAAAACTAGACCTTGAGTTATATTATAATACCGATGCCGAGAGTTCAAGATATCTGCTTTGAATATACATGAGTACGGACGTAAACCTTAATTCTTAGTTGTTACGGTCAATGGCAAAATAAGATTTTGTAAAAAACCATCACAGAAGTTGAATACGGTCGTTTGTGGAAAAAAAATAAAAAATAATAACGAAAGCTAAGTCAATGAACGTAAAACTTATAACTGCATAAACTGGTCTAGATAGTCATGGCGAATGCATGTCTCCATCTGATTGTTAGGTATGCAAAGAATCTCTGTTTGATCTACTTATAGAAATATTTATGCACAACGTTACTGAGATATTAACTAACCTTGATCTAATCATGCAATGGGTAGGTACTATCATTTCGATGTTATCGGCCATTACTTGATTACGAACAAAATCAATTTGAGCTTCTCAAAAGGAAGTTCGACATTAAATTCGGTAGCCGTCAGAGGGTGAGGGGGGTATGGGAGGAATGCTGGTGCGGGAGGGGGGGCAGAGGCCACAAAAAACTCTGGGACGGTCGGTACCTGCGCTGCCGTTGACCTCACTGCGATTAGCCCCGCTACGTAATGCATCGGTGCAACGCGACTAATCCCAAAGTATTTTTCCGTAGCCTTTTTTCCCACTTATCTTTAAAGACTGTAAATTAATACATACAAATTTGCCTTAAATTAAATGTGATTTATCATTTCGCTGCTTTAAAATAGAACTTAGAATTATGGTAAGGCTCATTAATTTCCGTTAACTCTGTGTCGGTACGCTACTGTTAGTCAGCATTTACGTTTTAACCAATTAATTTTGTGAGCATTTATATGTTATTTTTTTTGTGTACCTATTAGTCTAGTTCACTTACGAAATTTTCATCCTTTAAACAAGTCTCCATTACCTGAAAACAATAAAAAAAATATCAACATTTGTCACACAAGTATACATTCGAATTCTCGTCAGAAGAATAAGTTGTTCGTGTTGGTTGTATTTATAGCTATGCCTGGGGTTGTTGTGCTGTCTGTTTAACATTCTGTCGCCGTAGCGGCACGTCCCTTGGCGTCGCTTCATGTTCCTCTATTATCTCTGATGGAGTCTTTGATTACACTAAAACTTTTGTGATCTGTGGCACATTAAGTTTTGGAGCTTTGGATATCCTTTACAATGTTTTAGTACGCATGTGAATTTTAACTTGTAATAGTGGTAGAATAAATCTAAACTAACAATAATGAAAGAACCACAAAACTATACACTGGATAGGTTTAATGAACGTAATACTAATACTACATAAAACTAATGGTAATGTGAAGATAACGATTAAGTTGACCGGACATACAGAAAACATTTAATATGTATGTCCTGGTCACACTGATTGGAGGGGCAATAAATAGGCCGAGGATCAATATTCCAGGACCAGGACACACATCGGCATAAATTAATAATAAACCAATACAAAAACAGATCGCTTTAAAAAAATATACACTAGAGGTACTAAAGCAGTTTCACTCGAACAGCCTAGTCAAGTCAGAAACGAAAGCCAAATGGCAGACTTTTTCAGACAAATATAATATAATATTTCAAAATATGTAACTCAAAATAGCATAAGATTTTAAAAAGCAGCCACCGTTCATTACGAAATAAGATTTTTGGAAGACTTTTTTCGTCTACGTAATAAAACTGGAAATATACTTAGTGTTCTTGTTTGTACTTTTATAAGGAAGCTTTTGGTTTATTTGTTAAATGAAAAACTAGCTGTAGACAGTGTTCACGACGTTTCCTGTGGCGAGATACCACGAACATCACGCATTTGTCTTGTCCGATGTCTTTGTAGACATCTATTTATGGCCTTCCTGGGCGTGTGCGATCAAATACAGAACCCCAATATATCCCGCCGACAACTTCATTAGCCGATCTAAGAAGACTGGATGAAAGTATCTTTGAACCGAAAGAGACAGGGTTTGGTTATGTTTTTGAAGAAAGATATATTTTATATGCCGCCATTAAAATCTAAATTGACAGATGTTTAAAGATATTTTATCTTATAAATAATTAAGACACGATTTTTTTTAATTAATAGGAACATGGTTCTTGATTGTCCACGGTTATATTGTTTCGGATAAAAAGTAAATAAAAACATTTTTCAAGTCAGCTCGTTGCGCAGAGTAGTGTCAATACATATTGACAAATCTTATTTCTGTTCATTCATAGACTAATATACCAGCAGTGGCATCATCCAACCAACACCTTATCTCTATTAGTAAAGAATACAGCCAGCAGTATTAAAATTCTGTCGTTATTGAAAATTCTATTGGCACGAGACATTTCCTCTACCCTGAAGGGTCACGTTTTGTTTTCTTATAATTTATAGCATCCGGTTACAGGGGCAGGTGGTGCCAGGGTCGCAACAAGGTGTGGAGATTCAGCCCTTACCCCATCAATCTCTGGACACATCGGAGCGGTATCATATAACTCGTTATTGTTATTTCAAGTGTAAGCACAAGCGTGACTAATAATTACACTGATACTGATACTGTGTTCTTCTAGCAAGAATGAATATTAATGGACAGACCTGCTTTTAACTAGTAATATTGAAGAACTTGCAGCAAAATTGGTTACATGATTTCAGTTTTTGGTTACAAAACTGATAACTGAAAATGATGTATAAGTTAAATCTTCATCGTGTTGCTTTTATCAGTTCATCTGGGTCTATAAAGTTAGATAACCGCTTCAATACGTAGGACTCACGCGGCGCGGCGGGGCAACATAAAATTATGGATTTACATTACCTAAATCTCTTATAAAAATGGTCATATGTATTCAATTTATTTTCAAAACCTACAACAGGTTAAAAGTATCTACCACGGCTTAACTTTCTGGTAGTAATTTTCAATAATCGAAGAATAATACTCACTATAAATAACAAGGACTTGCGATGTTATGATGTCAGATTTTATTTTTAAAATTTAATTATCATAACTGCATCATAATTGAATATTTTATTAGCATCTACATGATGATAAAGGGCATCCACTTTTACATACGATTAATTGTTCAAATCAAGTAGCAAGGATGATGATGATAGACTGATGGTAGTTCATGAGCAGTTGCCATAAGTGGGCGATGCAATCATGTTGAGTTAAGTGACAATTAAATTCACATATAGCACCGATGGACCTCATTGCATCTATCTTTACAGTGGAAGAGTGAAAGCATGAAGTTGCACAAAAGATCGCGATCGATGGGTCGAAGTGATACTTATTGGAAAAGGCGACTTTTAAATAAATTTTATAAAGCTTGCTAATAAATAGCCAATCCCATACTCGTTGTTCAGGTCACATATTTAAATCTTACTAAGATAACTACGCAAAGGTTCAAAGGTTTATCAGGTGGGTTAGGGTTCTATCACAGAGCGTCAGGTTTCTATAGGTGATCGCTTACCTTTAGACGGATCTTTTTTTTCCTCTTTTGCCGAGTGAATTAAAAACTAAAATTTAAATAAACCTATATCAAAACTATGTTACTGCGTTCTGTCACCAATCAATAACACAGTTCTTAAGGATATTAGGTCGCTTCCAGTTCTATTTTACTATGAGGTGAAAAAAACCGCTTGCCCATTACAAAAAAGAAATAATTATTTATCTTAATTTTAAATAGATCTAGAATCAGGTTGATTGAAGGATTCGGTTCATTTTTAACATCTCCAAATACTAAGTTCACTACATTCAATGTGCAAAAACTTGCACATTTAATGTAGTCTGTTAATTTAAAAAATCATACACCAAAGAAGGTGTGGTATAGTATGTAAGGTATGCAATGCAGTTACTTGTATAGGTATTACCAACAGCGATGTCTACGAACCCACATCATTCTCAAATTCTAAAATCAAATTATCCGTGCGGGCGGTGGGGTTGTAATTATATTGCAATTGATTAATGAGCAATCAGACCGTGCCTGTAGGGTCGGCGGCGCACGAGATCCATATTATTATACCCTTTTGAGGAAAAAATATAACCGGCATGAGCAGATCACGATAGGATAAGCTTTATAACTTAGATCGAAGAAGAACAGACACAAGGGACAGAGGTAAAATTAAATGTCCAGAACCTCCCAACTCTGTCGTAATCCTTATGAATAAGCCCAGTAAACTTCACTTCTTTCTGCCCTCGTACTTAATACCAATTTTAATAGGATTCCAACAGCTGAGCCTTGAAACATCACGTTATACGTTCAACTTCGAACATAATTTATTTGAATAATGGTTTTCGAGAATATACTCCAGAACTTCTTTCATATCGCTTGTGTTGTGATCATAGTTCTAAATTCGATATAAAAAGAATAGTAGAATTCAGTTTTGCTTTTTTGCCTAATTTTGTTTCTCAAGTATAAAATTGGATATGCTCCTGGTTTTCTGACTAAAACAATATTTTAAAAAATAATTTAAAATATATTGTTTCAACTTTTAACTTTTTTTACCTTGTGTGGAAATAATACTTTCGTCGTCGGTATAATATATAAACACACATTTACACATCAATGTAGTCATTAACACATTTTTATGATCAATAAAAGCGCAGCCCCCGGCAATTTTGGTTGAGTATAAGTACATAAAATATAAAAGTTTATTAAAAATACATACCTACGCACGTGAGCAGATCGACATCATGCCTTTGCGCTTTAAGTCCGGCAGCCATGTCTGTCCCGTATGATTAAATGTATACACATTTAACAGTCGGTAACTCTTAATGCAAAGCCAATAAGTTAGGTACGAGTATCAGGTATCAAAATTGTATACAAGTATATTATTTTCTTTATAATTATTTTTAAATAATCTACCACGTATTTAAATAATTTAGTCATGTACTCAAATAGAGTACCGATAACAGACATAAATGTTCTTCTATGTGTACTACAAAATAATGAATTGCAATCAGCGGTCATTATGATTAGGGGGCACCCTCCTCATAGACCTTGTCTGATGGACCGGAAAGTTTAGGATTGAGCACTCACTTCTGGGGTAAGATATTATTATTATTATTTAAAGAAATCCAAAATCAAGACAATATTGCGTTCTTTAAGCTGCTGTGAGCTGTGAGGAGCTCGATGGCGCAGTGGTTAACGCGCCCGATCTGCGAGTGCTGAGGTTAAGCAACTTTCGCAAAGACCGGTCATCGGATGGGTGACCAAAAAGTTTATTATCTCGAGCTCCTCCGTGCTTCGGAAGGCACGTAAAGCCGTTGGTCCCGGCTGCATTAGCAGTCGTTAACAATCACCAATCCGCACTGGGCCGGCGTGGTGGTTTATGGCCCGTTCTTCTTATCCATCTATAGGGAAGGCTCGTGCCCCAGCAGTGGGGACATTAAATGAGCTGATGATGATGATGATGATTACGTTCTTTAGTGCTCTAAAGTAGTGATTTAAGCTAGATTTGTAACTTAGCTTACTCATTTCCTGTTCAATTATTGAATTATGATGCTGCGATGTTTTCACGCAGCACCAGTTGTCTTCGCGTCGGACTCCATTAAGTGGAGTGGAGTCATATGTCGAATAAGGTATTAAAAAAAAATTGAGCAATGAACAAAAAATATAGTGTCTATAGAGTTGATAACAATCTTTTGTCGTGCTTTTCTGTAATTTAACGTGTAATGAAACGTACGTAATACATCAGCAATCAAGGGAAACCTGACAACGTGGCACGAGTAATACAGCGGGCGGGGTGGGCAGCGGCCAGTGATGCCGCGTAGGCCCGCTCGGTTTGTCGACACATTTGCATAATTCGTTCGTATGCGGAATTTGTATCGATTCGCCGTTCCAGCTTCCGTTTTTGTGAACCATTTACATGGCAATTGCAGTGTCACTACAAATTTCCGAAAACCAATCTCAATTCTGTGGGAATGTTGCAAAGCATTATCTGATGTTGGAGCTGTTACTTTTAACATACAAGTTTTGATGTAATTTTGTTTTCGGAGAATTGCGACTTATTTTTTGCATTGATTAAGAACATTATTTGCGTTAATTTTATATTTATATTTTAAAAAACGGGCACAACCAAGGATCCGAAAGAAAGAAAATAAATTCGAGTATAGACTCATATAAAATATAATATAATTTACGTATTAGCGTTAAGTTAAGAAACCAATATTTTTGGTTCCATCAATAGTTGCAACATGAGACCGATGACTTCCACAAACTAATTGAACCTAATAGCTTACTTAAAGTAGAGTACAACGAATAATCAATAATCCTGCGAAGTCGATAGTGAGCCGCGCCCTCCCTCGACTCGGCCCTGGTAACCCAATACGAGAACTACCAGGGTTGCGCCGCAAACATTGGCAACATACGACTAGATGAGACATTAATTTAAAAAGCTTTTTTTGTTGTGGTTTAAAAAATATACCTACGCAATTTAAGTAAAATAAAAAAAATATTAACGTCTTTCGTTGGCGTAGTTGTGCACTTATTTTACATAACGAACTGAACAGAAATAAGAAGATCGAATAGATTTATTAGTACCGCAGATTTGCTTACTATACACAGCTAGCGTTGGCTGGAAGAGATCTCTTCTAGAGATAAGCTCACCTTTGTACATATATGTCCTGCGAACTCCTGTATACGTGTGTTTTAATGTAATTTATGTGTGCAATAAAAGATTAAATATAGTTTGAGACAGACAACCAATTGTAAAAATAGATCCGTGGTCAAATTTTATTTTTTGCTTAATATAACGAGGTAATCCACTTAGAGCACAAGACCGAATAGCACATGCGCGAACAGCACAAGGCCTAGTCCACGAACAGAACATATCAATATTTTAGGCATGTGGTGTTCGTGGATTCAACACCTTCTAAATAACAAACTATAATATTGTTGCCTCTATCTACCTTATTATCAAA
Organism: Eudonia mercurella; assembly: GCA_963082485.1. Classification (NCBI taxonomy): domain Eukaryota; kingdom Metazoa; phylum Arthropoda; class Insecta; order Lepidoptera; family Crambidae; genus Eudonia; species Eudonia mercurella. The sequence goes on along the minus strand of OY720027.1, from coordinate 3,224,337 downwards.
ATAAAGATTTAATTTAGTCCAAGCGTTCCTGGAATACCACGAAATCCAAAACAGTATGTATATTAATTCTACACGAGTATCTATATCTTTATCTTATATATAGCAAAAAAAGTTACTAAAGCTAAACACCGTTAAGTACGAGTTTTTTTTTAACTTTGTTCTAAAATTAAAGTGGTTGCTTCAATAATAACAAAGCTGCTTTCCATATTCCTGCCTGAGGCGTGAGGCACATCCAGTCGGCTACGCTATGACAAGGGCACAGGAATAGGGGCAAGGGTGTGTGAACAGGCCGGGTGGAGTCGACAGTTGTATGTAGCTCGTGAGCATTTGCTCGCTCACATTATGCTGACATGCCCTTCTATAGTTCTAGAGCTAACTTTAAGGGCTAGCTATCCGGGAAAGCGGAAAGTTAAAAATGTCAACTTTTTATTAATCTTTTAAATATGTTTTGTGAACGATATTTGCTTAAAGTATTTTACCGTTTGTCAAAGTCGTTGAAATAAATAAATAAAAAAAGGCACTGAAAAAAAAAACTTAACAGAGCAAAATTAAGTTTCTCTTGTAAATATGTTTTAATTTAAAAAACATTTTTAAATTATTTGTAGGCAATGCCACGGAAGAATTCCGGTACCTAATGGCACTTTTTAATAATCAAGAGAATGTTTACTTTGTTGATAGTACGAAATTTATAATTGAAACTTTATGTAATTTATAGTGAGATCTATTTGTTTTTTGTCCTTCTGATAATACGACAAAAAAACTACTTTCCAAACTTACGACAGAGCCTAAAATCCGTCGAAACTACTACAGGCTTACCTTTGCATCATTGTGTTAAGATATTGTTAAGTATTAAGTAAGTAAGTAAGATAAGAGATTATGAGGGCTAGATAGCTGGCGATTGAGCCACAGTACCTACTTATTCTGTGTCTAAGCTGATAAATCGCGAACTCGAGACACTGTCCTGTTACATCAGTAAAAAGAATCAACAGAGGTCAGCTTATCCAAGTATTCAGAGTAAGTGTCGACGCCTGACTTGTTTACAAGAACATATTATTATATCAGGTCTATTTACCAACTTTTAAAATGAAAAAAAAGGTAAATTTTATTTTGTAATACCAGGAAATGATAAGATTATTATCTGCCTAATCCGTATTAAAGGTAGGATACCGACTTATAGCAATAAATATATTGTGTATAATCATAAATATTCCATCATTATTGTAGAGGGGAATACCTAGTAATAACACTAATGTCTTGTAACTCTTACATCATTAAATTACTTACGCATTGTTGAATCAATTCGAGCGTTGATAATATTAGGATTGCGGCTAAACACTAACCGTTAGCTAATAACCGCATGGAAGAAGTACCCATGCACATTATTTGATATAGGGTCTGGGCTTCCTAATTAATAAGGATTAATAACGCTAAAGGCATTACCAGATCGTGACAAACAATTACCAAAACATTTTATTATAGATGATCGAAATTAAAATACTTACCTGAATTCAATCATATATATCATAGAATAGAAAAAAAATCAGGACTTTAATACAATATCAGGGTTAGATATTATGTCTTTGTCTTTTAAACTACTTTTTATCGTCTCTGAATATTGAAATATTTTTTTCAATTTCGAAGTTAAAATGCTTTTAGAGCTAGCATAGAGACGTCAGGCGTTTATATGAAGATAACCGTTAATTAACGTGAGTTTTGACATTGCGGAGCTTTTAGTGTATTGAAAAAAGGTTTTAACGTATGATTGTACTAAAGGTGTAAGTACTGTTTATACAAAATGTTTAAAATGTAAACCCTCTTTGGAGTTTTCTGTTAATTTGAGCTCACAGATGGTACAGTTGACATTAACATCCCTCACAGTTCGTCAACAGCATCCATTCAGCAGTTCTAATTCAGTGACGTCACACAATGCTCCTGTTACTGCGGGCCCAAAGGGTTGTTTGAATGAGACGCGTGGCGCGCGCGCACGTGCGCGCTGTATCTCGGATTATGCTAATTTATGCAAAAATCCAATAGGACTCAGTTAGTCGATACGTGTTAGATAATAAATGGTTTTTTTATTATACATATCGGTTTATGTTTAAACTTCTCTGACGCTCGCCGTCGTAGTAAGGATGCGTTGATATGTAAATGAATAGCAAAAAATGCTACTAAAATAAAAACATAAGCACAACAAACATAGCCGCAAGCGCGCACAATACAGCTTTAATCTACTTGGCAAATTCGTGAGAAACACGAAACAAAACAACATAGAAATGAGCTAACATGTACAATATTTATTTAGGTACCTAACACACAAAATGCAGACGCATGTGCCGCCCTCAGTGTGGTATCCTGTAATTGCCACTACTTAATTACATTCAAAAGCGGCGACTTCGACTCTATAGGCTAATAAATATGGTGTAAGTAAGAGCAAAGTTAAAGCGGCAAAGGAGAATGCTCGACTCTTTTAGTTCAAAATTAAATATCATTGTTCAGAGCCCTCATTAATGCAATATTGAGCTCGCAAGCGACACGATGGGATTGTAGGGTGGAATTTATTGTGTGCAAAATTTATTGAGTACGAAAAAACGTTACAATGTGACGAGAGGTCTCGTCGACTCAGCGGCACGTTATAATGGCCGGTTGCGATCGATAATTTGATGAGATTTATATCGATTGTGTTTACGACGCGACGAGATTTGATGCCTTGCATGTAGGTATGTGCATATCGATTTCGTTATAGCTACGATGATATATATATTGACTGTCGTTTATTCGAGAGAAAGAGGTCAAATACGACGATATGTGGGTCGAAGCATTGAGAAAAATTATAATGAAAATTTAATGAATTGATGACTGTCTCAAAAACGATGGTGACAAGACTGGCCAATAACACATATTAATCATATTTAAAATAGGTTTATTTAAATTGGTTATTATTTTTCAGCTGAAATCACCTAATTTGCGAGAGGCTGTGAATGGGTAGTTGATATTCTGCAGAAAATCTTTCGTAAGAGTTTTGAACGCGCCTGTAATATTTAATACTATGTTTCGGATGAAATCGCAACTACATGTAATATTTATTTTTCGGGTGAAACTGCAACTGGGGATAATAATGCTACTAACCCGCCAAAACAGTGATTCGCTATCTGAGACGAACAATGCAAAAAAACACAGACTCAAATATAATGTTTATAAGAAACAGTAGGGCGTCGCCTAGTGCAGAAAGGTCTGACTCTGTACCATGGGAACCCGCACCCTTCGTCCCGCCGACCCTCAGGGTTGCTTTAGCAGATTTTGATTGATGAGGTAACAAAACCTCACAAGTCTCCAACTAATAAAGTACGTATTTGTTAAAAGAATAACGTATCGTACGTTTTATTATTTTACATATAAGTTAACTATAATGAATTCGACAACAATAAATAATTGTCCTAAAAGAAATGTAATTCAAAATCCTACTCAGTCTTAAAACTGATTTGATTCCAACTCTCACTCTTAATTTACCGCAGTTTAATATTGTATTCATTTGTAAAGTGAGAACAAATGTATAACTTTTAGGTATCATTTTTAAAAATTATATTATGGTACAATTATGATATCCCGATCGCGAGAACTAGCCAGATGGTTTGGCATCGACCCACGCCCATTAGGGCTGTCGCTTTTTTTATGCAATAAACATTTTATTTTATTATAAATGACAGTAAACCGATGACGACACTGGTCTTTTTAAACGTAATATTATAATAATGTAACAATTTACTATAGAATGTAACAATCTTGTTTACCATTTTATGGATTTGAGATTTAGTTTGAACTTTGAAGTGATAGCCCTCGCCCCAGCCGCCGCTATTATTATAGTTAATTCAGATTGACGATTAGCATATCCATTGTAGTGTGTACTACTCCACACATGTTATGTTGTAGTAGTAGTAATCTATGAATGAAAGGCATTGGCAAACACTGATCTTTACTCTAATAAATAAAACAAATAAAAAATAATGCTTTTTTAAGTTTTTAAGCTGTTGGCCAGTTTCACCTGTACTAGCAAGTGTTAGATGGATTATCGAGTAACTTTTTTTAACTGTGTAGGTATCTTATTTATGCGAAAGCTTTAAAATTGATATCTTATCTCACACTATCTCAGGCAGCGGTGAAACCGGTCATATATTTTTATTGACATCAGACATCTTTTGTTTTGTCAGTTCCAGGTCTGTGTGACCACGGATCTTGCAAAGTTGAACCCTTTGCAAGGTCCGTGGTCACAATGGTTAGCTATATTGGTGTAACAGACGCGAGCAACGCGAGTAGGGAAATAGATGTGTTTATTTCAATATCAGACATTTCTTTATGATTAAATGTAAACATTTGTTTCATTTCATTAAACTTAATAATAATAATAGCGACAGAAATAAAAGTTTCAGTTTTAATCGATGAGTAAACCGATAGCTAAACACAAAACTGTTAAATTCTAATATTTAAATAAAAAACAAGTCAAAACCCATATTAACATATTCAGTCTTACCCAATTTCTTACTAGAGTAGATCAAAAGCTTTACTGATATTAGAAAAAAAAAACATAAAAATCTTTGTACTTAAGCATGAACGTGGCTCAATTCATATCATACCTCTACATAAATATCCCATTAAAAAAACAAATGAAAACATCCACCCCCTAAGCGTACTAATTAAAACGAAACAAAGCGACCACCCGAGCTGGCTAGTCGCAACAATGCTGGCCATAATTCGATAACCTTGTGGGTAAGTGCAACAATAATCCCGTAATCCGACCGACGAAAATAAATAACAAACGAGTTGGCTGCGCGACTTTCCCACGAGGCCGGGTATGATCAATTAAATACGGGACAGCATCAAACATAATATTTTTATTCAGAAAATTGTTGAAAGCATTTCCACGAGCGGTATTTAAACCTGCACCTTCCGTCTATTTAGATACGAATAGTTTTTCCTACACACCTGAAAACAAGCGTCTTGTGATGACCAGTTTAGAGTAAGGGAAGTAGGAAACCTAGAACTTTTAATTTAAATCAAGATGTTTATTACCAAACGCAGTTCTTGTACAGTTAACTTAAAGACATCGGATTTAAATAAAAAATATATAAACTTAGAAAACATCTTAAATAAAAATGTAATTTAAATTAATTTAACTGCGTAAGCGTTCGGGGACCTAACCTGTTAGTTTTTATTAGCATATTACGTTTGGTCTCCGACGCGTCCAAAGTTAAAGGTTCTTCGTTCGTTCTTTTTAGAGATCAGTGAAGGTGATTCATTCTTAACGCTATTTGACGTTTTGTGGTTTAAAAATGATTAAACCTATAATCAGACAACATACAGAATACATTAGAAAAGAAAAAATAAACAAGCACATATCGCCACCCTAATAAAACCATTCTTAACAGAATTTATTTACAAACAAAGACAACAACGAAATAATAATTAAACTACTTACAACTTAAAACTACTTAAAATTAAACTTATAAAAATCTATAAACTATAACTACTATAAAAAAATGTTTCAAATCATCCCCATCAGGCAGAGTGCCCAGTAAGCTAGCAGCATTGCCACGTTGGATAGCAATGCTAATTGAATTGTTAAACTTTTTCTTTTTGCTCCTTACAGAAAAAAAGATAAGTACTTACAACAATACAAGAAGCCAAAAAAAGTTATAATTGCCGCAGTAGAAAGAGAAATTAACGCTAGCCAACAAACAGTTGAAAACTTTCCATTCTCCAAGTTCCGACCGAGCGGCCGTTGAATAAATCATCAAAAGCTTAGCACACAACTGCTTGTAAAGCCTTACCCGGGTAACGGCGAGCAACCTTAACGCGAGGACTAATTGCGACGCCCGGGCCCGCCCGATAATCCGGCCGCAGCGGGCGGCCTTCAAATTAAAAACCCCTGGCGCACTGCCCGGCCCTAGCTGCGGCCCTGGATTACCGCTCCCACGGCGTCAAGGGGTACGAAAACCCCAAAAAGAAGGGTAAAAAACTTTCGAAACTCTAAATCCAAAGATGAAATAGTAATTTATCAAAGGATTTCGCCACTGGAGGATTGAAACTGAATAATGGGTTTTCTTTATCTGGAGTTGCAGTTTTCTTTAGTTTACGGAAAAAAAATTGAAAATTACCTTCATTTTTATAAGGAATTGACTTTAAGTTCATACCGCCACACGCACCTCATTTTGGCGGTTTATGGGAAGCAGCCGTAAAATCAACGAAGAATCTGCTCAAACGCACCATAGGACTTACTCATTTAACATTTGAGGAGCTTACAACAACTTTAGCACAAGATAGCAAAAAGTTACTGCTAAACATAATCAATCACCATGGTATTAGATGATGGGAAGCGTAAAAATTATGTATGCACGATGTAACGGGCCTAAGCAAATAATGCATTGCTGTATTAATATTCAAATGGCCTTTAGGCGACCGGTGCACTGGATCCCAGCGACTTTAGAATTACATTGCACGATACCTAGTAACCACAACGGCAACGTAACGAGCACGCCCATTGTGCGTCCGCAAACACCGTGCTCTGGTCACTTGACTATATAATAAATTCGCATCGCTTTCAATTACAACACGCAGCTGCCGACATTTTTATAATTAGTACCAATATTTTAATGAAAGTTAAAATAGTTGGTCATAAGAAAAGTTGTTTCTCTTAAAAAGCCCACCTATCTGTAGCCTCAAGTCAATTTGTAACTTAGAAATAGATTAATAGTACACTGCTCTCATTCCTCATCAAGCTGATTGGGCGTGTAGCCATTTCCTTGATAGTCTCGAACAGCTGTTGTGGATAAAGGTTACGCTACGCCCTTATCCTGCTTGCACCTGCCCAGCTCTCTCTATAACATTGGCACTTCTTACCAGAGTGGATTAATAACAATCCTATTAACAAAATTGTCTCGCTCTCCTTTGACCGTTTGATATGAAGGGTTCGAACAATTAATCTTTAATCGCTCAACATCTCCCCGAAACAATAAGGCAAACCTTGTTGATTTGTCGTCGAGATTGAAATCTATTATCATATAATTCGATCCAGCATTTTATGCGGCTTCTTATTGCTGCAATTGTTAAATGCCATTTACAACCCTGACATTCAGTTGTTTATGATTGGTTAAACAGATTCGTTGGAATCGGTGAACACGTGCGGGGGTATAAGTCCACAAAGGGTTCCTTTTTTCATTCATAGCACAAAAAATCTGCCGACAATTACCAGATTAGGGATGAAAAGGAGGGATTCGGATTTTTTTTCCTTTCAATCGGTTGCCGTTGGTCTTTTTCTTTCGATGCCAGGCGGAACCCTCTCGACGGAGAATGTTTTAATTAAAATATCGGCAGTAGTCGACTGTAGCTGTAAGGCGTCTGCGTAACGGTAGTTGCGGTTTGCAATTTGTATGAAATGAAGCGGACTTTCAAGTTTCAAGTGCACTCAATATTAATCAAAGATTCGTTAATAATTTGGGAACGGAGCGGGTTACGTATCAAGACATCGCAAATAAGGATCTCATCAAATTTATTTCGCCGAGACCTGTTTGTTGCATATAGACGTCAGAGATCGTTAAAAGACGATCATAATTTTAGCCGCTCCTGAAAGTGCGCGTCTCCCGAAATTACGGACAAGCTAGAGCTTTAATCAAGTGTCAGCTACGTTGCATGTCTCTTTAATCAATTGTAATCAAAACAAAATCTGAAACAGCAATCTTTGCTCATACATTAAAGTGTGTGTTGTGCATCAAAACAGAATCTCCCATCCATAACTAAACGAAACAGCCTAATGACCGATGGGCAGATAAATGCACGTAATTCCGCGGCGTCCGCTTAGCTGCGGGCGCGCACGCACGCGACTTGCGCCGCCGCCGCCGCTTCGAGGCCAATGTTTTTATCAACCAAACCCAAACAAAACCAACCTTTAAAATCATCAAGCAAAAGCTTCAAACCAACTAACACAAGTCCGGGGTAAATAACTACGGACAGACGGTCTTCTTTGTGCTCACTAACTTCTCCACCGTTATGTTATGGAAACTGCTTCCGAGTTCGCCATTGTCGATACGTAATTGCAACGATTGCAACTAACCATTATTGTCACACAAGATGAGATGAAAATGATATATTATTTCACAATCACAATGTTACGTTACGAATGTAATAAAACGGTACAAACGTCCGTCATCATGAGTTTTTCAAAATAATTATGAAGTGTGAATTTTTATCTCCTTAAATTAGCGTGTTCTACTGTTATTTTAAACATTTCAATTTAATTCACTTATACTCTATAGCTGAGGGTTTGCTTGAAGTGCGCTTTCATCTTCGGCTTTATCGTCGCTACCCATTAACTGCGTTAAAAGCATCTACAAGGAAACGGCTTTGTAAATCACGATTTCCTCCACGGAGTTAATCGTGGATAAGAAAAGTTTTCCAAGTGTGGTGGAAAGGCAAATCATGGAGGCGCCATTAATTTTTGTCGCGTCAAGGTAGATTAGAGCAGGCGACGCAACTAATGTAATTACACGGCAGCTGGTGAGGGTGCTGCGAGCGACTTCGGGCTCCACAAAAGACAGCGATCGATCGGCCGTTCGTGACTATTGTTCGGGCCGCGAATGCACCACCACCGTACATCTGTTTAGTTCCTTTTGGCTCGCCTTGCATAATGAAACCGGCCCATTGTGAGGAAAATATCTACAAAAGAACACGAACTTGGAGGTTGTATTTTTTACCGCCTAAATGGTGGGCGTGAACCCACTCGGAAATGAGAAAGTCGATGCAACTGTTATGACATACGCGGTGCGTTAAACGTTTAAAAAAAATAAACAGCAACGTGCGCGCTTTAACGAAGTCTATAAATAAAACTGTGATACAAAAAAAATATATACACAATTATTTATAACTTTGTCTTGATGAATGCATTAACAATATATATATAAATGTAAACAAACTTGAAGTGGATTTATGCAATATTGACTTTAACCCAGTTTTCAATTTTGATGACGCTGATGTTTGTATGTCGTACCTAATAAGCAATGTTCAACAGGCTATTTTTAGAAATACAATGCACATACGTTTAAGTAATAAAAACTACAATATTAAGCCCTGGATTACACCGGGACTTATTCGCTGTATGAAGCACAGAGACAAACTACATATGAAGGCTAAATCTAACCCAGATAATTTAATCTTACAATCATCGTATAAAAGATACCGAAACTTTTGTAATTCCCTTCTTAAAAGAGTCAAAAGTAGTTACGAAAGTAAGGAATTGGAAAAGGCGGGAACTAACAGTAAAAAGATATGGAAGTGTATAAAAAATGTAACTCATATCTCAAAACAACGAGAATCACCCTCAGAATTATTACAGGTGCATTCATCACAGCTGGCTTCTGTAAACAGTGCAAATAGTTTTTTCGTTAATGTAGGAAAAAATCTAGCTGAAAAAGTTCCGTATATGGATATATCACCGTCAACTTCAAGCCAGCCTCAATCAACCTGTAGCAAGAATCTAAAATCATTTGTGCTATTAGATACTGATGAAGCTGAGGTAGAAATGATCATCCAGAGCCTAAAAGATGACTCAGCGGTTGGGTGGGATAACATATCTAATAAAATATTAAAACAATTTAAGCACATCCTGGTTTCACCGCTTACTTACATTTTTCGGAAATGCTTGGCTGATGGAATTTTTCCCAAATGTCTGAAGAAAGCTGTCGTTATTCCGGTATTTAAATCTGGCAGTAAAGATCACATTACGAATTATAGACCTATTTCGCTACTGCCAGCAATATCTAAAATATTAGAAAAAATTATAAATAAAAGACTTGTCCAATATTTAGAGAGAGAGTCCTTATTGTCAGATAGCCAATTTGGTTTTAGAGCTAAACTATCGACTGCCGACGCTGTGCATCAACTCACTGACTTTTTAGTCCAGGAACTTGACACGGGTAAAAGGACATTGGGAATATTCCTGGACCTCGCAAAAGCTTTCGATTCAGTTTCAATACCTATTCTATTGCAAAAGCTTGAATCTTTAGGCATAAGAGGCACCCAGCTTAAACTATTTGCAGATTATCTTTATGAGCGTACTCAATGCGTAAAAATAGGCAGTGTCCTCAGCTCTGACCTGAAAAGTACTTCTTTTGGGGTTCCTCAGGGAAGCATTTTAGGTCCCACTTTATTTTTAGTATACATATATGACCTGTGTAATCTCAAATTAACTGGTGGCAAAATCATATCATATGCTGATGACACTGCTCTGCTGTTCTCTGCGGGCTCTCATGAAGTTGTCTATAAATATGCACAACAGGGCTTCAATCTTGTTAATAACTGGCTCCAGCAACATCTACTAACACTAAACGCGGATAAAACAAATTATGTACAGTTTACTATGCGTAAATCTAAATCGGCTCCAACAAACCCTAAACTTTATGCACACCAATGTAAGGACCCCACAAATCTACTGTGCAAGTGTTCGGACATTGCTATTACTGGCACGATTAAGTACTTGGGTGTTATAATTGATGAAACCCTTGCTTTTAGGCACCATATTGAAGCTTTATGTGGCAGAATACGGAAATTAATATTTGTTTTTAAAAAACTACGCACAATTGCTGATTTAACATTAATCAGGCAAGTTTACCTAACTTTATGTCAATCAATAATAACTTACTGCATTACGTCATGGGGTGGCACTGCTAAAACTATATTACTAACCATTGAGAGAGCCCAACGAGCGGTATTAAAAGTCTCTACTTTTCGTCCTTTCCTCTTCCCCACTGACATTCTTTATAAATCCTGTAAGGTTTTAACGGTTAGACAGTTATTTATTCTAAACACAGTCATCAAACAACACGTCGCACTTCCATACAGCACTGAAACTACTAACAAAAGACGAAAAGATATAGTTTGCCCTCAAAATGCAGGAACAAAACATGCCTTCTCTTCTAGATTTTACTTGTTCTTAGGTCCACTTCTTTATAATAGGTTAAACGCTAAATTAGGCATATATCATCATTGCTATAGTAAAACAAAGAATATACTCAAAGAAGCCCTTCTCAAAATGTCCTACGAAGATACAGAAAAATTATTAGTTGTCCTAAAATGAAGGTTGTTTTTATCTTTATACTTAGTAGTTTAAAATAAATATTGTTTAAATTTTTATAAATTAAGTAAGTTTAAATAAATGTTGTTTTGCTATTTAATAATTTAGCCACAAAGAATAAAAGAGTAGTTTGCATTATTATTTAAGAACTTAGTAAGGCTCCTAGTTAGAAATAAATAATGTTTTATTTATATATATTAGGCAGATAAGTTTATTTTTAGATGAATATAGTTTAGTTTTGTTTTTTATTTTTATTTAGTCAATAAAAGTAAAATATGTATTTTGCATAGCTAACTTAAGAATTTAGTAAGTCCTTTATTTTTGCCTGGAAAACAGGTTAATCCTAGTTCAGGCACTTGTGTATTTTTGACATTATATAGTATGTTTAGTATTCTGGATATATTGTAAAATAAGTTATTCAATAAAGATTATTATTATTATCTCCTTTATTTTTTTATTTTTTCTTAAAACTAGATTTTTACAATATTTTAAAATAAAAACAATAAAACATTATAAAAACCTAATCCTAGAGTACCACCAGCAGCGGGGCAGGGCCCAAGCTACCGGTGGTCAGGGCTGCAGAGTGAGGAACCTTCTGACAATACGTGCCGTGTCTAGAAGTACTGCCTTTTGCATCTGACCCTTAACCCAACCTTTCAGCGAGAGCCTCTCTAGGTGTTGATCGAGGCTCTTCGCTATCAGACCGTTTGCCGAAACGACTATCGGTACAATAATGGTTGAATCCACATCCCACATGGCGGTAATCTCGTGAGCCAAGTCAAGGTACTTACTGAGCTTGTCCTTCTCGGCTTTCACAAGGTTCTCATCATGAGGTATGGTGATATCTACCAGTATTGCCCGGCGCTGGGATCGTTCGACCACCACGATATCAGGTTTATTGGCGACAATAGTCCTGTCCGTAATGATAGAGCGATCCCAGTAAAGCGTTGCATGACCATTTTCGAGTACTGGCGCAGGTGCGTACTTATAGTACGGCACTTCCGATTCAACAAGGCCATATCCAAGAGCAAGTTGCTGGTGAATTATTCTGGCTACTTGGTTGTGTCTGTGCAAATACTCTCCGTTAGCAAGATGAGTACAACCAGAAATAATATGTCGGAGTGATTCACCTGGACGGCGGCATGCCCGACAGATGTCGACCGTGCCGTCCCTCATAATATATTTCCGGTAGTTATTCGTCTTGATAACTTCATCTTCAATGGCACAGACAAAACCTTCGGTTTCCCCAAAGAGGTCACCGAAACGTAGCCAGTTCACCGAGGCAGGCAAATCTACATCAGGCCCAGTTAGAGCCCGATAGTAGCGCCCGTGTAGCACCTTGGTCTTCCATATTTCCTTGCGATCGAGAGTGCTTAGCACCACTGGTTTGCGCCAATTTTCTGTTGCCAAGGACAGCGGCGTAAAGTGTCTATCAACAGCCACGACATCCAAATGCATCCCGCACGCACTGTTAAGAAAATAATCCCTGAGACTGCACACCTCACGGTTATGTAGGTCCTTGGCATTTAAAAAGCCGCGGCCCCCACATCTCCGCGGGATGTACAGCCTCATAACAGATGAGCGCGGGTGTAGCATTCTGGAAGTCGTGAGCATTTGACGGACTCTTCTATCCAAGGCGTCCAATTCGGTCTGAGTCCATCTTAGTATGCCAAAGGAGTATGTTAGCAAAGGCATAACCCAACCATTAAAGGCACGCGTCTTATTGCCACCCGATAAAAGACTGTTAAGTACTTTTCTCAGGCGGCAAAAGAATCGCTCCCGTAATGACTGTTTTATGTCCCCGTCATCAACACCCAAAGACTGTGACATACCAAGATATTTATATGTTTCAACTTCAGAAAGAGATCTGATGTTTATCGTATCGGAGAGTTGTAAATTGGTTGAATTTACTACTCTCCCACACTGTACATGCATAACCGCACACTTATCCACCCCAAACTCCATCTTGATGGCACTGCTGAAGGTCTCAGTAATTTTCAGCAGTTTCATCAAGTCTTGGCGGTTTGGTGCAAATAACTTGAGGTCATCCATGTACAACAAATGCGACATAACTTCACCCCCTCTCCGTAATCGACAACCTAACCTTGAATTTCTCAACAAAGTACTGAGAGAATTCAAGGCTAGACAAAACCATAAAGGACTCAGACTGTCGCCCTGGAATATGCCACGCTCTATCCTTATAAAATCCTGCGTGGCAGAAACACTATCTCGACATCCTGGTTGACACAAGACCGTGGTCCACTGCCGCATACATGACATCAAAAAAGATTTTAAAGTTATATCAATTTTATATAACTCTAAAATCCTTACCAACCATGAATGCGGCACCGAATCATAGGCCTTTTTATAGTCAATCCAGGCTGTGGAAAGAGTCCCTCTGCCACGCCGAACCTTCTGGCATATGGTCATGTCAATGAGGAGAAGCTCCTTAGTACCACGGGACCCAACCCTACATCCATTCTGAGTCATGTCCAAAATATTGTTTGCAACAATGTGCGAGTTAATTTTTGTTCTCAGAATGGATGTAAGAAGCTTATATAAAGTTGGTAAGCACGTGATGGGTCTATAATTTTTCGGTTCCGTAGTACTACCTGATTTATGGAGCAGAAAAGTGACACCAGTAGTCAACAAACTTGGGAGTGAGCCGAACTCTATGGCTTCTTATTATTATTATTATTATTAATATTTCAAAGAGTCTGTGGTGAATATGTTGCTGTTTGTACAGTTGGAATAAATAAGGTTGTCGGGTTTTTGCAAAGTTGTCATGTTTTTACGTCGTAATTACTATAAGTTCACGTTACAGAACATTTGGCTGGTATCGAGGACTGCCGTAGGCACGACTGCTGTGTGTTACCGCAAGATTATTACATTGTAAGTATCTCGTTAATGTTGTTTTCCTTCGGTTATTTTAACTATGGTGAGGTGAATAAACACCAGCTGTGCTGTTATGTATTTGTATGTCGTCGCCATATGGCTTGAATAGATTTATTAGGTAGGTACTTACACATGCAAGAAAGGTTAAGAACTTAGGAAGGATACAAAGCAAGGTTACAGATAAATATAAAAATGCCGATTAAGTCTTATTCTTATGAACGCTACATACTATAATGTTAACATTTTTGACACCAGTTATTAAATAAATCATCTATATAATACGAGAAGCAAAAACTTTGTACCCGTTTTTGCGAACATTGCGCGGGACGGAGGAGTATGAAATTTCGCACACTTATAGTTTAAGTATATAGAGAAGTTTATCCGAATGTTAATATTTTTTTAAATTATGCATAAAAGTACATTAAATCAACAAAAACAACACTACACACACTACCATGAATTTAACACACACGCATATGTATTTGACACACACGTATTGTTTGTCTTTAATGCAGCCGACATCTGTCAATACCAATCCAAACTCACATTCTATTTTTTTTTTTTTTTTCAATGCTTAGGATACAATCCGTGCAGCCTTAATAAAATTACGGTCGAATTTCGACCACTGGGCGACCACTAGTATTAATAATAAGGCAAACTTAAATTTAAAAAAAAAGTTTTGCATGTGTATTGTAATATCTGAATCACGAAAAAGTGAGCAAAACGAGCGAACGTAAATTATAATTTCCCTTAGGTACTCTGCAATGCATCCGGCATCAAAACTGCATTAACTGAGTCGGAGCGTGTTGCGGTAAGACTTCCTAACTGAAATTTAGCGAGGAGGAGGCCATCGCAAAAACTGCATTATAAATGCGGGGCTCAAATTGAGCCTCCCCGAGGCGAAGCGCCTGCGCCACGATTAAGTACACTTAATTCCGTCTAAATGTTGCCCGTCGGGAGGCGCTCCTGGCCGGGCTACCCGGGCCGGTGCAGGGTCAAAGCGTTTTGTTTGATTTTGAAATTAAGTGTGTAAAGCTTAACGCCACTCGACATAATAGTAAACCTTTCATAGATAGCTAGATAATTAAAACATTTATTTCAAAAACCACAGACACACATAATACAATGGATATAAGCAAAAGATATTTTTCAAACTAAGCCTACATTATGTGGCATGTGTGTGCTGCAGCAGTGCAAAAAGGACGACCTTTTGCTGGCAGACGTATCGCTGAGATACGAACCTCAGCGATACGTCTACCCGGGAACAAAACGCTGATTTTCAGCCACAACTTTCGACAGTTCGGAGACAATAATTCCAGCCCACCATCAACTTTTACTTCTCATAGACTAACAGATATAAGATGAAGAATAAATTATGCTAATTATGAGAGAAGTCGTAAAATTTTAAAGATGTAATACAGTTTTTAATACGTGAAAAAGAGGTTAGATACCTACTTATTTGATAACAATGTTGCAAAAATAACAATAACAGAACAATATTGTATTTTAATGAGCAACATTTTACTATACTTAAGTGGGCAACCCTAGGCATCGCCAAATCAACATGGCACCCTCGCGTGCGTTGTAGATGGAAACTCTATGACAAGGCAATTGCTCCCGCAAACTTGATGCATTGAGGGCTCTCATTTCATTCCATTTTGATAACTTTCGTTCATCGCAAAGCTTTTAATTAATAACTGAACATTTCCAATGTTGGTGAACACCCAAAAGTTATGACAATGTCCGATCTACATTATGATAAAGGTAATTATTTATCTTACAATGCCTTCAAAGGAAACAAGTGCATAATTTTTACTAATTTGAAAGCTAAAAATTCGAAGTAGGAGGCAGAGAACTACACACTAAATGATAAGAAACAACACTTTTGCTTTTACTAAAACATGGTGTTCTAATTCGGATACACTCTACATAATATGTACGACAGCGATTTATTCCGTAAATGAAGAATGTCACTCTATTCCTAACAAAAGGATTTCACATGAACCAACAGAGCGGACGATTCCAAATGGAGGCTCTTCATTAAGTTCATTATCGACTAATTAATCTGCAGGTTATCGGAATCGGTGCGCTTTTTTGTGCCTGGGAATGTTTCACTTATTATCACGGTAGTCAACACTTTATGCATACAAGTTTAAAGTTGAATATAACGTTGACACCTTTCGGGATTTATATTGACCAACCTCACATGGAGATTGGAGTCGGCCATGTCACAAAATAAGGAGGACCCAGCAGAAGGTAAACTTAATACATACCGCGCTCGAGCAACTCGCACATAGATCCCTATTGGGATCTCGGGTCAGTTTGGAACAGTCCAAACGCCGCTGTTGCGTGATTCCGTGTGGCCGTGAAAGGTTATCTATGTCTGCGATGCTCGAGCGCGATTGTTAAGCTTGCCTTCTGCAATCTCCTTATTGTGTGGCTATGATTTGAGGCCACGATACTGAGCAGGTGTGAGGAGAGCTATACATTGTTATGATCATCGTTAATACAACGAGCGCTGGTTCCCGCTTCGAATATTTATAATTAATTAAAAAGCGATGTTACATTTTATTCCATTCTCTGTCATTCATTCCGTTTGTGAATTCTTATCTCGCCTCAGGCGAATGGGCAATTAAACTTAAAAGTTAAAAGCAATGGTATGTTAACTTCGATCGAACATTTCAATAAAATATACAACCTATTTAAAGTTTTATTGCTGATTTACTTTTATTGTTGGCAAATAAATATACTGATACTAAAATGCTGCTATGTGGTTCTCCACTTAGATACTTAATAGGTACAATTTTATTGATTGACCTAACAAATTTTTTCTATTGGATATCATCAGCATCACATTATATGTTATACCTATATTATATAATGATGATCAATTATGACAGAAAGTATTTATTTTAGTGCATAAATATTTACTGATCACGAACCTGCAAAAGGCGATTTTTAAACGATTTTAAACGAAATCCTCGATATTTTATTTAGCGCTGTCAAGGATTTGAAGTTCGTATACGTATACGTATAATATAATATGTACCATTAGTAAATGGTACATACTTTTGATACAATTTGCTAATTGCAACATTTAGAATGCACATTCTATAAAAGTAATTGCTGTTAAAAAGTTGTAACTTACTTCATAAATAACTCTACATCCGTCCACGTTATATATTAATCATCAATCAAAATAACAGAACCAACTACTAGCAGCACGGCCCTTGAAACTGTAAACGTTTGCCACTTAATGAATACCTCGTGCAAGTCAGCAGGTACTCATTGGAACGTAGATCGAGCACCGAGCGAGAGCATCGCCGCGGGCAAACCTTGTGATGCGGCGAGACGTCTCGAGTGTCGATGCTACCCGTGTTACCCTGCGCCATAATTAATGTTCCCAGAATTAGGGCCTCCCGAACGTGCCCTCTGTAATTTGTGAAGTCTTCTGATAAACTCAGTCACTAAGTAATTAAACATGTCAACGACGAAGGTGATAATATGGCGACAAACCGGAACACAAGAAATCTCATGTACTATGTAAGCGCATGCGCATAAACAATCTTAAAGCTAAGAGCAAGTGAAATAACTGGCCAAGTACGTAGAAATGTCCGAGTGTAAAAAGTTCAAGCCTGCGTCGTGAATACCATATGTAGAGCTCGTCATGGCATGGGGGAGCGATAAAAACGATCGCATCGCGCATGCGAATATCGTGTTACGACATAGTCATACCGATGGCGATGTGGATCCACTTACACAGTATGCTTATACCTATACGGCCGCATTAGATATGTGAGCCGATACGCGCCGGTGATAAACGTGATAACAAACCCTCGCGTCAGGATGGTAATCACTGACGCAAGCTCTGTATCTACGAGTGTTTGTACAGAAAATACGCACATCGTGGCAATGACACGGACGCCGAAATTCGTTACATAAACTCCCGCGGCAAGGTCAATGTCGCGCGGGACAAAGATCGCGAAAGTGGTCCATCGTTACGTAGGCTCGCGCGGCTCACACGGATAATTGCGATGTAATCGGCTGTAATCCATCCACGAGGCTGGTTTCCTTTTACGGAGCGCGCAGCTTGTGGCCGCATAGAAGAAACAGCTGAACAGCGCACGCGCTGCGCATGCATATTAATGTCGCACCCACGACAGCAAAAACGCGAATAAAATCGAAAATGTTACGATGAAATATCGAACCAGTTTTGGTGCAGATGCCTCAATTATGCAATTGTCGAATGCGCACTGCATGAACCAAGCTCAGGTTATTATAATCGACTGTATTATTTTGTTTGTAGCCATTGCCACCCGTCGTGATCCAAGTTCTTACAATTTAAATGTAGACAGCGTGGTTGTTTATGATTTTATTAATAAAAAAAATATATATTATCATGTACATAAAGATTATGCTTAAGTGTTTGCAAAAGATAATTTTGTTGTATTAAACCGCCAAAGTGGATGATGACATAAAATAATTACTTACACTATGAAATTGATTGCATCAATAAGGCTGCAAATTAATACAACAGAGGATTTACTAGCGTTTATTTTTCTGTGAGAAAGATTATGCAGCGTGTTAGTAGATATGACAGATTTGTCTATAATTATTAGTCTATCTAACAATAATAAAAGGATAAGCCAGGTTACTTCAACTTGGCCGTGGTGGGAATTCTATTGTGTCGTTAAAGAATAACTAGAGTCGTGACATTTCTTCCCTGCTATGCAACAGCACAGCTGCCCTTATCATCATAGCATGTCGAATAAAAACTGGAGTTACAACAGCTAAGCTTAGCAATGAAACATTATTTTTACAATTTTTGTACTCTATACAGCGTATTTGTAGGATAGAGAGTAGCGTGAAAGTTGTAAGAGAACCTTTTCGGAGCAGAACAAAACAAATATTCAATATGGTATGAGAACATCCTTTTGTGCTTATTGTTGCGAGGTTTGATGTACTTAATTAAATAGTAACGTTCTTTTACATGAAACTTGAGAGTCGAAACATCCGATCCAGCCACGTACAGTCACGATCAATAACATGTATACACTTTCAACTAGTTTTGACTCTTATTTCATTGTGTTAAGAATTACATTACTCGTGGCTAGAGATGGGCCGAAAATTGGTTTGGCCGAATACGAATATTCGGTTTACAATAAAACCAACCGAATATTCGGCCGAATAATACGGTACATTTACGCGCGCTTTGCTTAGCCAAACAGGTAGGTCAAAGTAAGTTATGTGCCGTTGTTTATCATGAAAATCATCATAATAATAATTGAAGTAAATCATACTTGAGTTTTTAAACACAAAACGTAATCAATGTTAGTTAAATGAATGGATGAATTTTATATTAAAAAATATGTATATTATTATTTTTTTAAATAAATAATCTCATAAAAAATTATTTAACAATGATTTTTTATGATTCGTTGATAATAGTGAATGAATCAACTATGGTAATTATAATAGTCTTTCTACAAGCCTTAGGTCTTAAAATTGTACAACTTTTATATTCGGTAATTATTTGGCAATTGAACCGAATATTCGGCCGAATACGAACATGGAAAAATACGCCGAACATCGGTATGTTCGGTAATACCGAATAATTACCGAATATTCGGCACATCTCTACTCGTGACTGTACACGATAATCATAGATTGCTAATGGATATTAACTCAATAACCGGGGGCACTCAATCGGGGTTGGAAGTGACCGATTCCCGCCAGTGGTACTTTACAGCACGAATAACAATTACGTTAAACAATCGTTCCTGATGATTACATAAGACAGTGTGTAAATTGGAAGTGTAATTACACTCTTTTTCGCTTTGAGCTTTTGAGCTGTTTCCGAAGGGTTGAAGAAAAAGCTTTTTTTAGAATTGTAATTAAAACCTTCGTTGGGTAACTAGGTATTTTTCTTTCTTAAATGTTGCGGCAAAGTTTTTTAGTCTATGTTAAGCTATGAAGTGTTTTCATATACAGTAGAGTTATGTAAGTGTAAGGTATCTCTAAATTTAGATTGTTGTACCTATGTACACCCGACCCAACGGTACATGCCATTCTTCAGTTGAATAACCAAAATCATTTGTTTTAGACAGCGTCACAGGTCTTTTTTGGAGACTACGAGAAAAACGTTTCATTAGCCATGTTATCGAAACATTGTCAAGAGATTTTCTAGATGGAAAGGCAAGCGTGTCCCCGTGAAATGCTAGATTCTCCGAGGCGTATGGATCGGATCGAGAGCGGAACAACCCGAGGGCACCTCTAAAGCCCACGACCTAGTGAGAGGGAGATCAGGAGAGAGCAGTGCTTATGCACCACGGCACCACGTACTTACAATGTAACTCTTAATACAAAAGAGTCAAAATAATCAAGTGTTAACATGTTAACGCTTGTGACTGTAAGTACATGTCTGTACCTGGTATAGAGCGCGTGTGAACCGTGTTTTCCTACTCTTATTCTACGAGTACGGTGTCTTGGACCTAAGCGAGTGTCGATGAGGATCGAGCGAGGCCAAAAACACTTTCGATCAAACTAATGCTGCAATGATGAGTAGGCCCATTTGTAGTTGAGTGTTACCAACTATCAATTTTATGATAACGACACCACCGCAAAATATATCTTTGAAAAGATTATTGATAAAGCATTTACTTACAAGTTAGTGATGATTAAATTTAACGTCACAGAAAAACAGCCGATGATAAGAACTTAAAGAATTTATAGATTCAAACGTTCATTAGGCTCTATCTGCCGGTTTCATCGTTTCTTCGTAGATGCGCATTTTTTCTGGACACAAGTTTATGTAATGCAGCAGGTGGCGTAGGTCGATGACGTTAGACCTTTCTATGCTCTGTCGCGTGCCCTGCTCGCACATGTGCACTACAATGTTATTTACGAACGTATTTTTAGTTGAGGTGGCGTGCGCGCACCGACGCTGCCTGTCAACGCCTAGCTTTTTATGAGCTGCATAAAACAGACACTTTGAAAATCGCTTTTATATTTTAACACGGGAAAGTTTAATGCATTAGAAAATGGTGTGCACTGGTGTAAATTAAAACCGTAGCCCAGAAACGAGTGAGAAATTAGTACTACCTACAAAAATATGAAATTAATGTAAATCTTAATACCTACATAGTATTCTACTTGGCACGATACTAATTAACGAGAACCTGTTAGATTTAATAAAATTGTTTATACAAAGTCCTAAAGTGATCAGTTCCTTGCTGCTGAATCAACAACAAACACACTGTCAAACTTATTCCTTAGACTTGACCTTCTTTGCGAGTCTTCTGTAATGCATGTAATAATATTAACAAGTATTTATTCTTTGGTAGTCTATGTCCGTAAACTCTTAGCAACGGGTGCTATTAGTGGAACAGGTCTTCTCTTTCCACGGCCATTGGGGACTCTGGTGGCTTCCTAAACCGGCTGGGACACCTGCCTGGAGACCGAAGGGACAGAATTCCTAACGAGGGGTGCCTCCGTTTGTGCTCACCTTCGGGTGGACAGGGGAACGAAACGAAGCCAAGCAATTTATTTTGAAAAACCGACAAGTGCGAGTTACATTAATAAACGGTTTCGTGTTTTTATAAGCAATCGTTTTATTGTACAAAGTGAATTAATTCTCTTACGATGGAATAATATAAAGTTAATGTTTTTTTTTAATAAAATTGTATTTTAATATTTTTATATACTTAGGTCGTACTTTATATGCTTAAAATGTTCGATTATAATCTACCTATAATGTGCTAATATTTCTTAAATCAGAATAAAAACATCCGAGTTAATTATTACCCAGAATATTGTTTAGTACGAAAGGTTGTATTTAAAATAGAATAATTGGAATCTGCAGTTACACATAAATATGGTGGGGTCGGCGAGCTCGTGATTATAAAGTGGGCGAGTGAGCAAAGGTGTCGAGACATCGCGATAATATCGACGCGTTCCGTTTTACGTATAACCGGCGGGTATTTAATCGCGGAATTTAATAAATCCGGTCAAGAGGCGCGCGCCCGCCGCTGTCGCACTGACGATTTATCATTACTCGATGGTAGCCACGATACAGGAATTAAACACTTTACACGGTTCTACTCGAGTGTAATTTAAACATATTATTTTAATTTAACAGTCTGCAAGGTGCCATGTGGTTACACGAAGACAGAAGTTCACAATTTTAAAATAAATTTAGTATGTGCGTTCCGTTTTATTTACGTAAAATTATCTAACAGTATTTTTGAGTCTTAACACGGTAAATTTTACTTTTTATTTTTAAGTGCTAATTGCTGCACTGAAATTTGTTTTGGTGGTGATGGGCGTTTAATTTTTTCACTGTATTTTATAAAATATTTTATAAATATCTTAACATGGTTTTTAAATGTATGTCTACTGTTATTGTTTTTATGTATTTGATGGCGTGTGTTGTGTGTGTGATGAGATGAATGACGTACTAAAATAAAATAATGACTAACTATCTATCTACATCATTACAATACTTTATTTGGTCCTTAATAAACTCAGTAGATAAGCGATTGTAATAGACGGTGTGATAAATTAATATTTCGGTCAGGTGTTATGTAGACACGCATGGATAGCCATCCCACTTCGGTGGTCGCACCTCCCGAATTAGGTTTCATGGGACCATGAAATATTGATGTGCGCTTTATAGCTTGCACGAGCAGAAACATTGACAAGCCATAAATAGGGTCATGGTGGTAATATGTTTAAATTCTCTTGAGGCCGAATATGGAGATAATGTTAAGTAAATAAAGTATCATGAACTAATTTCTGGATAAAATGCGTGTTGTATTTCCAGTTTCCACCCAATGGGCATGAATACGAGTATAACTGTTTACTTCTCAACATTAGGCGAGTTAAATATCTGCCTGAGTGAAATAATTTTTCAAATTGTAGCTAGTGCACTTGATCGTAATTACTTATAAATGTACAGTTTGAGGCTACTGCAGTTATTAAACTATATTATAGGTATATATTTCATATTTAATTGGCTTGCAAATGCATAATTTTCCATGAAATACACAGTTTGATTTAGAGTAGCTGAATCAACCAGAATAATATAAATTGTAAATTTATATATACACAAGCTCGTTATTTGTTATAAGTCATTACTGCCATAACAATAAAATACCTTATTACGGAATACCTCCTTAGCATGTACTTACCTACACCATACCTTAATGAAAAGGGGACGTAAAGTTTGATAGCAATCATAAAGTTCGGATACTTGGGAGTCCCGTTTCACCTACGCCTCCCGAGCCATACCATTAACGGAGCCGCCGACATTTTAGAAATTTGTGTAAGTAGACTCGCCAGCGCGGAACTCACAAACTGTTAAGTCAGCCAGACAAATGACAATGAGCGTGAAGAAGCAAAATTAAACAATACGGATAAACAAGCGTCGTTTTTTCCAAAGTCCCCGACGCGTCGGTGACTTTGGAAAAAAAGGTAAAACCCTAATGGTTCGAGCCCAAATATTGTTCCCCTCGCTTCTGGGAAACTTTCATAACGTTTTTGTGCGGCATGTTGACATTGACGCTAGGTAATTGTTTGTAATTTTATTAAATTAAATAGGAGCTTTTACATTTATTTTCAGAGTCGATCTACTGCTACAGCGTCCATATTCAGCTGTAGTGATCGTGATTCAGTGAAAAATTATTGAAAGAAATGACAATACGAAATATCTACTATAACCAATTAATCAAAGTATTATTAATTTATATTTGAGGGCATTCTATGACAAAAGAGTAAGAAAAATACATTAGCTATGCTGTGATGGATGGATGACCAATGGTAATGGCCCCTCAATACACGCCCTCTCTTAGTGATCACATCGGAAGCAGTAGAAATGCACCGGGATTATGCAGCAATCTGCGACCGGAGGGGGCCCCTCCCCACAATGTATCGTGTTGCCAGGATTAATTGATGTTTACCCCTGCCCCGGGCAAACATTCCCAAATTATATCACGCGAAATTAGCAACAGATGAAAAAAAAAACCTAATAATCAGTAAAGTGCGCGGAAACTTGACTTTGCAAACTTACTATTCTTCAATTGTCATTAAAATCATTAAACAAATATTCCCTGTAAAAATGGATTGAACTTGGCTTGACACGCTACAAAAAAATAGACTATTAAATCTTTTTAAGTTTCGTGATTTCACTAGATGCTTAGCAGTTTCCTCTTTCGACAATTTCTTTACCAATTAACTGATAATTAGCAAAAGCTCGCTCCCGTATAGTATAAACATATATTTAAGTTGAATAAATAAAATAGACAGCTGAATCGCCTACTGAATTCTGGTGGACGGTTCCATTACAAGGAACGCGATTGGACAATGCGACGACGGCCATCTAACGTGATAGATGGTGTTCAATAAATTCTTGGCTACCTATAGCGGGCAAATGAAGTGCCTCGTTACACTAACAAGTATGCTTTAAAGCATAAAACTTGCTAAAACTATGATTCAATGTGAGCAGATCATAACAATGAGCATACTTAGTTAACATATAGACTCAAATTGGAATTCTACGAGTAGTCTAGCCAGGCAAGGCGATCCGATTGTCTACAACCATTTCCCGGCGGGACATTCCAATGGAATTCGGAAGACGTTATTCTCTCTATGTATCCTCATTCCTCCATATTGTGTAAATGTGAGTATCGTACTACACATTCTCAGATTATTAGACTTTTGATTGTAGTAAAACTACTTACCAAGTAGCAATAACTAGTTATTAAGTAAATAATTTATTCGGCTTCAAGTCAATATAACAAGAAAAAAATAATAAATAATAAAATAAAGTTATATAAACAAAGAAATTAAAACACTGAAATTGCCGAAAAGGCTGACCAGCTCAGCTGTTGTGGCAGCTTTTTTTTTTTTCTACATTTACGGGTAAGCACAGTGCCTTGATCTCACCTGATGTTAAGTGATGATAAAGCCAATGATGGAAGCGCACTTCACCCGGGACCCTCAACTAGTGAGGTACTGGCTATCTTATCTCTAGCTGCCGGAACACAACAATGCTACAAACATTGATGATATGGCGACATATTTAGATAAGATGGTGGTAGCTAGCCAGGCGGACAAATAAGTCCTACCAGCAACCAAACCGAGTACACAAAGATGTACCCCCCGCTGGGAATCGAACCCGGGACCTCTGGGTCTAAACCGGTGGTCTTAACCACTAGACCACAGAGGCGATTAAAAGCTAGACGCCACAACAGTAAAGTAATAACCAGTCAAAGACTAGACACGGGAAGGTTTTCGTACCAGATTAGGTCTTAAGATTGAAGTACATTGTGGCTATCAGCGTGCCTAGTGCGAATTTCATTCGCCATTAGATCACGTTTACGAAGACGAGAAATTGTAAGGCAAATTTTAACTCCTCTCGTATGTCGCCAGGAGGCGCTGCTTCAATGCCATACTAATTTTCGTTTTTGTAAACGTAATCGAATGAATGCTGATAGTAAACAAAACACACACCCAGAGATCTAGGTAATACGCATACCTCTTTTTTTTGTAAACTGGAGAAAAAGTAAACAAAAGACACCCAGAGATCTAGGTAATACGCATACTTACCTCTTTTTTTTGTAAACTGGAGAAAAAGTAAACAAAAGACACACCCAGAGATCTAGGTAATACGCATACCTCCTACCTTTTGTAAACTGGAGAAACCTCCTTGTGCGTAGGTATTATGAGTATTGCGTCCGAGAAGGTGATGTTTAAATGTTTGACACCCTAAAAATACCAAAATGTTAAATTTAGAAACTTTACAAAGGTCGGTGTCGCATCGCGGTCGGTGTATTTTCGCACACAAAAATAAATCTTTACTCGTGCGTATTACAGGGTTAAAAGTTACATGAACTTGAATATTATACCTACGACTCTTGCAAGGTAATGAGGGTTGTGAATTTGTGACTGAAGTTCTAACTTCCTTTTTTTATTCCTCTCGCGTAATTTCATTCGCAATTCGATCACGTTAACGAAAACGAGAATTTGTATGGTAAAATGTTAACTCTTGTCGTATGCCGCCAGGAGGCGCTGCTTCAATGCCATACTAATTTTCGTTTTCGTAAACGTAATCGAATGAATACGGATAGTAAACAAAAGTCACACTAGGCACCCTGATGTTAAGTCATGATAAGGTGAAAGGTGGAAACGCACTTTACCCAGAATTCTTAACTGCTGAGGAACGGACTATCTTATTTCTTTTTCTTATAAGAAGTAACCCTGATGAACTAAACCACCGAATTATGTGGTGAAAGGATAAAAAGATTCAATCCAAAATGGAAAAAGAAAATAAGTTATCCATCCATGCGGTCAACCATAAATGAAAAAAAAAAAAACTTTTGCTTTTAAGGAGTATCCCTGATGAACTAAAACATTACCCTATATGATGAAAAGATGGAAAGATTAAATCCAAAATGGAGAAGAAGAAGAAAATAATCTAAATTAAAAAAATCTGGAAAACCACAAATGCAAAAATAAGCAAGATGCCAAAGATCCATTCAAGAGCAGCATTATAAAATATAAAATATACAATTTATACCTGAAACTTAACAAATCAAGCACCATCAGTGTTTTTGCTTGTGTTAATATAATGTGACCTTTTGCAAAATTCAATAACAAAACACAGCTTAATTTAGATGATGTCATGAATTCGTATGTACTTACTTACGCCTGAGGCAAATCAAAATATACACATAGTTAGTAATTTTGCTAATAAATGCTAAGCAATATCCACTTTATTGAGAATCTATACGAAACCAATGTATTCCAAATTAGTCCATCTATGCAAAAGGTTTAAAAAAATATAATATATGTATGAATGTATGTAGCATGCGTTGTACCTCATAAAATAAAAAAAAGTATGAATGGTTAATGGGAGTTTCTATTCCCAAGACGTTTTCCATTCCAGAAAGAAATTTATATTAAGTATAACTATATCAACGAAACTTTAGCTTCGATGATTTACTGCCAAGTGATAAAAACTGAAAAATAAGTCTCAAAACCAAATACACTCTCATAACTACCTCTTCGTACCAAATGTCAAACCTATTCATCTAATAGTTTCTGAAAAAAAATTGCTTATGACCGAAGACAAGAGACTTTTTTCATTGTTGGTTTGTAAATGGAACCCCAATAACAAAATAAGCAGTCAAGTCACAGCAACACGTTGAAAGGTAGGGTTAAAATAGAAATATATTTTTCCCTTTTCAGGCAAATGTTTTTTTACCTGTGTTGGGATTTTTATTATAATTTAATAAGTGTTACAATTACTATAAAAATATATATCCCTCCGACATTATTTCGTTTAAAGAATATAAAGTTTCAAGTGTTTCTGCTAAAATATTAAAAGATATTGATCGACATTAAGTTTTCTAACAAAGAGAGTTTGGAACAAGAGTCGACATCGTGGCACAACACAGCTAATACAAGTCAATTACGACTAGTGTGGGCAGATAATGGTTTTATTTATTATAGTGACAGTGAGAAAATTGTTTGTGCGATAAAGACGTTTTATATCGACAAGATTTATTAGCGTCCACTGTCATAAACTAGCATTTATTATTTGATTAAAACAGAAATGTCAAAGGTAGAGTCAGTATGACATAATGACAAACCAAAGCAGGTGGCGCGCTTTTTGCAGCTGCGAATCAGCAATAACAAGGTTGCCTTTATCAGATACATTTACAAATAAAATGCTTCATAAAATTGTGTCCGAACACGCAATTAAACAAAACGATGCCAATTACAACTTTTTTTGTTGTGATGGCCGGACACAAAAACGCGATGATTCGATTTGATCTTAAACAAAGGATACCTACGGTTTCTAAGAATGCGTGCAAATTGCGCTTTTGGATCCGATGAGCCTTGAAATTCCAAGAACAATAACAGAGATCTTTATGATCGGACAATCTATTCTGTTACTAACCATAGAACAGGTACTGCTGTCGTTATGAATTACACGGCAAATTACCGGAAGGCAGCACAAACTTCAGCGAAGGTAGTTAGGAAATGAAAATAATAAGATTAAAACTTGTCAAACTCACTGCACTACGGTAGGCAAGTCCATTTTATAGCATCTCCTGACCACACGCTCTGCCGTCTGATAGTTAGCCAGCCCCGACGAACTAACCGATAATTGCATTAGCGAGGAACCAGTTTATTTACCTCGCATATACCCTTTGACTGCACTGATTCTCTTTGACGTGTAACACGAGAAAATCACTGTGGGCGTGAAATAGAAACCAATCATCTTTCATTAGTTTAATGGTAGACCCGAATTTAGGGCTACAACCTACATTTATTTTCAAATAAAAAACCGGCCAAGTGCGAGTCGAACTCGCGCACGAAGGGTTCCGTACTTTGATGACGTATTAAAAAAAACTACTTACTAGATCTCGTTTAAACCAATTTTCGCCGTATATTTTTTTGTTTTATCATTCTCTTATTTTAGAAGTTACAGAGGGGGCACACACATTTTACCACTTTGGAAGTGTCTCTCGCGTAAACTATTCAGTTTAGAAAAAAATGATATTAGAAACCTTAATATAATTTTTGAAGACTTATCCATAGACACCTACCCAACACGTATGTATGGGTTTGATGAAAAAAAATTTTTGAGTTTCAGTTCTAAGTATGGGGAACCCCCAAAATTTATTGTTTTTTTTCTATTTTTGTGTGAAAACCTTAATGCGGTTCACAGAATACATCTACTTACCAAGTTTCAACAGTATAGTTCTTAAAGTTTCGGAAAAAAGTGGCTGTGGCATACGGACGGACAGACAGACAGACAGACAGACAGACATGACGAATCCATAAGGGTTCCGTTTTTTGCCATTTGGCTACGGAACCCTAATAAAAAACATGTTATTATATGAAGTAGGGATAGGGACGTGTTGCCTTAGGAAACGTGATACGTCTCTACTTTGCAAACTACAAGACTGCTTTCAAAGTATTTACATATATTTTGTACCACTTGGGTTAAGCGTTTAGTATTTTCCAAGGTTGTTCACATTCTACATTCACCGAGGCTAGACTTGCGTGACCCGACTTCGCTGGAAACAGGCGCTACACAAGATCTACGTAAAGCTGTGCTAGATACCGTTAGAGTGGAGAGTTCTTGCGATTGAGCAGTTGTTAAAAAAAAACGGTCCGCTCAGCCTACCTGAAGTCCAAAAGTTTTATTTTAATATTAAATTGGGACCTCTCCGTGTCTCATATTACAATACGACACAACCGTGAGTAGTGAGAGAAGTTTTATGAATTATTTAACATACTTTTAACATACCTAATGAGTTAAAGTAAAGTTTATTTATTTATTTAACTTAACTTAATACTAATTACAGTAGTTCCCAATTCGATAGCAAAGTAGAAAATTATAAAATACAGTGAACTTAACTTTTAATATAAACATTCAGCTCAACAAATACAATCTGCTTTTATAGATTCAATATATAAATTAAATAACACAAACACAAACTATTATAATTTATCGTAAATTATATTTAATCTACCAAAATACTGTCGGTTAAATAAAGATAATCGTACAAAAGACAGGTCGATGATAACTTTCAAGACATTACCACGACTATGAAAGTACTATCATAACATGACACATTAAATAACGCAGATAGGCTAAAATGCAAGCTGGTTTCCTAAGAGAGATCACACTCGCGATGATTCACAGAGTTATCGAATCACAGAGCGCCGACCAACGATTGTAACAAAGATGAAACGAATTACGACAAATCAATGACAGGTCAAAGCTTAGGCTTGAAGCATACCCTTCAAACTGGTTTAGTTCGCGGTGTCTCCATCATCGGTTTACGACGGCCGTCGCACGCGTCAAGGTTCGAACAATAAAAATATAAATAAACAATAACGAAAGTTGAACGACCAAGCTCTGATGAGTCAGATTCTACCTAACCGGACCAGTGTCTCTTCGTATGCGTCTCATCAACACAAAGCAAGGTGTCCGAGCTGAGCGTCAGACAATGTAACACCATCAGAATTATGAAAAGGTATCTAAACAAATCAAGAAATTAAAAAGAATTTTCCATCTATTTATCGGACAACTGCATTTTTCTAATAAAAATAAAATATCACAATAATTGAATCAATACAAATACTTAACCAAAAACGCTTTAAGCTTTAAAGAAAGGATTGTATTTATAAACATTTCGGAATACAATAAAGTATCGAGTACTGACATGACACTTAAGTTTTTCAACCATAATGTACCAAGTAGTCAACAGTTTTTATTTTTAACAACGACATTAGATTACATTATCATATTGTCTGAGCATTGGCTTTCCTTATATCGCCCAAATTAAATTAAATAACTACCTAATTAAAGTTATTTTGCAAACTCGGGTGGGATATAAATCATACAAATTGCTCATGGCCATTTCTTAAATCTTTAAATCTAAATAATCTTTAAAAATTTGCATCTTATTAATTCAAAAATAACAATGCACCTACGTACCCTATGTACAATTTTGTATTACGACACATAGTACCAAAGTTATTTTATGAATCTAGAATAAACAATAAATTTAAAACAAATTGAATTGTTGTCATGGGAGGGTGATCGATCACAGCAGACTTGGCCCAAGTACGAGATTATCAATGTTATGAAGAGCCCGTGTCGAATTGTCGATCAAGTCAAATGTTCCAAAATCAAATCCTCGTTGCTCGTTTCCCGAGCCCGAGCTACAGCCGGGGCATGCGCAGCCGAGGGCCAATGCGCCCGCGCACGCTTCTAATGACAGGGGGCAGCGGTGGGCGGGGGGAGGGGCGACCGGTCGGGCTGCGTGGATGTACGTAGCCGGCTGCTGGACGCTCTGTATGTTCAGGTGGTAGTGTTTCAAAGTTAAAGTAACATGCTTACGTGTCATTGATATTGACATTGTCACATGTTTGCGTATACTTTTGTTTCGCCAGTAAAACCGATTCGAGATAATTAGCATTGAGCTTAATTTTACAATCGCAGATATGTAAAATTGAAACAGGTGGATGGCGTGCCAAAGGCGAATGGAAGGTTGAATTTATGAGCTTCAACAATAATAACTGCCTTTAAGGTTTAACTTTATTCGCAGTACGAGCAGCTGTCTGTCTCATTATAACACGTTTAGCAATGTCATTTATTACCGATTACGAATTGTTTAGTGACTACATCGAGGACAACATCGCGCATCGTTAATGTAAGTATTACGAATAAATTAGGTACGGGATGTGGTCGAATGTGTAATTTCCCCAAGCACACACATACCGCAAGGCAGCCGGGAACCCGTTCGGTGTCCCCCGGCGCGCCCGGTTAGAACTCCTAACTTTTTATTTTACAGCTCACCCTTTGTGGCTTAGGTTCGCGTGAACGCCCTACTGCCAGCAACGTCGGTCTTTTGTTACGTAGTGCACGTCAATTGTTAAACTTTCGCGCCGGCGACGACGGCGATTTTAACTTTACATTGTAAAAAAAATAATGCGATGAAATATCATAGTGAGTTGAGACTTAACTGTTTCGTAGACTTGTGGCGCTACTGAATTGAACTATATAAACTGGAGCCCTACAACTAATAGTGTTGCCCTGCAATGTAAAAGATATAAAGATGAGATACAATTGTCAACATTACTTCTTCATGATGACAGCTAGTATTTGTAATAACATTTATAGATGCAATTTGGTCACTATTACTATTTGTTCTTTCATCATCATCATCATCATCTCAGCCAAAAAGACGTCCACTGCTGGACAAAGACCTCCCTCAGGAATAAATCATTTTGAGGGGAATTTGCCATAATCGCCACGCTTGGCAGGCGGGTTGGCGATCGCAGTAAGGTGAGAATAATCACAGAGAGACGCTGCTGCCCATGCTCTGGAATGGTCCCATAGTCGCCTTCTACGACACCCACGGGAAGAGATGGGGTGGTGCAATTCTTTACACCCGGCACCACACGGGGAGTTTGTTCTTTATAAAGTAGTAAATATATTTGACTATCTGGCAAAATATTTTTTTTTTAGTAAGTATGTATGTATAAAGTTTATACATACTTACTAAAAAAAATATATTGGTCATTATGATGTTTATAGAAGTATAAACTTAACTTCTATGTATACCTTAGAGATAAGAAAGAGCGGAACCTCTTGAAACAGGCAAATTGTGTCTAAAAGGAGGCTCCAGCCACTGCTATTGTTACCTACCTTTAAGTTACCCAATAAATGAATTTTTATTTTTTATTATTTTATTATAAACTCTACCTGGACATAATGACCAAAATGACCTTTTTACTTTATTATAAAATTTCAAACACGATAATTATTAACCTATAGTTATTACTAATATCATGGCCGACTTTTGTAATATTGTGGTAGATAAGGGTTTC
Organism: Eudonia mercurella; assembly: GCA_963082485.1. NCBI lineage: Eukaryota > Metazoa > Arthropoda > Insecta > Lepidoptera > Crambidae > Eudonia > Eudonia mercurella. Next base: position 3,191,912 of record OY720027.1, on the reverse strand, counting down.
GAACTCGAGTCAAGTGTCACGTTATCGATATTTGAACCCTACGCAGAACCCTTCTTATCGCCATTTATCTTTATCACCAGGAAACATGAAAGTGGTTAAAACTAACACTGTGCTGTGTCAGTCACCCAATTCTCATATGCTTATGTTTTACATCAGTTTTACATAGGTATTTTGTTATTCAATATATGAGAATTTTTAACTAAGGTTAGGTACCTAAATATCTTTATATATAAAAATCTTCTGTGCGTGTGTATGATATTGAACTCCTTCTAAACGGCTGTACCGATTTGGATGAAATTTTCTGTGTGTGTTTTGGTGGATTTGAGAATGGTTTAGATTTACAACCCGGACCCGGTAGGTGGCGCTGCTATTCATGGGATAGGGGTGTTCTTAAGCGGACGAATGATTTGTTTGTTTTGTTGTCATGGAAACTATCAAAGCGTAAGTAAGCGGTACGAAGTCCGCCGGTCAGCTAGTAACTTTTATATAATTTTGTAGTGATGTGAACGCTACTTTTAACATGAAATAATAAGTACACTGCATTTATATATTATAGGGATTTGTCGTAAAATTACAAATCAATAGTGAAAAAATATAATGGTACTTTGCTACAGCCGTTAAAATAAGTTATGGAACGCAAATTAGGCAAACACCACTATACGAGTATCCCATAGAAGATAGCGATATCTATGAGTCAAATTAATTAGCTTATAAGCCTATGCTAACCAATGATTTACAAATGTCATTTCGAAAACAATTACCTACATACTTACCTAATAATTTTAATGGATGGATACATGCATGATACTTTAAATGCATATTGATTACACATTTGACATTATTATCATTGAGCCATAATTATGTAAACATATTCAAATGATAAAAAATGACGATTTTAAAGCATGTGCAAGTTTAATGTTAATCAGGAAAATATGCAACACTTAAAATAAATGTTGTGGCTTAGTCCACCTGCTAGGTAAGGCAAAATCTAACAAATTGTTATAATTACGGCCAATCAATATCTGACTCTCATTCTAGGATTAAATGTTTTAGATTTTAATCTTTTATTTCAGGTAACACTTTGGAAAATATCTGTTTTTGTTAACGGTAACAGTATCACCAAAATTTTATTAGTATGAGTTAATAAAACAAATGTCTGAAAAGATATTCATATTATAAACATAAAGGGATGACCTCAGAATAATTACTAAAGCTATAGTTATTGAGGAGCTCGATGGCGCAGTGGTTAACGCGCCCGGTCTGAGAGTGCTGAGGTTAAGCATTTTTCGCAAAGGCCGGTCATCAGATGGGTGACCAAAAATTTACCATCTCGAGCTCCTCCGTGCTTCGGAAGGCACGTAAAGCCGTTGATCCCGGCTGCATTAGCAGTCGTTAACAACCACCACTCCGCACTGGTCCCGCGTGGTGGTTTAGGCCCGTTCTCCCTATCCATCCATAGGGAAGGTTCGTGCCCCAGCAGTGGGGACAAAAAAAATGAGCTGATGATGATAGTTATTGTTCTGAGGTAGGTATAGACTCCTGCACATCAGACTTCAAAACTATCAAATTTCTTTAATAAATGTTCAACCAGTCTCTTCTTCTTTTATTTATGGCAATGTTTTGTGTCAGACATAAAAAGTCAAAGTCTATGAAGAACATCAGTAGCTACCTGTATCCTCAAAATTGGGTCTCAGTTTTGGACATTTTCTATCTTGTACTAGCACAACGCCTATTAAAGTTGTAAGCAGAGTAACGGACAAAGTCAAAACACTAAATAACCTGCCCTAAAACTAGACACTGGCTAAATCGCTATGGCGAGAGCCATCTTTTTTTTTTCCCTTAAGTTGATGGCTTTGTGCGATTAGCACATTTAGCCAGTGTCAAAATTGACATTTGACATTGACAGTTTGTGGTAGTCTGACGTGCAGGAGTATAAGTATACAAGAGATGTGAGAGCCACTTTAAAAAAAAATGCATTTGGCAACAAAAAAATATGAGCATAAATAGACTCTACATGAAAGTTCCCATTACTCTTGGTACAAATATTGAACAAATATATCAAAATATGTGTGCTCAATGCTCATGTTATCACTTATCAGTAAAATAAGTGACCCACATATGGGGTACTTAAGGAATAGTCATAATATTATCTGAGTAGGTATCATTCAACTTGCCTGGAAGGAGAGACTATAATGTTGTTTACAGCTTTCAATTTTAATGAAATTTTAATTTCAATTGTAAGATAAACTTTTATAAACTTATATAGGTAATTAACATAGTTTTTTATAAAATACAGTGAAAAAATTAAACGCCTACCCGACCCAGCCAGGAATCGAACCTGGGTCTTCCGCAATCCGGGCGGCTGTACTGACCGCTATGCTACCGGGAAGGCTGACGTAAGCGCTGAATTTTGTCACTGCTTTTAATTTTTTGTGCTAATAGCGGCACAGGGCGCCATCTATCAAACGGTTATTGCAACCGATGGCTATGCACTGTATTTTATAAAAAATTGAATTTAGCTTCAGTGCAGCAATTAGCACTTAAAAATGAAAAGTAAAATTAACTAACAGGTTAATTTTACAACAAGCCAAAAACACAAATGTTGAAAAAATTTCCACGAGCAGGATTTGAACCTGCACCCTTCTGACATTCCGGGTCAGGTGCTCTTCCAATTGAGCTATCGTGGTTCTAACCAGCCCGCCGAAATTATTCAACACTTTTTACTTTGTAAGCCAAAGGCGATAGCTTAATTGGAAGAGCACCTGACCCGGTGTGTCAGAAGGGTGCAGGTTCAAATCCTGCTCCTGGAAATTTTTTCAACATTTGTTTTTTGTAATTTGTTCGCAACAAAATTTGCGTTAAAAATTACTTAGAACATTTTACTACAAGCCATTTTAAAAAAGAGATTTGGCTGGCTTTTCTTACTATACTTATGTGACATTTTATCTGATTGAGTATTAATGCTCCGTAAGACTAACATTTTCAAAAGAGTTGTAATTGTTATGTTAATCTTTGTGTTAAAATGAGAAAATGGGAGTAAGTAACGTAAACAGCCTATATACCGTCTCAAACTCCCCAGGCCTTTGCCCAAACTGCTGGGCAAAGGCCAGGGTCATTGAAATCAAGTCATCACTACAATCAATGGGTATTGGCTTAATCACCATATTTACCAAATGCGGGCTGGTGATCACAAACCCGAGCTATGTGTCAGAAAGTCCGAAACACGCTTAGCAACCTGGGAATTGAACCCCTCTGGTATCAGGCTGAGCGCTTTGCCAAACATGGCCAAGATATGAAAGGACTGGGTTAGCGTCTTGAGCAAGACGTTAAACCAAAATCTGTTAGGTAGGTACGTAAGTACAGATTTCTACACAGCGTATTTTGGTATTTTCTATCTATTATATTTATACAGTTGTTTTTCTTTATTAATACAATCAATTCAACTTTTCTTTGTGACCATCTCTTGTAACATTGCCGCTTATACATAGTAAATTGTGTTTGTTACCCACTATTGTATGGATGGTTTGACCGTTCCATAACGGTAATGAAAGCACTATCATACTCTACATAATTTTAAATCATTCTGTGAGTTTACCAGAACTGCAGTTATTAATAAAGATCTGTACTAGGCTTTTAGTTATTAAGAAATTTCTAATCTAGGTTTATAACAATTGTAATATATTGTGATTCTTAATAGGTAACTTTTTCATGTAGTAACTGATATTTACAAAAAGTTAATAGGCAAGTAGGTACTTACACTGTACAGTATAGTAATGTAATCAGGTAAAACATTTAATCATATCTTATTTCATCAATTCAATACGATAATAAATGACTGATATTTATAATAAAATTCAGTCAAGTTCAATGTAAAGAGTAACACCTATCCAATTATTGTTGGTAATGTTATATGAAGTAGATTAAACATTTTATTTAGATAACAGGGTTTAAATAGAGTTACATCTAGTCCTTTTGACTTAAAAATTATATAAAAAGCACACTTGCAGTAGAGCTAGGTTAGTATGAGTATGTAAACTAGCACAAAGTACCAACACATCTCCCTAGCAATTTGAACCGATGCACACTGTAAGAATTTCATAATCTAGGGGGATTTAATTCGAAATATCAACTTGGTTTAAATGAGCAATTATAATTTTTTTTCTGTACTATACTTACAATCTTTGTAGACTTGAAATTATTACAGGTATCTTAAATCTAAAATTAAAAAATGTTGAAGGTACTTAGTACATCAAATTCATCATTCAATTGACACCAAACAAACCATTTGTTTGCATGCATTCTTGCTTCGATAACACCATGTAAAGCTATAACTTTGGACTTTTGTATTGTTTATTGTGTTAACAGTGTGTTTGAGGTAAGAATAATAATATTTTATTGAATGTATAGTGATAGTATGTAACATAATAGGATGTATTTGGATAAGCCGAAAGAAACATTCCTATTTTTAATAATGGTCAAATGAAATAGTGTAAAAGTTATACTATTACACAATATTACATGACAAAACTTACATTATATTATAGTCTAGAGTATTGGGTATCGAATATAGCTGACTGATTTTGCGACACCCATACATTTTTTTTTACATTGCGAATCGTAACTAACGAGGTTCTTCTAGGCTTCTGATATCATCAGATCCGTATATAACAAGTCCCTAGAAGAAAAAAGCCCGCTGGTGCCCGACATTTTGAAATTGCTTGCCATACCAACATCAAAAGAGCCAGTTAGAGAGGATTTAAGTGACTATGTTTTTATTTTTAATTATATGATGATAAGTTTTTTTAATAAAACATTTTAAGTCACTTCTTAATAACTTCCACTACATACTACTAACATTCCAATACATAACACAACAATTCGCTGTCAAAAAACTATGTTAAATGTTAAATGTTGTAGATAATTAAATCCCCTTTGATTATGAAATTCCTACAGTGTGTGATGTGGGTTCAAAATCTTGGATTGAGAAACAAACTAAACCAGTCTTTACATTCAATCAAAGCTCAATTCATGTAAGTATCTAGCTACTCTAGCTGAGATAATAATTATGAAATGTATAATGTAGGTAGGACCTATTGCTAGGAGATGTTTCAAATATATTTTTTTAAAACAATGTTTGGTCATACCCAATTTTCACATTATACAATAATTATAATCAATCATGATGAATAATAATGATAACCATCAAAACTGATTGTAGGCATCATTAAACATATGTAGGTAATTAATACATAAGTTGAGAGTCAACCTCATCAGTTACTTATTAAGATTCTTCATTACAATTAAGTATGAAGAACTACAGCTCAGTCTTATCTACAATAATTACTAAATTAAAGGTAGAGTTTAATAAATTATGTTATTAACTGTAAGGCTCCAACAATGAACGAAAAGGAGAAAAGTAAAAGACTACAGACTTTCGTAGAGTGAAAAAAGAGGACAACCTGTCTGTTCGGCAGCGTCTCATTTCAGTATAATTTCATAAACATTACAGGCACGACTCCGGCGATTACTTAACAAGTCTAATGGTGAACGACGCGCTCGCGGCCCAGCGATCTATTCCGAGGGCATTCAACCGTGCCATCACGACCTAGCAACACCACGGCTTTTCACAATGGCCCTGACATCGAAAACAACAGCCTCCGGTTACTGGAGCATTGACTCTTTCGGTGCCGCCAAAACTTAACTCTCAGTAGGCGCAGTCCGCAGCGCAGTTATGACAAGACATTAGTAAGATTTAAGTTGTATTTCTAACTTAAATGTACTATCACTCACCTGTCAGATGATTCCGAGCTGTCGTATCTGTCGAAACATCTCTTCTTCCTGTCTTCGCCTTCGTCAGCGTCCGCCTTGCGAGATTTTCGGGAATTCTTAATGACGATCTCTATGAAACCATTCGCGGCCACGCCGCGCTTATCACTTTTCTCCCATGATTCACTCGTTTCTTGGTCGCTGTAGAATGACAAATTCACTCTGCCGCCGTCAAATGTATCTTCACTGCACTTTTTTGTGTCACCATGTCCAGAAACAGGCGCGGAAAAAGTTAAATTGTTCATTTGTTTCGGGCCGGTGCGGTCCTCGGGCGACCCATCCGCCATCTTTGAGCGCACGAGTGTTTTGTAGATAGTTTCAGTGCGACGCCGCTGGTGGCATGGAGCGCTGTAATCGCGCGTTACGGGTGCGGGGCGAGGCGGGCGGGGTGTGACGTCACGGCGGCTGCGCGGCCGCGGGGGCAGGACGAGGTGACGTAACGGCTCCGCCCCATGCATGTGCAGGGGCGCTGTCATTGGCCGCGGGTTACGCAACGCGCAGGCCTATTCAAATACCCGCGGAAGAAGGGAGCGCTGGGCCACCGATAGGGCCGAGCCCATCTCAGCCCTAAACGTAACAAATAATCCAGCGTAATGACCGTGCAACGCACGCACACAAGTGTCCGATGGCCCTGTGAGGCGTATGATCAAGTGCATTGAAATTAATGACACGTTTCACCCTTTAAAAAGTTTTGTACTTACTTGTTTGTCATTTGTGCTACTATAGCGCTAAATTTATTAATAGATGACCTTTAATTTTACTCTGATAAAAGTAAACGTGGGCAGTTAGGTAATACAGTGTTTACTGTATTAGCCGTATACTGCCCAGTTTTTACCTTTATTTTACGGCTATAGGTACCTACTATGTGCCATAAGTAGGTAGGTGTAGTTAGCAATAAATATTAGTTTGTTATTATTATTATAATTGAATTAGTATGGTAACAAAATCAACTACATTAAGATAGAGCATAGGAGACAAAAGAAAAAATAACACCGTATCAACACCTGCAGTCGATACAAATAAAAACTTCGAATCTTCGTGCTCCATTGAGAATTAATATTTTCTGAATTGTTCAAGGTATTCGCTGACCACTAAGGCGGGTGTCTTATAAGTAGGCATTTATTTTTTAACAACGAAATTTTATTTAAGTATAATTAAATTTTAAAAAGAAAATGGATTTTTTTTACTTTAATTATTTAATTACTTACCTAACTAGGTATTTACCTACCTAATTAAAGTTACCTATTTAGCACATTTGGTCGAAAGGAGTTGACGGGCATTTGATTTTGTGGTAAGACTAAGTAGGTATGTATTTGGAGGGCGTGTGCTGATGTTGTTTGTAGGTATTTAAGTAGGTGCTTTGCTTGTATTTTTTTAAGGAATAAGTAGGAAGAGTTAAGTTAAGTTAAGAATGATTTTATTTATTTTAAATAATGGTAACAAAAAAATATTAGTTTTCTAGAAATATCAGCCAGGTATAGAGAGATGATTTGAATTTGAATGTAGAATAGCTAAATAATAAAAATAAAATGTATTTTTTCCATAAAATTAAGTATATTTTATGGGAAAAAAAAATACAAATAATAAAAAAAAATTATGAAAAAATAAATCCTTATGTCTTTATGTTTTTCCAATAGGTACCTACTTAAGTACATTAAAAACCTGACTAGGTATATGCAGTGTTTTAAATTTTGTGTTTGTTGCTCTGTTTCATTGCTTTTAAATGGCTGAACAAATTTCAATGCGGTTTTTTATATTTTGATAGCTCTATCCGTAGTATCCGTACTTATCCGGACGTAGGTAATTGAGAAAATAAAAGTAACTGTTTTTCAAGGTAATTGCTTCTGAAAAGGAATCTTGGACTAGATTAAAACGGTAAACTTGCAATTTTTGACTCATGTTTAAGTACCTACTGCCTCAATAGATTTTGAGCTTTACTGCTACAGCATAAGGTTGAACATTTATTAAAGACATTTTATATTTTTGGATAGTTTGATATGCAGGCATTCTTTGATTGCTTTTTCCTATTGTATAAGGGTTCAACCCATCAAAACGAGGCGACGACGGAGGGTACCATGATGACAGCCTTTCCTTTGGAGTAACTAGGTATTAGAGAGGTAAAGCGAGATGGTTGTGAGTGAGAGTAAAGATTCGCATTGAGCCGTTGTTATAAGTCAATAAAATAAAATAAATAATTAAAAAAAAAAAAACAGTTTCGCAGTTCCCGATGCGAATTTTTTTTAGAATTTTGTAGAAGTATTTTATTTTTCACTTGTCTATGCAAATTAATGTCGGGGATGTTCTAAATTAATATATTTCTGCTTAAGTATCGCATTCAGCTGTAGCTTTTTAAAATTATTTATTTACGTAGACTATTATTTAACTGGCAACCAGGATGAACACGGTACGTATAGCTCAAGACAAAAAAATTTGGTCACCCGTCCGATGATTCAGGTTAAATATCACGATAGTCGATAGTAACGCGAACACACTAGCCGATGAGTATAAGAGGACGTGCTACAGAAAAGACAAGTCAGCATCAATAAAAGCTAAGTGCATCAAGTCTTCAACAACACTTAGGCGTCCAATGCAAAATCGATCTTATCCTAATGACGCTTAGCTTCTCTTTTAAATACAAATTTCTAAAAAATATTTTTTAGTTTAAAAAAGCACCTTAATATTAGGGTCATACGGTTGATTATAAATAAATTAAATGATAACTAAGAGCTTTTAAGCAAACTAAATTTTCACATTTGTCTTCCGTCAGACAACTAATACTACAGTTTTACACTTCTTACTAGTAACTCTCTTAGCTTTAATGTTTTCTTCCTTGTTTAGATTCTCTTCACATTACTGTCCTAATGTTGTAAGTAAACCTGTTAGCACAAAAAGAAAGCTCATGCTACGGTAAAGCGCTGCAACACACCGTTAGCAAACACCTAACGCCATCTAGTGAAACAGCAGCAAAGCAAAACTCAGTCTATAGGCATAGAAGAGAGATTCTACAGGTTTCAGGACTTTTGTAAGGCGAAGGCAAAGAGATTTAATAGGTAGGTAAGTTAAATGTCTTTGGGCGAAGGTAAGGCACACTAGCGCCATCAATTGATAATTTGACAATTACTAACAGACCGGATCTTTTCTTAAACATTGCGTACCGTCCGATAATAGGAAAGCATCCATAGTATTTATTTAATAATTGTGCACTACTTTTTGTTGCGTGGTTTATTCACAAAACGGGCTATCGCATTTATTCACAAACAATGGCCACTTTTGGTGTTAGCGAATGAATACAAAAACAAACCTAAAAGTAGTGCACAATTATTAAATAATAGATGTTTGCCTAGTGTCAGAAGGTCCGCAATGTTTGAAAAAAAATCCAGTTTAGCAGTTATCAAATAAAATCCATTAGCGGCGCTAGTGTGCCGTACCCTTCGCCTTACATAGCGCACTCGCACTACTAATACAACACTGGTGCAAGTCAAAATATACTGATATTGGAAATTTTGCCGTATATAAAAACTAGTGAAAAAAATTAAATGCCTACCCCCGACCCAGCCAGGAATTGAACCTGGGTCTTCCGCAATCCGGGCGGCTGCACTGACCACTATTCTACCGGGAAGGCTGACGTAAGCACTCAATTTTTACTGCTTTTTTAATTTTTGAGTGCTTTTTAGCGGCACAGTGCCATCTATCCAACGGTTATTGCAACCGAAGATGAAATACCACAAATTTGATAACACAACGCTAATAAAGCATTAAATTAGGTAGGCATTTAACTTTTTCACTGTATTTTTTTAGAATTAGAATTAGAATTTTTATTTGCTTAATACCATGTACATTTTTATCAAATTAATTAATTTTATATCAAATATCAGTATATTTTGACTTGCACCAGTATTGTATTGTATTGTATTGGTAGTGCGATAGGGAGTTTACTAGTGATTGATAGACAATTTACAGTGGTCTGTGTAGACAACTAAAGTGCTTAGTGCGAGATTTTTTGGCTATTTCACGTCAACAAAACTACAGGATTTTCTATATGGTATTGAAGCAGCGCCCTCTGTTGAAAAAGGAGAGGGTTAAAATGTTGCCCAACAAAACCTTTTTCTTTACCTAACCATGCGTATGAAACTCGAACTAGGCACCCAGAATTCCTAATAATATTAGTGTTCCAGTCCTCTTTAAAAGTCATTTTATTTTTAGAACTTCAGCACAGACTGGTTTGAAAATTGGTTTTTCATACATGGTGTCACAAAGATCTTATACCACTCAATATTCTTTTATAATTCGACCGATTTGCCTGTAGATGTAGTCTGCAAGCATACGGTCTGCCTGACGATAAGTTGGCTCTGCAGAGGCAAGCAAGCAGCAAGCAAGCAACAGTTCCTTCCAACACCATCGGTATAACTTGCACATTGCCGACATAGATTACTAAATTAATTTACCTATATATCATCATCATCACCACCTCATTTTTATGACCCCCCACTGCTGGGGCACGATTCTATGGATAAATAGAGAACGAGTTATAAACCGACACGAGGGCCCTGTGCGGATTGGTGGTTGTTAACGACTGCTAATGCAGCCGGTACCAACGGTTTTACGTGCCTACCAAAGCACATCCAATTTTGGTCACCCATCCAATGACCGGCCTTTGCAAAGTTGCCATCGAGCTCCAACTTTAGACCGGAACGCAGCAGCAACATTATAACACATAAGTTCGAGGGTACAGTGAAGCTTTAGTAAGGGCTATATAGAAATATAGGGACACTTCAATGCCTTAATATTTTTTTATATAAGATTCTGATTATTTTCGCATAAACTTGCACCTGTTACTATTAACAATTCAATATCCATGTATCCATTTTTGTTACACTATTTTAATGAAACTTTCTATGCTCAAAGATTATACTTGGGTTTTTTTTCTGCTAATTATAAATTCCCTGAATTTTACATAAGTTGTGAAAGTTTAATCAAAATTGGATTATTGATTTTAAAACGAATAACTTTTAATTTCGTATGGGAATTCGAAATGTATCTTGTAAATCTTTGATTGATTGTATGCGTATCGAGGAGGTGGCTTACGGTTGTATAACCAATAAAATAGTATGTTGCTGACATTTGTTTATTAATTCTTAACAACATATAACACAACACAAATAAATAGGACAGTGTGCAATTAAATTATTATAAAAAAATAAAATAAAATATGTATTATTCTTATTCATAATTTAAAAAGTTATTTATAAATATAATTGATTACATAAGATTTATTTATACAACAGACATTCTATTTCTGGTTGTTAAATGTCATTTTATTATGTATTTAAAATTATGTACTGACTGACATGATAACTTAAGGGAGTGCGCAGACGACAGACTTTTGTCTGCTTGGTTTTTACTTTTCTTGTGCTCATGGAAAAATGTGTGCGATAGTCGATAAAGTTGTAATTTATTTTGATAGACAAGTAAGTCCGCGGACATAAGTTCGTCTTCTGCGCAATACCCAATACTTACAACTGTTTACGATATTATTACGGTCATCAATATTACTTATGGTCACATTAGTGAGCATAAATATTAAGTATTATTATTAAATTACAATTATGTTTATAACAAACAAACAAACAAACATTTTGGTGGTGTGTAAGGAATGAAGAAATCTTATAGGAATGGCTAGTTTTGTACTTCGAGGTAGTTACGAGTAGTAAGTCTCAGTAATTAGAAAAGTAAACTATTTGAATGATATGTGCATATGCCAGATACAACAATAATTTGTTACATACATACATAAGTACAACAATAAGCATCTAAATCATATTGCAATGCTATATAATAATGGATAATAAAGTTATTTTATAAATCGAATAATTAAAACATGTACCTTAAATCTATATTTCTTTAGATATGCAATAAAATAATATTAGTTTAAAATAGCACCGTAACTGTTTGTTTTTAAAAATACTTCATTTGTTCAAAAAACTTACGTCTTGTATTGCGTCTGACTATCTAGCACAATTACCTACTACAAAAAATAATCTCATAAAAAGTTGGACATGTAAAACAATAAATAGAGCAAATTGATTTAACTTTCATTATATAATATATTTTTCTACGTTTTATTACGTCTAGTTTGTCATATAGTCCATTACACATATTTTAAAACAGACTTGAATAAATTTAGTGAATAATTTTACGTATGCAATTATAATTCTATCACCGGATTCGTCAGTTATTTTATTTTCAAAAGCTGCATATTTAAATGTAGTGTACTACAGTTCGATCGTACCTTTCGTCTGACTGAAAGCGGCCACCGCATCTCATGGACGCTTGTGACACCAAAAGTATCACACATTCCTTGCCAACCCTGAAATTTATATAAGGTCACCTTTTATCAACTGCAAATATTTTGAGGATAAATTCAACAAAAAAATATTATATTATATTTTTATGAAAAAACCTTAAATTTTATACGCTAGTTTTCAAGAACGACGCCCAAAGACATTTCGATTAAAAAGAAAAATGAAGCACTTTCGGTAGTTTCAATTTAAAGAAGCCGAAACAGAGAGGCCGCAATGCCTTCACCGCTTACATGTGCCCCTAGTTTCATTCAAAAGAGCCGACAGAGGCCGCTCTTAAAAATATTACAATTTTTGTGTCAGGAAAAGTAAAAATAAAAACTAGCCTGAATTTTTTTTAATGCTAGGGCCTTATTTCTCTGATATAATTAGATGTTTTGTCAAAATATTTGCAGTTGATACAAAGTGACCTTATATATTCTCATACCTCCATACAATAAATAGCAGCATCAGTAGGCATCTATATTACTCACCAAGCCTCATCAAGCCTTTCATGGAGGTGCTTTTGAGCGTAATCGTTGTCTGTCTGGTGGTATTCCACCAGCAAACCTTGGATGAGGTAAATCTTTATGTTAGCCATAGATAATTAATTGTACTTGAAAGGGTTGAGCCCAGTTCAACACAATTAGTAGCAGCTTTAGTTCATTCCTAAGTCTACATAGAAGTAGGCATCATACACGCCTTAGGGCGTCTGCTGCGTGAAGCGTACGGCTTGGCGCCGCTGTTGAATATAAATTCATAGAGCAGCGCTGCCTGAATTAGAATAATTCTTGGGCGTGAGCATTTCATTGAAGAGGAAATCCGGCAAGTTTACCAACAAACCTTAAATGCGGTAGATCTTTTAATTTGCGATTGTGTGGTCTTTGTGACAATGACTATTCCGGCATGAAAAGGAAGGCCTAAAGCTAACTCTAATAAAATGCCGTTTGGCAGTTCTCTTGGTATCTAGTCAGTTGGTTACTAAGTCCATAGTGAAGTAGGTAAGCCTTCAATAGAGGTGTTGACAAAATCTGGCTATTCAGGTCAAGTTGTAAAGACTTATAGGCACACTATTTTCCTCTTAGTACCATTTCAGTTAGTGTTCTTAGGCGTGAGCACTTCGTTGCAGAGGAAGGCCAGCGGCAAGTCCACCAGCAAACCCTGGATGAGGTCGAATCTTCCCGTTAACTAGTGAGTGGTTTTGTGATTAAATTTGGCTCTTCAGGTTACGTTGTAAAGGCTTATATGTAACTAAAAGCAAACCACTATTCTCCTCTTAGTACCACTTCAGTTTGTGCCTAAGTCCACAGTGAGGTAGGCATCATGCCCTCCATAGAAGTGTTCTTGGGTGTTAGCACCTCGTTGCAGAGGAAGTCCAGCGGCAAGTCCACCAGCAAACCCTGGATGAGGTCGATCTTCCTGTTGGCAAGCGCGCGATCCTTGTGCCATAGCGTCTGGCAGTTCTCTTCTTGATACCGTTTCAGTTCAGCGAACGTGTGGACGGCATCGGTTGGGATGCAGTGGAAAACCTAAAAAAAAACCACTTTTATTAAAATAACCAATGTTTACTATGTTAATATGTAAGCCCTGGTTTCCAAACTATCGTCAGTAATTAGTTTGAATGAAGATAACCTGAACAAGTAAAACATTATAAAATCTAAAATAAATACATATTAAACTGCACGCGTGTGTAAGTAATTGTATGTGTCTATCTATTGAATATACAACAAAAATGCGGTCAAATCGCACTGCGGTCCTAGCGTTTAAATTCGCTTCGGAGAACCCTTTTTAATCTATTCTCGTCTAACGCTATTATATGACTGACCTGATTTTAAAGTAGATTGGCGAGAAAAGTTAAAATTGTCTTCCTACAATTCATTTCAATGCGGTTACAATTATGATAAGGACAAACTAAAACAAAACCAAAGTCCACCTCCTCATAGACATCGGTGTTCCGCTTAGAAGTGGCCTGCCACACGCCGCGGTGGAAGCTGTCGCAGCACGGGTCGTCCAGGCGTACCCCCAGCCGGTCCAGGTCTTCCTCCATGAGGCCGAGGTGTTCGCGGAACAGCCGCTTGCGCAGCGCCCCGGCCACGCGCCCGCAGGGGAAAGCTTCTCCGTTCATAGTGCCGTCGGTGAATTGTTCATCCTGAGGGTGGAGAAGTTGTTAATCAAAATTATCTGTCATCTCATCAGTGATGATGATGATGAAAGGTCACTTTTTCAGTTTTCTACGTACGTTATTCGTTACCTTCTGTAATGTTAAATTTTAATGTCACTTTTTGTATAATTGTCAATTTATGTGTGTTATACTAATATTATAAAGGGGAAACCTTTGTATTTTTGTATGTATGTATGTATGTATGTATGTATGTATGTATGTATGTATGTATGTATGTATGTATGTATGTATGTTTGTATGCGACGAATAAACTCAAAAACTACTGGACCGATTTAAAAAATTCTTTTACCATTAGAATGCTACATTAGCGCTGAGTAACATAGTCTATATTTAAAAAAAATGCGGTACGAAGTCCGTCGGAACAGCTAGTCTATTATATTCTGCTCTATCATCATCACATGAATAATAATACACATGCCCGCACATCAGACTCCCACAAATTTCCTCAATAGATTTTGAACTTTATATAAATGTCATATGGTTGAACCTTTATTGAAGAAATTTCACAGTTTTTAATGCGCGTGTCTATACATGGGGACAGTAAGCCATAATCCACACACGGTGGCCTAATGCAGATTGGTGAGTTTTAACACGACGAAGCACGGATGAGCAATCAAGGTCAAGAAACGTGCAACAACTGTGTGTAGTGGATATCAATATACGTTTCATACATTCAGTCATTAATTCAACACAAAAATAAGATGTACGATCGACAAATTTTAAGGATTGCCTTAACGTGGAGATCGTAGTTAACTCCGCCTACCATAAAGATGACCATAGAATGACCAATAGTAAACCTTCCGAACTTTTTTTATCAAAGCCATTTGTTTTAGTTCATTGTTAAAGGTTAAATAGAAATTCATTTCTTTCTTAAAATTCCTAATGGAAGATATCTAGAAATTTTGTCAAAAACAAAAGGGGCGGGTATAGCCACTGACCCCTGCACAGAAAAATCACCCTAATGGTGGATATCCAGAACATTTGTTGATAGTACTTCTAACATAGACATGCAATGTATCAGTATCATATTTTCAGTGGGCTTACAGCCGAAATTAATAACCTATCTCTAGTAAGAGATAGGCCTATCTTAGTTTAGTTACCAACAACCGCTGTTATTTTCCGATCATCATCATCATCTCAGCCAAAAAACGTCCACTGCTGGACAAAGGCGTCCCCCAAGGATCTCCACAACGACCGGTTTTGTGCTGCTCGCATCCAGCGGCTTCCCGTGACCTTCACCAGATCGTCGGTCCACCTTGTTGGAGGCCTGCCCACATTATTTTCCGATAATTATCTATCTCTTGCTGAGGATAGGTTATTAATTTCGGCTGTTAGCTTATCAGGCTCTATCGGAATCGTAACGGGAACGACATGTCATGGTCATTAATTCTATAAAATGATGTCTGTGAAATGTTAGTTCATTTTACAGACATTGTGGCGCGGTAACAATTTTTCATACAAAAATCCTCTTTTACGCAATGACACAAATTCAATAGTTGTTCGTGGTAAGCCCACTAAAGTTGTATATAACTTTGTTATACCTGCAATAGTACCGCGATCTCCGAGTCCCTCTTTCCCAGCATAGATCGGTCGTTGATGTTAGCACTTCCACAAATAATGGTTTTATCATCAGCGATCAGCAGCTTGGAGTGCACGTACACCAGCTCGGTGACCGGTTCACCGTCGAGGATGGAGTGGGTGCGTAGGCCGTGGAAGCTGATGTACTGGGATGGGTCGGTCACGCCGGCCTCGTATAGGCGGGTGAGAATGGCCTCGCGTGATCTGGCAACAGGATATTGGTGTGAATTGGCGTGGTGAGGCAAAGAATAAAAAATATAGCAAATTATTTTTTTGAGTAAAAATGGATTATCTCTGATGGGGGTCAGGTCTGGTTTTGCAATTGCATTAAATGGCTCCGCACACTGGACGACTTGTCGCTGCGTCTAGTCGCCGCGTCTAATCGCGTAGAGCCCGCACACAGTTGTGAGCGTCAGTTTCGCGACTCCCTTAGCTTGTCGTCGCGACTCTGCGATTGACGCCAAGTGTGCGGAGCTTTGAGTAAAATACATGAAAATTGTCAGCCGTAGTCTGTCGTCGCGTCTAGTCGTCGAGCTGTCGCAGTCGCGTGTCGCCTAGTGTGCGGAGCCATTAATAGTTATTTTACCTCTTTTTGTGAGACCGTGATTTCGCATAAGGAGGACGCGTAGAGCCTTGGCTCTTTTCTATCTCGGAAGCCTCAAAAACTAAGAAGTAGGCTATCTTTTCCCATGTCGGAACATAACAATACTACTTATATCGTTAACAGGTCTGATGAAGAGTGTACCCGGAGATGCTCTGGTAGTTCTTATGGGTGACGGAGTGCGGCGAGGTGCCGGGGGCTGGTGAAGAGTGAACCTTAACCGCCTATGTGGTCAAAAGACACCGGTCTCAGACTCGGTGACATTTTTGAGACTTCTTGGCAGATCGTGTTGCATTAAAAAAGGTAAAACATAAAAAATTTAATCACTGATTTAAATCTGGCGATTTAAATCATCTCAACCTTGAAAAAGACTAAATATTAAACATCAGTATCATATATGCCAGGAACAGGAATCCTCCTATTACGAAGCTGGCTATATGTTTTCCGGTCGGAACACAAGAATGTTGTTCATATTATACCTGGAGATGCTCTGGTAGTTCCAGTGCGTGACGGCGTGCAGCGAGGTGCCGGAGGGCGCGCCGACCTCGCCCTCGAACCCGGGCAGCAGCGGCATCACCACCCACACGCGGAACCCGGCGCCGGTGCGGTGCGCGCGCATTATGCGGTTGAATAGGACTTCGCCGATCTGGGATACCAAACGAAAAGGCTATTTGCAATTTAAACAATGTCGATAGAATGTAATGTACCCGGCGGACTTCGTACCGCTTTGACAGTTTCCATTTATTGCCGTGGGAATATCGGGACAAAGACTATCCTATGTGTTAATCCAGGTTATAAACTATCTGTATGCCGAATTTCATCCGAATCCATCCAACCGCTGCAGGGTGAAGAAGCAACAAATATACACACACACAAACTTTCGTATTTATAATATTAGTGTGATTTTATACATATATTTTATATGTCGGGACTCCTGCTCTATTTAAACATTAACTATACTATACACTCCTCCGTACGCGCATTGTGCTTAGAAAATTACAAGTATTTTTCTCTCCACATATAAATATATCTAGATTTTATTCCAAAATTAAATTGCCAAACCCTTCGTTTCAAATGTGTTTGTTCCTATAAAGATTATTATGAATATATACTATACTGGGGCCTTCTTTCGTGGGCTGTAGCGAGGTACTATACATTCTGTTTTTAAGTTGCCGGATAATGGGGTGAGGGCTCGATACGAGCACTTCTGTGATAGGAAACTAAGAGAAGTTCGCAGTCAGCCAGTCAAGGTACACGTCATATACACCAGGATGACGCAAGAACAATTTGTAGTCCCGCTTTGTTCTTACACAATATGCCAGAGCTTTTGGGGTTTTACACAGTGTGAGTCCAAATTTTGGCGCGGAGTGCGCCTGTCCTGGTGACGGCTTTAAGGAAGACTTTAAGGGTCTTACAAATAAACAAATAATAAGCTTCGAATAGTTATACCTTGGTTTGTCTCTTTTACTCTAATTTATTTTTTAATTTTTTTTTAAATAAAAGAAGGAGCAAACTAGCAGGCGGGTCACCTTATCATCATCATCATCATCTCAGCCAAAAGACGTCCACTGCTGGACAAAGGCCTACCCCACGGATCTCCATGAGGGGTATTTGCCGTAATCGCCACGCTTGGCAGGCGGATTGGCGATCGCAGTTGATTAAGAGTAACCTCGGAGAGATGCTGCTGCCCATCCTCTGGAATGATCCCTTAGTCGGCTTTTACAACATCCTCGGGAAGATATGGGGTGGTGCAATTCTTTATCCTCGGCACCACACAGAAGACAAATCACCTGATGGAGAGTAATCGCCGTCGCCAATGGACACCCGCAAAACCAGAGGAATCGCAGACGCGTTGCCAAAACACGGAACAACTATTCGGAGCTTATTCTTTGTTTATTTGTAAGGGTGTAAGACTCTAGCGTGCTTCGCTTACCTGGTTCCGCACGTAGGGGTTGGAGCGGGACAGCGTGATGAAGAACTGGTTCTCGATGTAGACGTAGTGCTGCGCGCGCGTGATGGTATCCACGTAGGCTTCGTGGATGCTCTGCTCCACCGTATCGGGGTCGAGGAAGCCGCACGACCAGCTAGAACCGCTGCGAAGGACCTATACAACAAATATACTGTTTTATTAGAATCCCTTTGATCTTTATATCTTAACAAGCTGTTCCTCGACTCACCGCATCGCGTCGCCTGAATGCGCTAATATACTTCGTATTCGTTTAGCATTTTTTCTGAATTTTATTTTATTCGGCTCTTATATCTCATACCTCTCATGGCTCTATCAAATGGCCTTCCACAAAAATTATAATATATAAATATTTTTTCAAATCCTACTGATAGTTCTAGAGATTAGCGCGATCAAACAAAAAAAATTAAATAAAATCAATCACAAGTAAATCTCGCGACAAGCTTTTATATCATATAAATTGTGTGATGACGTAATATGTAGTATATAGTTGATAGTAAAAGTTTATTTCTTTCTTTTTAGTGCATTTAAATAAAAGCTGGTTTTTTAAAAAGGTTATAATATATATTATTTATTTATTTATTTCTTTTTAGTTATCGCTGGACACGTTTCAAAAACTTAGCCCGCCATCTTAGATTTAGAATAACGTCGAACAGTTAACCATGCATTGTCATTCAAACTGAATATACAAAATTTCAGTTCAATCGGATGAAGCTATTTGCTTCAAAATTGAGTTTCAAGCTTTAGAAGTTCACCATATTGGATTTAGATTGACGTCACTTTATTTTTCGAGTTATTCTCAGCTAGCCGTTTCATTTAATACCCATATTGTAGGCTGCATTAAAAATAATTAGTCCGCCATCTTGGGTGTGCCGCCATCTTGGATTTAGAATGACGCCACACCATGCATTGTCATCCGAACTGAACATGTATACAAAATTTCAGCTCTATCAGTTGAAGATATCTGCTTCAAAATTTAGTTGCAAGATTCCACCCGAACAAACATACATACATACATACATTGCAAGTTAAATAAAAGCTTGTACAAACCATTCAGCTTTATTATATAAGTACTAGCTGTGCCCCGCGGTTTCACCCGCGTTAATTAGTCATAGCGTGATGTAATATAGCCTTCCTCAATAAATGGACTATTCAACACAAAAATATTTTTTTAATTCGAACGTGTAGTTCCTGAGATTAGCGCCTTCAAACAAACAAACTTGTTTGTTTGTTTGAACAAACAAACAAACTCTTCAGCTTTATAATATTAGTATAGATAAATAGTATAGATAATATTCATATTGAGCTGCGCCACCCTTTCTTACTGGTTCCACAGAATACCAGCTTGGCGTTGCATAGCTAAATATGAAATTGTAAAATGTCCATTATGTCAAGTTGTTGCTCCGAATAAATATTTTTTTCAATTCATTCATAAATCCTAATCTACTTTCGCATAACGAGTTAAGCATAAGTCTCATTTATTACTTGATCTTATGTATTCGGTGGGTATATAATTTAATGTATAAAACGTCACTGCAAATTTATCAAAATTTACGTAAATGTAGGAATTCGCTATTTTATCAGTCTTATCGATAAAGTGATGTATTTTTGTAAATTCAAAGCTACGATTACCTTATCTAAGACTGTCACTATAATAATAATGTTTCAAATGATCAATTACCTGACAAGAAACATTGGTAATGTCGACTGATAACAGGACGTCTAGATCCCCCAGTGGCTTGATGTTCTCGTATGTTTTCGGCAGTAGATATGGATAGCTCATGTTTTGTCTGAAATAAAACAAATTATTACAGCAGGTTCACCTTAAATGCACGATAACCTAATGATGACAGTTTTAAATAGCGCGACCACAATATATTTGGGAGTGAGTCATAGAGCGAGAAAGGTGAAAAATGAAGTGCGCTTTCTAATGCCAAATACCAAGTGATTCCGTTGTAAAAGAGAAAAAAGAAACGTAACTTTAAAAATATGACAGTATTGTCTCAAATCAAATCACTAAGTGACTAGAAGGTTAATGATGGATGCTATCTGACATTAATATATTTAAGAAATCATTAAATTGGGTCGCTTTTTATACAGAAGAAGAATACAAAATGTGTATTTACTGATATTTTTAATTTAGGTAGGGTTATGGCACCAGCGTTCGACAGGAACCAGTGATCGACATTTTCGTCCTTTAATCATTAAAAAATAAGGGTCGGCAACTGATTTATATTACCCACTAGCTGACCCGGCGGACTTCGTACCGCATTTTATTTTTATTTTTTTAATATAGCCTATGTTACTCACCGCTAATGTAGCATTCTAATGGTGAAAGAATTTTTTAAATCGGTCCAGTAGTTTTTGAGTTTATTCGTTGCAAACATACATACATACAAAAATACAAAGCTTTCCATTTTATCATATTAAGTATAGATTTCATTCCAGTGGTTAACGCGCCTGGTCTGCGAGTGCTGAGGTTAAGCAACTTTCGCAAAGGCCGGTCATCGGATGGGTGACCAAAAATGTATCATCTAGAGCTCCTCCGTGCTTCGGAAGACACGTAAAGCCGTTGGTCCCGGCTGCATTAGCAGTCGTTAACAACTACCGCACCGCACTGGGCCCGCGTGATGGTTTACGGCCCGTTCTCCCTATCCATCCATAGGGAAGGCTCGTGCCCTTGCAGTGGGGACGTATATAAGCTGGCGATGATGATGATGATAGATTTAATTATTACCCGAAATTTTCAATGTAAATCTATGTAAGTTTTTGGCGACAAAAACTGTGTGGACGCTCGCTGGCCTTAAAGTGTTGAACTCTGGTGCCACGCCACTGCCCTATAGTACAGGTAGTGAATTCCAATAGTGACCTCGCCTTCTCCAGCTTGATGGCGTTCCACCGCTGTATGAAGTGCCGCGCCACGTCGCGCGCCGCCGCGCCCTGCACCACCACGCCGATGTCGTGCCACGGCATTCGAGGCGTTGTGCTCCTGTCCACTAGGTCTGGAATACAACGACGCATTTATAACAATCGCTCGCAGGGCCGGAACAGTTCTCGAGTGGCGACCGCGTACCGAAAAAGTACGTAGTAAAGTGTTTTTTTTTTTGAGAGAGTTTGCTGATTGCCTCAGACGGCATTTTCAGCTTCACCGGGCTTTTTTGGGGGCGGCGAGGAATGTAAAGGGTCCCTCAAGCCGTGTGAAACGAATCACCTTCGAAGGTTTTCAGTACCATCAACAAGGCCTTAAAAGATTACATCAAAAACAGGCACGGCATCGAAGGGAAGGAGCAGCCGGGTATGAAACACTCCAAATCCTTCCTAGGTGAAAACGCCTTAGGACGGAGTAAGTTCATATGCGGAGGCAGTAGAAGGCAGGCCCGATTAACCATCGGTGCCCTGACAGGGCACTATGCCACAAAACAAATGCTCCACAGAATGCATCTATTAACAAATAGCTTGTGTAGGGCATGTGAAGAGGAAACGGAGTCAATGCAGCACCTACTGTGTGACTGCGACTCTCTGGCTAGGAAAATAATGGGACTCCTGGGGTCGGCTTATCCGAAACCGGAGGACTTCAGGCTCTTCGCTCTTAAGGACGTGGCCAAACTTTTGGCATCTATCTTTACAGAGGAAGAAGAGTGAAAACATGTAGTTGCACAAAAGATCCCGATAGGTCGAAGTGTTACTGCAAGAGGGAAACCTTAGCAGGCCCCACTAAGATAAGATAAGATAACACTTGTACATTTTCTAAGTCTGTCGCTGCTGCAAAAATGCTGGCATTCTTGTTTATTAATAGTTAAGATAGTCAGCAGTTGAGGGTCCCGGCTGAAGTCGGCGGGTGGAACGAGGGTCTAGCGAAAAGGATAATACATAATATAATTACTATCTTACCCACAAACGGCAATTCTAAATTTGTGAAGTCCTTCACAATAAAATTTGTGTAGTCCTTCCCGATCCAAAGCTTCGAGTTTCCCTCCAAGCCTTCTAACGCATCTTTCGTTGTCTCCGTTATCACCCTGCCTTCAACCACTTGCGCCAAAGTAGTCGGTTTACTAACAATCCTACTCGCGTTGTTAGTTTTAATTCCCAATGCTTCCGTCAGCAACACTTGGTCGTTCGACATAGCGTATTTTTGAGCTTTCTTCCTTTCAGAATCATCGAATTTCTGTTCGATCTTCTCGTCCTCGTAGGGAGGATATAGAATACTTATTATGCCCTTCCCTCTGTCAGTGATTTTGTTGAGTACGTTTCGTTTCTGCACTTCGGGAGTTTCGTATAAGACCAAGTCTTGAGTGTGTTTGGTGTTGGTAGATTGTATGAGCAGTAAGTCGCCCGGCTCTAGCTCGGGTAAATCGGGATCGGGCGTATTCGGCGTTCCGTTTTGCTCCGTCGACGGCGTTTCGCTGGCACTGTCTTCGGAATTTTCTATGGGTATCAAACTGGAAAGAAAATTATGAACAAAATTATTAATATTGTAAATAGAAATATTATTAAAAAGCTTATATCTACAGATAGCTCGGAAAATATGTATAATTTCTATTAGAATAAACTTAGAGGCCGCAATAAGACAGTTTTTATTTTAAAGCGCGAATTTTTCCAAGTGTCCTTCTTAAGACCGACGGCTCAGGATATCACTATGGATTAAATTTAGATTTGCGCAATAGTAAAGTATAGACCCACATCATGCTATCAAACTATGCCCCATTGCGTTGTTAGTGCACACAGACACCACGCCGCACCATGCATTGAAACCTAATTTATATACTTATGCATTTTAATAAAATATAGCAAATTTATTTCTTATTTTAAGTGCTAATTGCTGCATTTAAGCTGAATAAAATATTTATAAAATATAGTGAAAACAATATTATTTTGCGGAAGTTCCAGGCTCGATTCCTGGCTGGGTCCTTCTCCTAAACGGCTGGGCCGATTTGGACGATTTTTTTGTGTGTGTTCAAGTGGATTCGAGAATGGTTTAGATTTACAATCGGACCCGGTAGATAGCGCTGCTATAGGGGTTTATAATGGGATACGGGTTTTCTTAAGAGGACGAATGATTTGTTTGTTTTGTTGCCATGGAAACTATCAAAGCGGTACGAAGTCCGCCGGTCATCTAGTATTTTATAAATATTTAAAATATAGCAGTTACCATTGCTCGCCACTGATCAAGGCTTATATGTAACGAATGACATAACCCTATGTTTACCAAATCTTCTGATGACCTTTAGGACTCTACATAACAGTATCACAGCAGTAGTAACTGCATAGTAGGAATCTTGTTGTTTGGTATAGGTCGCGCCAAACTTCTAGTCCCCTCTGAAGTTGGCGCGATTCGCGTCGCAGTAGTAAAAAATAGGCGTCAGTAGGACGAAGGCGGGGACGAGCGGCAGGGCCTGACTGTACAGCTGCGCAACGAAAAAACTTCAGAGGGGACTAGAAGTTTGGCGCGACCTTTACTTACGCTAGTACAGTCGCCATCAGATATATCGGAGCGGCCAAGGTGTCCATATATTTCTGAGCAAGACTAAATTTCTATAAATTCTGCACTCTCCAAATGCCATTTATATCGCAACTACTGCAATGCCATAAACATCTGAGCATGCTGTTTTTCAATAATTTCTTTGCATACGTCCAGTCGAAAATATCTGATCGAACAAAATACCAAACGTATCTAAGCAACAAAGGCGTTCACAAATATATGTTCATTTAAGCAAAATATAGCTTAAGATTTAGCATTAAGGTTACATTTTCAATACGTTTTTGTCTACATCTTGGTCTTTGTAAAGAATATGATGCGATATTTGTCATATTAGTGTAGCAATTCACAAAACATTTTTAATACCGAGTGCCAGTGTCAGGTATAAAATGGACCCTTGAAGCGTTACAGTTATCTATACGTTGGATGTCAAGTTCACTGGTTAGCAATTAAAGATGTTAAAAGTAGACATTTCGAATAGCCCGCCGAAACAAGTAAGTAGTGTGTGAATTTCGTATTTCAAATTTTGACAATTCACGAGAAGAGTAACGTAATGTCAAACGATATATTTGTCCCTTTTCAAAAGTCGTGTAATTTTGGCATTTAACAGCGGGAGAATAAGCGAAATGTCAGTTATTCAGAATGCTTGGTTGTTGTCAAATTATTGAAAAACAGCATGCTCAGATGTTTATGGCATTGCAGTAGTTGCGATATAAATGGCATTTGGAGAGTGCAGAATTTATAGAAATTTAGTCTTGCTCAGAAATATTTGGACACCTTGGCCGCTCCGATATATCTGATGGCGACTGTACCATCATTAGCCAGATAATCATATCAGGTTACAGTCTGGTTTATAATATTTTAAACAGCATACAAAATGCTGTTATTTATTGGCTCTAATCTGTATGTGTGCTTATTAAATAAAAAAAAATGAAGTAGTTTCAAAGAGAGCGTAATAGAAAACGCAGTGTGGGCAGGCCTCCAACAAGGTGGAACGACGATCTGGTGAAAGTCACGGGAAGCCGCTGGATGCGAGCAGCACAAAACCGGTCGTTGTGGAGATCCTTGGGGGACGCCTTTGTCCAGCAGCGGACGTCATTTGGCTGAGACGATGATGATGATTCATAAAAACCCTTTTTGTACACAGAGTTAAGATTAAATCTGCACCGTAACGGCGTAAATAAAAAACTCACTCATTGAACCCAATGACTATGTCTCTCGAGTTCTTGGCGAGTTCCATGGCTGCGTCTGCGCCGTTGACCGTGGGCGCGTACAGGCCGCCGCCGGGCGAGCTAGACGTCTTCTTCTTGGTCTTGATCGTCGTCAGCGGTTGGGATATGTTGCCCAAGTCCGTCAGCCTGCAATATTGCATTATGGATTAACCTTTTCACAGACAGAAACCGGGAAGCCGCTGGACGCGAGCAACACAAACCGGTCGTTGTGGATATCCTTGGGGGAGGCCTTTGTGCAGCAGTGTCTTCTGGCAGTCTTTTGGTGATGATGATGAACAGACAGAACATGTCTAAATATTTCATTAGTTTTCAACCGAGACGCCTCGGTGGCCGAGTGGCATAGCGCTCGGCCCGATACCTGATGGTCCCGCGTTCAATTCCCAGGTCGGGCAAAATGTGTTTCGTATTTTTCGTTGCATAGCCCGGGTTAATGACCACCAACCCGCATTTGGCAAGCGTGGTGATTAAGCCATTACCCATCAATTGTAGCGATGACTTGGAATGTTTTTTGTTTTGTTTATATAACTTTAACGCAAATTTTGTTGCGAAACAAATTACAAAAACCACAAAGGTCAACGGTAGTTGTTGACATTGAATGGGCGCCTTTGGCTTTCAAAGTAAAAAGTAAATAGTGTTGAATAATTTCGGCGGGCTGGTTAAAACCACGATAGCTCAATTGGCTCTTCCAATTGAGGACTTGAACCTGCACCCTTCTGACATACTGATGTCAGAAGGGTGCAGGTTCAAATCCTGCTCGTGGAAATTTTTTCAACATTTGTGTTTTTGTGATGACTTGATTTCGATTATGGAGGCCTTTGTCTGGACAATAACTGGAGGCCCATAACTGTTATGGGTTATTTACTTACTTTTTTCAACCTAATCTCAATCACATAAAGTTTTAAATGTGGTGGGAATATACTTACATCAAAATGCACTCAAAGTTCATACTCAGGTATTAAAAGCCTTGAATACCTGGCCCTGTGCTTGCAACAATTACAATTTCCAAACCAGTTTAAACACGGACCTTTTAACCTAATGATTAAAAAGAAATCGGAAATGGTTGATAGAAAGCTTATATTGCAAGTAATAAGTGCCCTTGTAGACTTATATTTTGCATGTTAATTTGTATCGACAGAATGGAGCTCTATATTTCCTTTATTAAAACTTATGTAACACATGAGGAGCTTGTTAACGCAGCGGTAGTTAACGTGATTGTTAAAGTTAATCAACTTTCACAAAGGCCGGTAATCGGATAGGTGACCAAAATATTCCATCTCGAGCTTCTCCGTGCTTCGGAAGTCACACAAAGTCATCGGTCCAGGCTGCATTTATCATCATCATCAGCTCAATTTTATGTCACCACTGCTGGGGCACGATCCTTCCCTATGGATGGATAGGGAGAACGGGCCATAAACCACCACGCGGGCCCAGTGCGGATTGGTGGCTGTTAACGACTGCTAATGCAGCCGGGACCAACGGCTTACGTGCCTTCCGAAGCACGGAGGAGTGAGAGATGATCAATTCGATGACCGGCCTTTGCGAAAGTTGCTTAACCTCAGCACTCGCACCACCATCTAATCAGCACTGGGCCCGCGCCATTTTGTAAATTTAAAATCGATATTATGAACATGACATTATTATTATATGTGACATATTGTGTCATTTGACTATTAAAGGTCATTTTGATATCGTCGGTGAGCGTGCGAGACCGCTTAAGAGCAGTTTGTAAAAACCGCGTATCTGCTTTTGCAAAATTTTGCAAAAAGGCGAAAAAAGTTAACATCTTGGCCATTTAAATATATTATTTTGTTGTTGTTGTTTGCCTCAAAGAAATAGCTGTCAATTTCAGTCGGAAAAATATGTTAGAATGGCCAAGATCTTCACTTTTTTCGTCTTTTTGCAAAATTTTGCAAAAGCAGATACGCGGTTTTTACAAACTGCTCTTAAGCGGTCTCGCACGCGCACCGACGATATGTCAAATGTCTTCTAATGAGTATTTACTGCATTTATTTTACAGTTATGAAATGATATATACCTGACCCATTTTTTCGGAAAATAATGTTAAAATTGCTTATTACTACGGTGAGATGTCAAATGTTACACATCATATGAGGCTACTGTAAGGCTCGCTCGTTTTTTTTGCCTTTGCTGAATACCTGTGCTTGTAGTCATCCCAGCGGCCGTAGCAGAGGTCGATGCCGCCCACGAAGGCGGCGGTCTGGTCCACGCACACGATCTTCTCGTGGTGCGCCCAGAAGAACACGCCCGCGCGCGCGTGGTCTGGGTGACGGAAAACCTACGTTATAATAATCGTGTTATGGTCGCTTATTGCTTGTTGTGTGCCGGTGGATATGGAAAACGGCCAGCACGCAAAAGGTTGGTGGCGAGTATTGTTAGTTGGGGAAACATACGTTATTATAATCGTGTTACGGTCGCTCATTGCTTGTTGTGTGCCGGTGGATATGAAAACGGCCAGTACGCAAAAAGGTAGATAGCGAATATTGGAAAAACCTACATTATAATAATCGTGTTACGGCTCCCGCCCACGTGCGACTTTTTGTAGGATCATAAACAAGTATATATTGATACCGTGTATCTTCTACATACGTGATATTGGCAGAATTGTGAAAAAGCACACAGGTTGAGGAGCTAGATGGCGCAGTGGTTAACGCGCCTGGTCTGCGAGTGCTGAGGTTAAGCAACTGTCGCAAAGACCGGTCATCGGATGGATGACCAAAAAATGTATCATCTCGAGCTCCTCCGTGCTTCGGAAGGCACGTAAAGCCGTTGGTCCCGGCTGCATTAGCAGTCGTTAACAACCACCAATCCGCACTGGGCCCGCGTGGTAGTTTATGGCTCGTTCTCCCTATCCATCCATAGGAATGGCTCGTGCCCCAATAGTGGGGACATAAAAATGAGCTGATGACACAGGTTACATAAAACAAAGTAAGAAAGATAATCGAACCGATATTTTCGCCGAGGTTTTAGTATCGATTTTGAAACCGACTTTTTGTAGGACGTGTGCGTTGCAACATAGAACTCCAAACGTTTCATTTTCACCGACTAAAAAATCGGTCATCGATTATCGGACGTGGGCGAGAGCTCTTATATCGCTGATTCGTAGTTGTGTGCCGGTAGATATGGAAAACAGCCAGTACGCTAATCGAGTATCGTTAGTTGAGAACAGCATATCTTGACATTATACGCCAAAATTAAAACAAATACGACGAAAAACCATATTGGAAATGATAATAGGTCCTTCAAATATAAAAAAAGGTTAGTTGACTGGTTAATTTATAGATAAACTTTTTAGCAAGTGTCAACATTTTAGTCCTATATTATACAATACAGCAATAAATTGTAAGGGAATGACGAATCATAACGGCAGGACTATCTTTAGGATACAAAAGTTCGCGTTGATATGAGGTCGTGTAACTATGAAAGTGGAATCACCTTAATGTTTTCGCTGACCAGTCTGCTTTTACTGTAGAAGCTGTTAATGCCGAGTGCCATCTCAACCTCCTTGTACAGCATTATGAACACTTTCACGCCTTGAGCCTGAAACAAAAACATTTAACATAATCAACATGATCTGTTTAACCCTTTATAGGGCAAGTTGCGAAATCGGTCTATATTTCAACCACTTGTATCCCCATAGACATAAGGACTAAACTCCTATAAAAAATGAAAGTTAACAGCTTTTTTTATAGGAGTTTAGTCCTTATATCTGTTCTGTCGTGAGATGTATGTATGCGAGGTTGTGATGATGGTAGGTTCCATGGCGATGGTAAATAACGACTGCGTCTCTTATGTGATGTTGTATATTTGCAGTGACTACATTGTTACTAGCTAACTAACTTATTATCTAAACCTTACACGACTATTTATACAGTACTACTATGTAGATGTTGGAGGGAGGATGCCGTGACATATCTTTATCGGATCTGCACGCGTTTAGGAATGTGCTTACAAACTCTTTAACCGATACGTGATGATAATAAATTATGTGGCGACTCGGGCCGCCACATATCTATGGGGATATAAGTGGTCGAAATAGAGAAATAATAAATTGATCCACAAAAAAATAGTAGGCTAGCACCTAAAATGCTAAGTTAGCATCTAAATAGTAGTTTAGGTGCTAACTTTGTATTTTTAGGCGCTAACTTAGTATTTTTGTGGGTTAGGTTAGGTTAGTTTGGTGATCGATTAAATACAACCCGTCGAAATATAGACCGATTTCGCCCTGCCCTATAAAGGGTTAAACAATATTATCAGTTGCATAGTAACTCAATGCGATGAACGCTTTGTCTCATCCACACCGAACATCTACTAGTTTGAAAAAAAAAACCTGGTGATAGGATTCTGCCTAGTTTTCGACTAGATAGCGACCACTCTAATACTCATTCTTGCTGCCAAGCGTCATTGTTTTGCATTGCTGTTCCGATTTGAAGAGTACTAGCTCTTGGGAGACACAGAAGTTTATAGGAACTAAAGCTTCTGTGTCGGCGACGCGAGTTTCTATGGGTCGCGGTAGACGCTAGACCTATGCTCGTTCACCAGCACAATAACACAAAAAAAGACTTATAGCCTTCCTCTTCAATATGCAGTCAAACCGCCGATAGTTCCCGTTGAACGTCGGCTTCTTCATATATATCTTCAGCCCGAGCTACCAGTCCGCGATAAAGATCTCCTGCTTAGCTCCATGGCCTCTGCTTTATTATGCCAGGTAGGTAGGCAGGTAGTATCCGCCTGGAAAGCGACCACTCTAATGCCTATTCTTGCTGCCAAGCGGCATCGCTTCGCATCGCTGTTCTGATTTGAAGAGTACTAGTGTCACTAACATAAAAAAACATGACTCACAGCCTTCCTTTTAAGAATGCAGTCCAGCCGCCAATAGTTGCCGTTAAGCGTCGGCCTCTTCATATAGATCTCCGGGCTGAGCCACCAGTCTGCGATGAAGATCTCTTCTTTCGCCATCTCCATAGCGTCCGCTACCGCTGACATGTAAGCGGAGCCGTCTACGAACGTTCCAGCGGGTGTGGCGGCGCGGGGAGGCACGAAGGAGTGATGCAGGTTTGGTGCGGTGAAGGCACGCGCTAGAGAAACAGATGTTAAGCGATTGAGTGAAGCGGTCACCGGTGAAGGACTAACAATTAAATAAATATTGTGTCTGGTTTTGACAGTCAGTTTTGACAGTTTTGATTGGTTTTGACAACTGATATTCGTACTTTTAATCGTTATTTTTGTGTTCACAATGTCATGTACCACAATATCGCGACTCAAACCTAAGTCGTGGATGAATGTCTTATTAGAAATTAAACTCTTCATACAGAAATACTCGCGTGGTCACTAAAGTATATAGTCACTACACTAGCCTTGCCAGGAAAAAAATAACAGTAAGTTTGTGCGAATTAATCTTTAGCGCCAATTCTTTCAACAGTAGCGAAAGCAAATTTGCGACCAGTTTATAATTTGTGCTTCGTAAGGTAGGTCCGCACCGTAAAATAAAAATAATCTTACAAAAAACAAAACAAACACTAGGGTTTACCGGACTGATTGGCGACTGCCTTGAGATGTTGCATCCACTCCTTGCTCTTGCGCTTGGTCCAGCACTTGATGACCATCTGCCGGCTCTGGTTGAGGATCTGCAGGCCGTGGTTCATGCCCGTGGAGTACATGCCGCTTGACACCTCGAACCTGTAGCGCGCATATAATTTGTAGAGCAGAAGAGCCTTTGTACAGGATGTTTGGTTATAATATGTGTATAATCCCTAAATGGACTCGATTCACTTTTCCATACAAAAACTAAAAATTTTATTACCTCATTTTTTTTCTACCCTGACATGATTGACTTTAGATTATTTGGTCTTGCAATGTGTTGCTTTCGTTGGTGTTGTTAAATGCCTTCATAGTTTAAAACTCATTAAAGTCTGGAGTCTCATTAGAAGGCTACAGCTTTAGACTCAAGCCTTATATCCTCAGCTCAAGCTTTGTTCTCGAGTCGCAACTCGAGTCCTGGGCTCTATACAAGCCACAAAAACACAAATGTTGAAAAAAATTCCACGAGCAGGATTTGAACCTGCACCCTTCTGACATACCGGGTCAGGTGCTCTTCCAATTGAGCTATCGTGGTTATAACCAGCCCGCCGAAATTATTTAACACTATTTACTTTTTACTTAGAAAGCCAAAGGCGCCCATTCAATGTCAACAACTACCGTCATTAACATCCGATCATAATATTTTTACAAATACTAAAGATCAGTTAAGAAGAAGGCAAGCTATTATAAAATGTATAAATAATTTTAACGCAAATTTAGTTGCGAAACAAATTACAAAAACACAAATGCTGAAAAAATTTTCACGAGCAGGATTTCTCTGTTCGACAAAGCCCTATTAAATCATTAAGTACCTAGAAATAAATCATCGTGCATAAGAAATGGAGCCCTAAAGTTTTGTGACAGCGCTTCGATTCCTTTGTGCACGTCGCGATCTTCTTACCTTACGTCAAATGGAATTTCACTAGATAAGTATACTTACCTAAATATTGCTAACAAATTGTTTGATTAGATTTAATGTCAACAACTTTGTATAATGCGTTAAACACCGTTAAACATTTAGTTTTTGAAACATAAGTTTAGTACTCATAATACTCATATGTATCCAATTATTTTAATAATATTTATGAATATGAGACAAATTAGTCGATTAAAATTAGAATGAACAAACCAATTATTATTTATTAGGTACTGAGCTGATTCAAAAGTTAATTGTTGACAAGGTTAGGACATGAAACGGACTCTTATTCCTTGTATAAATACAAAGCAAACCCTCAATGACACTTTAAATTTATTAGCACATTTGATAATTAAATCATACATTTCGAATTCTATTACTCACTTTTCCAATCGCTGCGTGAAACAAACAAATAAGGGGGTTATTGTAACGTAAACAATACTTTATCATCACGTGCGATCATGCTACTGTAAAGTACCTACTACGTAATTAATACAAATAAAGGAAATAACTGTATTAACAGAGTGTGACGCGCAATGCGTCATTGATAATTATAAGCAGAAATGTAGTCCATTATTGTTTACTTAATTGAAAGAGTTATCATTAAATTATGCTTCTTATTTTTCATATATCTTATTTATTTTGCGAAACTATAAGAAATAGTGAATAATACTTAAAGGGAGTCTAGAGATCATCTATAATACAGTTTCGTTTTTTTATAAATAATTCGGCAAATGACTCCATCCCACCTGATGTTAATTGAAAATGGAGTTCAGACGCGAAGATAACTGGTGCAGCGTGAAAACAAACGTAGCATCAGTTAACCTCACTCTGCCGGCCCACAAGGTGCTTCTTCACGCCTCTTTTGAAGGACCCCATATCATAGGTGCTGAAAAAACGTGTGCTGGTAGACTATATTCTACTACTCTATATTCTGGAAATGGGACTCTTCGTAAGAAAACACCCAGAACGATTTCAAAGAGCTAATGTTAATTTAAAATGTTCATCTAGAGACCCGACTAGACTTCTAGTGCCCAAGTGTGCCAGCCAACTTTACCACGAAAACTGTTCGTTTATGGCCATAAAGATCTTTAATCGGATCCCTAAAACCATTAGAGACTTACGATTGAATTCTTTTAAAAGTCAACTCTCGAAGTGGCTTATAGATAAGTGTTTCTACACAGTTGAAGAGTTCTTAGGCTAGGTATTTATTGATATGCTATTGGAAAATTATTAATTCTCATTATTCTTGTTGACATAGTAATCTAATTATTTTATCTATTGAATTCGAATGTGTTTTAATTTTAATATATTTTTAATACTTAATTGTTATAATTTTGCACGCCAAATTGTGGCAAAACATGCTGGTTTTATTTAAGTCACGATCTGTACATTACCATGTTTTATGCAAATAAATTCTATTCTATTCTATTCTATTCCATCTTTCGGCGACAAAGAAACGAGTCACCAAATTTCTTTGTGCGCGATGGGATATTTGAGACAGTGAAGCGGTGACCCCGAAGAGCAGCACATGTACTCCTATGAAGGAAGGGAGAAGGTGGGATGAGGTCAAAGAGCTCTTCAGAGAACTCGCCATGGTATAAGCGGTTTGCACCATTGGATAGTGATGCTAATAAGGATCAAATTAAAATACTTAGCTTAATGTCTTACGCCAAACTAAAATACGCTTACCCTTGATCAAAAAGCATGACGCCTTTGATGATCCCGTCCGAAGGCCTGATGTAGCCGAAGAATGTGTCCTTCACGAACAGCCACCGCTCCTGCCACTTCGCGCAAACCAGACCCGTGCAGAAATAGTTACACCTGGAAATTTTAAATAACTTTTGATCTGATCCCCAAGTCTTTTCATTTAATAACGTCTCAATAGTGTGTCGGTGGCCTGATTTTGATATCTAAACCCGTATGATTAAACAGAATATAAGGATATCTCTTTTACTTTAATTTGAAATTAATTGAACAACACACGAAATATCTGTTCTAGGGTATGTTCCGATATATACTGCGAGCACTGTCCAGTGCTCTTACTGGTGAGAAATTTGTTCCGTTATGGACTGACAGTATACTGCCGCAGTATCTTAGGGAAATATATGACGTCATAAATCGTCGCCATTTTTGTACAGTAAGCACTGGCATTTTCGAGGTAAGGTGCTCTCAGTGCTTTGATCACGTGATCAACAGCGTCCAGAAATGACATGGATGACAGCATGGATGACAGTATACTGGACTGCGTTCTGTTATAAACAGTAAACAGTATAGCTAACTATAAAGGAACGGCTCCGCAGTATACTAAATTGACATCACACCTTGCAGTGCTCGCAGTGTATATCAGAACATACCCCTAATCTTCTCTCTTTTTATTAGTAAGGCCTTAAAACCATTTAGGACTATGGGAAAATTCACAAAATCAGGCCATGTACTGGAATCATTGTGGACGTTTTAAAATAGCAGAATCGATGCGGGAGAGGACGTCTTTAAAATATAAGATTCTGATATGCTTCAACTATCAAAATGTTATATGTTGTTTCCTAGTTGTACCTCAAGTTGGGAATGCATCTCAAAGATACTAATTACTTCAAAGCGCCCCACAATCTACCATGCTGGTCCAATTCAGGCCATAGGATTTTGACAACCGCTATCTTACGATAACACCCGGGACAACGGCTTAACGTGTCTTCGAAACACGGAGGAGCTCGCAATATTATAAT
The DNA here is from genome assembly GCA_963082485.1 of Eudonia mercurella. Taxonomy (NCBI): domain Eukaryota; kingdom Metazoa; phylum Arthropoda; class Insecta; order Lepidoptera; family Crambidae; genus Eudonia; species Eudonia mercurella. Next base: position 3,157,473 of record OY720027.1, on the reverse strand, counting down.
TTGGCCTCTTAACCGTTGACCAGGCATTGCGAAAGTTTATTTTATCGCAACTAGAAAGCGCAAACCGCAGCGCTATCGAACTCTTTTGTTGTAACACGAGACGTATTAGCTAAAAGGTGCCATAAACGTTGTCTTCGGGTCTGGACTACATTTTCATTTACCATCAGGTAGAGTGGCGTCATTTGCCGAGCAATGTATAAAAAAACCCATCATCAACCAATAATGAGTATAAGTGACATTTCAGTTCATCCTCGTTAAGCTCGGAATTTGAAAATTTACGTGTTTTTAAGTCACTAGTGCTAGGCGCTGAATAGGTCTTATACATTAAAAGGACTAGTGTAGGTTAGCTTGATCCTTTCACAAGGTCATGGTTGTCTTGGAATTTGAAACAAATACCCAGAAACTGCATAAACATAACGTAAAATAATGATATCTAAAAACTTATTTCTTCAGAAACTTTGTAAATATAGCCCAAATGAAACAATGATCCGACATCAAAATGTTTGTATTGATATTTCGCAGGTCACTGTTGTCTTATTTTTCCATTAAAAAACATGAATATAAAAATATTAAGACTTTTCTTATTTTTTACCCAAACGCCTTTGATTTTACGAAAGTAAACATTGCTCTAATTAAATCACCAGCCTACTCTGTACAGATATTAGTGTGTAAAGAAACTTGAAACTCGAAGTTTTGCGTCCGCGCTGCACCCCCATAAGCTAAAGCATTAAAGTTGGTTCTCACCTAACACACACCATGTTGCCCAGCAGGCCGAAGCAGTTGCAGCCCGCCTGTCCCGGCTGCGTGGAGCCGGTGCGCTTGAGAACGATGCCCTCCTTGCCCTTACCGCCGAGCTCCGATATGAATGATACGTTTGATACTTCCAGAAATTTGACCTGAAATATGTTGCTTTTATTACTATTATTAGACAACTTCGCATAAATTGCTACAAAGACAGTAGTTTAAGCTCTTGTGTTGTGGAAATCAGGAACAACGACGGTACCACAATCACCCAGGCCCGAGAAAATATAGAAAACGTTCGTTTTTCTACATTGACCCGACCGGGAATCGAACCCAGGACTCGGAGATGGCAGCACCAGAAACCGGCGTGCGAGCCACTCGACAACGGAGGTCGTCTATTATTACTATTATATTGCCAAACTTATGGCATCTATCTTTACAGAGGAAGAAGAGTGAAAGGATGAGGTTGCACAAGAGATCCCGATGGGTCAAAGTGCTGCTGCGAGAGTGAAACCTCAGCAGGCCCTACTAAGATAAGATAAGATAAGATAAGATAAGATAAGATAAGATGATTAAAGGATTCACGTTTAGCATTTAGCCTATTTCAAGTAGAATTTGTAATAGTAAAGATACAATTGTACGGTAGATAGTTTTAAAATGGAGTCGCATAATACGTGTCTTACAAGAAGAACTCGGATGAAACTTTTTATTACTATCAAAAGGTAATTGGCGACAGACGTGACAACATTTTCAAAAATAACTGTACTAATGAGTAGCTATGTAACTATTCTTGATTTTACATTAAATTTATTTTTAAAGGGACACTACGGGACTAAGCGGAAGCTTGCAATTTAGTGAGCACAATAATCTGTTAGTGGTTTAATCAAATAATTTTATGAGTATTTTCCTTTGGAAAAATAGCATTGTTTGTAAGGCTAAACAAATATGATGTCATTATCAAAATTATCTGATAATTTGCGAAAAAGCAAACCCCTGTGTGGTGCCGGTGATAAAGAATTGCACCACCCCATATCTTCCCGAGGGTGTCGTAAAAGCCGACTAAGGGATCATTCCGGAGGATGGGCAGCATCATCTCTCTGAGGTTACTCTTAATCAACTGCGATCGCCAACCCGCCTGCCAAGCGTGGCGATTACGGCAAATACCCCTCATGGAGATCCGTGGGGGAGGCCTTTGTCCAGCAGTGGACGTCTTTTGGCTGAGATGATGATGATGATGATGAAACAAAATGCAATGTAGACTGAGTCATCAAATTACTAATCGATAATTTTGCTTTAGATCTACAAAAAAATCTAATAAAGAAAAAATGCCATATTGCTGTTGTGTATTTTTTAAAAAAAACGTCGTTCTTTTATATTTTTTGAGCAGATCAGAAATGCAAAAATGTTTTTATTGGATTGTGTGTCCTTTACATAAAAAAGCAGCAACTTATCGACGTGTTTTTTTCTACGGATCTAGTTGGAAGACCCGCGAGTAACATAGGCTACTTTTTATCATAGTCTAATAAAAAGATCACATAATAAAGACTAGAAGCAAAAAGAAAAATTTCGAGCGAGTGAAGCAGCAGGGCGTCACTGAGTGATATTAGTCATTTTTATATTTTTACTACATCAAAGATATTAAGATATTAAAACAACAAATGGATAATGGCGAGATTACGTTGTTTTATCAGCCCTACACGTCTGCTTTATCTAGTGTGACTAGTAGAGGGTTAAAAGGCGAGTGGGCACTCACCGTTTCATGATGATTTCTATAAATAGATATATTAAGCAGATTGAACAAGTATTCCTCTAGTTGTTTCATCCGCAACTGCAGGCCTTCATACGTCACCATTACTTCGGGTTTCTTTGGAAACCTAAAAAAAATAAAACATTTGACTCATTCATACATACTTTAAAACAAGAGAATTATCGTATGATAAAGGCTTGTGGCCTTAAAGGGCCCCAGCAGTGGGGACATAAAATGAGCTGTTGAAAGTCAGACAAATTAGTCAAAATTAGTTTGAACTTTAAATTGTAGAATCAAAATGTACTGAACTGTATATGACGGGAAAAACTTACACACAAACGTACATTTTTATCGCGTTTTTCTATTACTGTTGATTAAGACTTCCCTATTACACGCCCAACGAACTAAAAATTTACTTGCCGCGTCGCAAGACGCCAGTGCTCCTTGCCAAGGCCATACTTACATATTCAATGCCACCTAAAATTAATAGTCTATACTATTAATTTTAAAGCTTACCTGGGTAAAGCACCTTTCCTCTTCCTCGGTCTGCTGTCTTTCTTCTTCGAGTTGCTCCTAGGCAGTGCTTCTAAAGCAACTCTCTCGGCACTCTCCTCAGTGTTGACGGTGTTCTTGAAGCTGGCTCGTCTCGACTTGTGCGTTTTGGTGGGGAAAGGTATCTTTAGGGAGGCCCGGTATAAAGTGAGTTGCTGGTGGAGATACAGTATGTGCTTGTATCTCTTCTTGATGGTCCAGGTGAAGTCGCCATGCTGAAGGTGGATTGTATATCTGTAGAGAGTTAATTATGAGACATTGTTTTCCAAAGTTTATGTGAATGCTACACATTGAAATTAAACACTTCATGGGCTTTACCATCATACTAATATTATAAATGCGAAAGTTTGTGTGTATGTGTGTGTGTATGTGTGTGTGTATATTTGTTGCTTTTTCACGCTGCAACGGATGGATGGATTTGGATGAAATTCGGCTTACAGATAGTATATAACCTGGATTAACACATAGGATAGTTTTAATGCCGATATTCCCACGGGAATGAATGGAAACTGTCAAAGCGGTACGAAGTCCGCCGGGTCCACTAGTGAGCATAAAGCAGCCCCGCCCGATCTTCTAAATGACACTACACATTTACAGAATACACTAAACATTCACACTAGTTTAGGCCACCGCACTCGTAGAACAAGGGTACGACGAGCAGGTTCCTTTAGAAGCGCCCTCGGGTTATTCCGCTCCCAGATTCGATCCGAACCGCAGGGCACGGGGACACGCACCATTAGTGCGTGATGCCGTTCCCTCTAGAAAACTTCTGACGGTGATTCGTTTCACACGGCTTGAGGAACCCTGTAAGTTTCTCGCCGCCCCAAAAAAAAGCCCGGTGAAGCTGAAAATGCAAATGCTAATTTTCATTTGTTTAAAGAAGCAAGCCAAAGCCAGCAAATAAATGTATTCACCTCCAAAAACTGAAAAACGCAAAGTGCTGAAAGACTTCAAAGAAAAAAACTGACAATATCGATTCACCCGATGCAACACTATTAGCAGAGGAGGGCCTTTGGCAAAACCTTAAGCATACTTTATTGAAAGTATCTGAAAAAATACTGGAACATAAACAGTGGGTTAAAAAACAGCACTGGGCCACGGAGGAAATTATGGAGTTGTTTGATAAGAGAAGGCTAAACATATCTAACAAAGTCGTATATGCAGCTCTCAATGAAGTATTACAGCAGAAAATACGAAAAGCCAAGCTTGATGAACTAATGCGCCAATGCGATCATATCGAATACTTAGAGGCAACGTACCACTATGGCGAGCTACACAGAGCCCTAAAAACTATGGGCACGGGGAAGAAAGTCTCAAGTCTCTCAATCCAACGCCATCGTAGATTCCGACGGGAAACTATTGCTATCAGTAGAGGACCGGTTACGTAGGTGGGAAGAATATATCGCAGAGCTATTTAAAGATAACAGACCAGATCCTGCACGCTTTGGAAACTACCTATCCGGTCCACCAATTCTGCGGGACGAACTTGATAATGCATTAAAGTCTTTTAAAGCTGGAAAATATACCGGCGAAGATGGAATCCCGCTAGAGTTGTTGGTATACATGGGAGATAAAGCCAACAACACACTATTGACACTCTTTAACAAAATTTATAGCTCTGGCGATGTACCCCAAGATATGTTGCGATCTACCTTTGTTAGTAACAAGTACCGAAAAAGTCAAAAGCAGTTAAATGTTCGGATTATCGGACTAATAGCCTAATGAGCCACGCCACGAAAGTGCTGCTGAAGATACTATACTTTCGAATTTTGACAAAGTGCAATGAGGCATTGTGTCAACAGCAATTTGGCTTCAGACCAGGAATGGGAACACGTGCGGCTATTTTCACCCTTAACACTCTTGCTGAACGGATTTTAGAGGTGCAGCAACCAGTATATCTATATTTTATAGATTATGAAAAGGGGTTTGGCCGTGTTCAACACCATAAGATGATAGAAGTGCTTGCGAAAAGAGGGATATATCAGAAAGACTTAAGACTGATATCTAACCTTTACTGGAGACAAGAAGCAGCCGTAAAAATAGAAGGGAAGTTGTCTGACTGGAAATCGATAGCAAGATGCGTTAGACAGGGATGCATTTTATCTCCGCTACTGTTTAACCTTTATTCAGAGGAAATCTTAACTAAGCTGCTGAGCAAGATCTCAGAGGGTATTTCCGTAAACGGATTTCGGGTCAATAACGCTATTAATTAAAAAAAATGTAAGCATATATACTTACTATTATAAATGCACCTTTTATAAATGTATTTTATAAAATGTTTTAAAAATGAATGCTGATGACAATTAAATATACTTAATAAAATATTTCATTTAAATAGGTGTTAGATATAGCAGCAAGCTATTATTGCACTTGCAGGAAGAAACCAACAGGAAATATTCGAAACGATCATAGGCGTAAAATAATAAAAAACATGCCTTTTTTAAAGAAGTGATAAAAACGAGACCTTGACGAGTGTGGGGCTTCAAGGAAAAACGATTCAATAGGGTTTTTTTCCCCACGAAAAGACAATAACTGCTTTACCTCAAAACTATGGTTAAAGTTAGACAATGCTTAAAACAGATGTTTTCACTTTTTAGTTAAGGGTGCGTTGACCAAAAAAAGTCAAAAGTGTAGTCACGGTTAAGCTGATATATGATGAAAAAACTATCGTATTACATAAACAAAATATATATTTAGTATCAAAGGGAACGTGTTTACAATTAGTCCGACCCATAAATTTATAACACACTATAGTTTTTTCTACAATATCATTTAATTTTGGGCAAACACCATGAAAAAGAGTGGCGGCGTTTTTTTTATTATAAAAGGAGGCAAACGAGGAGGCGGGTCACTTGATGAAGAGCAATCACCGCCGCCCATGGACACCCGCAAAACCAGAGGAATCGCAGACGAGTTGCCGGAAAATAGAGTAAAATAGAATTGATATCTTATAGTTTATCTAAATTATTATACCTCTAATTATGTCTAAACAAACACCAATTAACTTAACAAAAAATCGTCTGTCTCACATAGGGTTGCCACCCATACTTTATTATATAGTATTGTACGTTATTTCGGGTACTTGTACTCTATACTTTATGAGAACAATGAAAGTACGCGTAAATACTTTATTTCACATATTTTATTTCTCTGGAATTCTTTTTACACATAACACACAAAAAAGTTGCCTTGCAGATATTTAGCAGTGATAATCATTTGTTGAAAGTTGCTAAAAACTATGAGAAGTATGTTTTTAATCGAAATAAATAATCGTACTTTATTTTGACACAATGTACTTTTTTTTCTACCTTGTAATAATGAATGTACTTTATTTGTACAAAAAAAAGGTGGCAACCCTAGTCTCACATTTTCGATTTATCGAGCGGTTATTTAAATTATTGTTTTCAAATTAACACGTTAAATTCCCCGTACAAAATTAGTATGGCCGCGCGGCATCAAATAAATATAATATAATACCCAGATACAATAGAATTTTAATTGTTATCGGCCACCTGCTGGTCGCTCGACGCTCAAGGGGATGGACAAAGACATTTCAAATAAAATATATGTCATGTTAGTGACGGTAGTTGTTGACATCGAATGGGCGCCTTTGGCTTTCAAAGTAAAAAGTGTTGAATAATTTCGACGGGCTGGTTAGAACCACGATAACTCAATTGGAAGAGCACCTGACCCGGAATGTCAGAAGGGTGCAGGTTCAAATCCCGCTCATGGAAATTTTTTTAACATTTGTGTTTTCGTAATTCTATTTAAACTAAAATACAAAATCAAAGAAAAATACTTACAAATTAGGATTAATAAGGTGAGTAGTGACGCTCCTTTCATTCTCAATGAACTTCACTTTTATTTCCACACCCGGTATAAACACTTTTCTATTTACAGAGTTAAATTTTATTGGTGGGGAATGGATTTCTATGAATGGCACTGCTGTTGCAAGCACTTCTGTAACAAAAACATATTGTATATTAGTAAAAACTTTCCACTTTATTATATGGTTCTGGTACAATCTCTAATCTACTAATCTCTCTCTCTCTCTCTCTCTCTGGTACAGCCTCTAACTAGGACCGTAGGTATTTTCAGATTTAAAGTGGAGTAGTCAAGGGCGAAACCTGGATTTCATAAACGGAGGTGCATCTGCATCTACACATACTATTAACTATTATAAAAGATAGAATTGTAGATGTATATTATGTATATAAATGTAATGTTTTTTTATATCTTTTTTTTTCTATGCCCTAGGGATAATTCAATATATCATAGCCTTAGCTTACTAAATACCTACTTACATATTGGTTGTAGCTGGGCAGTTACAAAATGGATCAACAACATAATTGTTCCATGCACTGTTATGTTCAGCCCAACAGTGGGAAGTTTCGGCACGTACCTTATACAATATACTATTATTATCCTAAGACTTATTATCGATTCAGTCTATTGATAATGTAAAAGATTTGGAGAGTTTGCAGGTACAAATACTGGTTGAGGCAAGCAAACTATTTAAATATTTAAAAACCTAACAGAATTTATATATACCTACCTAGTTATTATAATAATTGATTTCATTTTCAGTTGTTTTAATGTAAAGCTATAAATCTGTTAGTGTAATTCCACATTTGCATATCAAAAGACAATGAAAGGAAAATAATTGCTAATACATGCTCCATTATCGCAAAATAGTTTAAAACATAAAACAGTTTATGTTTTGTCCATAAAATTTGTTACTTTATTTTTATACAGTATAGTAAAATAAATGACTTAGTGAAAACTTAAGTTTGTTGGACTAACTGCTGTAAATAGATCAAACATATACTATTTAAGACTAAAATGTTGACCATTATACAAGCAAACATCAGTTGCTCCAGCTGTTTGGCTAAGTCACACTTAAAAATAATTATATTTGTGAAGCTTTAAATTGCTAAGTTATAATGATAATCTGATATCTAATCTGTATATATAGTAGGAGTGACTCATTGTTTTATTAATCAGCAATACATCTTTTCGATTTTTGTTACTTATTCAAATGTCATTCAGATGTGTTGGTGGTTGGGCTACAAATAATAATATTGAAAAAAAGATAAATTTGCTACTACCTTAAACATATTGTTAATATTATCCAGTAATAAACACCAAAAATATTAAGTTATCACTAAAAAACAGATAATCAACATATTATACAATAAATTACATTAGAAAAAAAATTACATTAGCAAAATTTTTTATATCTTTTTATCTCATCAAGCCAAACCCGTAAATAATTTGGATAAAAATATATTATGCTTAAAGTTTCATATCTCTCAACAGTGAGTATCAATATGAAGCATAAAATTGAATTGATGTTACATATTTTATGATAATTATAAAGCATGTTCCAGTGTTTATTAATAAAACATTGCAAATATTACAAAATTAAGTTATTTTTTAACTCAATACAAAAGCGCTTACCAACTTCATCTGTGACGTCCTTGTCATCAGCTTTTTCTATCTCTATTATGGATAATGACTCTGGAACGGCCAAACTTTCATCAAAGTCTGAATCGAGGCCCGGTGATAAGGAATCCATGCGCTGGAACAACCCTGGTATGCAGTCACCAGCTGCATTGGTGGGGGTCGGAGTTTCCATCCCGTAATTTGTGTAACTGTATAATTCTTCATCTAGAAGTAAGAATTTTTTACTGTGAAGGACTTATGCAATTATTTAATTTGTTTCAGTATGTAAAGCATCCGGTTTGCAGACATTTTGTGTCAATTTAAATGGGACAAAAATAAAGATGCAAATATTAAACAAAAACAGAAATTTTAGAAGTTCATAGACTATGTATAATATTGGTTAAGTTCCTTCTAAGTTACTCTAGCGTTTCAAATAAGTGGGATAATAAATAAAATGGTTTCTTATAAAAATCTTCATTTAAAGTTGATTTTGAACTGCATGTATGACTGACATAAGATATTCCGTAAACACTTTTAATTTAAATCGGTCTGGTCACAGTGTATTCAATCCATCGTCAATGATACTAGAGGGCAATACATAATATGAAGTTAATAATATGATGTATCCAATTTTTTTATTCAATGAAAATTATTAGTTTTGTAAATTGACAAACTACATTGTTTCTTAAATAATACTACATCTAAGAAGAAATAAACTATTATAGTTATTTCAATTCTAAAATTCTATAGATATTTTGACTTAAGATATTGAAATGTTTCTGTTCTCGATGCTGAATTTAATATGATAAATTAACACTTTCTGGCACACACTGTTTTAATATTTTTATCATATCAATCAATTTGAATTTTTAAAAAACTAAATAATAAATTAGAGACAAAAACAAACGACATTTTATCAACCCTCAAGCTATAAATGAGTTGTTGACAAACATTGCACTTCATTTTATTAAAGACATAAGCTCAAATTGAAGGAAAGCAGTCCATAATGACATAAATTAGGTAGCAACTGAAACATATTAGAAAATACTAATCACTTTCATGAAAACACACTCGGTACCTCGTTTGATTAAATTATGAAAACTTAATGTTAGTTCACTGCGTTCCATACGTTCCACAACAATGAGCTTGTATTGGTTTAGTTTCTCTTTACTTCATGTTCGGCAAACCTTTCCGTACACTATGTGCTTTCTATTACACGGTCCAAATAAAACACTTGTGCACACAGTCTATTGTGATAAGATATCGTTTTTATCATCTGCCCAATAACTCAGTCTCGATACAGCACTCGCTAGCGAAACGCGTGATCCCATTTTTGTTTTTAAACACAATTAAAAATAAATCAGTCACATTAATTTAAGTTAAAAATATGGGGTTAGAGAGATTAAGGTAATAAAACAAATGACGATCACTTAGTTAGATCGATGATTGGAATAACTCTCGTGTTGAGCAGTTACTGTGCATGGTTGAATGAACAAGGCTGAATTTCAAGGTTTTTTGTCACCATCCACTGTTTTGTAGTGAAATCTTTACTTACCTAAGTTTTCGTCACTCGGAAGCAGGCCTTTGCTTGGTTATCTTTAGTAAACCGCTCATAGTTACGTTTATTTATTTATATCGCACGGTCTATTTTCTGTACTGTTAGTAAATTAAATGAACTAGTTGAGTTGAGTAAGACCCTGAGAAATTCCTGTTTGATTCATCCAAGTGAATAATGTGGCTAGTTTTTTCAAGGTTTCTTTTGGCTTGAAAAAACGCTATAATAACTCTGTCTGACTGCACGCACACACAAACCAAAAATCAAAGAGTATGTTCCGATATACACTGCGAGCACTGTAAGGTGTAACGTCAATTTAGTATACTGCGAAGCCGTTCCTTTATAGTTAGCTATACTGGTTATTGTTTAAAACGGAACGCAGTCCAGTATACTGTCATCCATGCTGTCATCCATGTCATTTCTGGACGCTGTTGATCACGTGATCAAAGCACTGAGAGCACCTTATCTCGAAAATGCCAGTGCTTACAGTTTAAAAATGGTGGAGATTTATGACGTCATATATTTGCCTAGGATACTGCGGCAGTATACTGTCAGTCCATAACGGAACAAAGAAGTTTGAGTAATTTTGTATGGAGGGGTGGGTTTTTTTTATTGATTCATTACCGATATAAAATACTAGCTGTGCCCTGCGGTTTCACCCGCGTTAATTAGCGACTGTTCCACTCCTATTAATCATAGCGTGATGTAATATAGCCTATAGCCTTCCTCGATAAATGGACTATTCAACACAAAAAGAATTTTTCAATTCGAACCAGTAGTTCCTGAGATTAGCGCGTTCAAACAAACAAACAAACAAACAAACAAACTCTTCAGCTTTATAATATTAGTATAGATACTTCAACATAAAAATAAACGCAAAGTTGGAAACCTCATAGTTTGTGACAAATTGCTCATATAAAATACGAAAATGTATGAAAAAAAAATTTGCATGTCGCGCTTCAATTTTTAAATATTTGAAAGAATTTGTCAAGACATAAAAAAAATTCTATGACAACATTTCCCAGTATTGGGTAGTTTTTGAGATATTTACTCTAGTTTGCTTTCCGTAAACCTGTTTATGTGTAATTGTGGAATTGGAATTTCAGTATATTTTCATCCAGTTTTTTAGGGAATCAAGATAGTTAGAAAAGAAGCAAATTATGTTACCAGAGCAACATACATACTGAACAATTATTTAAAAAGAAAATAAGAAATAGCTCAAAATCTGCCCATGATAGACTTACTCTGTTTAATAATTTTTTGTTTATTGGGATAAGATCTTTAACATGAAATATTTTTTTGAAGCGACATCGCCAAATTATTTATACCCCTTTCTCACCAGCATGTGCCCGCAGTGTATATCGGAACATACTCTATCTGCGTTCTGTCATTTTCTCTGTGTAGTTGTGTGTTTGCATGTGGTTTCTGAGATGTCAACAATATTTTGACAGTTTACGAGCAAAGGAATGTTGGCCAAGCAGCTTTGATATTCAGTAAAACCAATTTAATAATTAATAAAATAGATTACATTCACTGAAAATAATTGATATTTGATCAATTATAACAATAAGTGATATTTCCTCGATGCCACTGAGTTTCCGCAAAGATTTGTGATTTTACCAAGGCTTCAGCGGACATTTGGCTGGAACTTGAAAAGTGATATCCACTTCAACCACATCTTTTACCAAATCTCTTGCAAGTACACTACTAAAACTCAACGGTTAATAAGTTAACTTTTCCCTTTATTGAAACAAAAAACAAATATATATTAAATAATTATACTGCAATCACGATGCTTTACTTTACCGCCAAGGTCAGGGTATTTTAGTTAATCATTTTTGTGTTCCTTATTTGAGCTTTGTCTACTAAAATCTTATTGATTACTTCGGTACATACGGTACTTAATGTATTGAGATTTTTCACATAATAGTATTTTTGTATATCTTAAAGTGCCTTCAAAAACTATAAAGGCAATGCTACAGAATTACATTATTTACGTAAATAAATGAATACCCCACAAACTAATGAAATGATTGGGTTCTATTGACAATCTAATTACTAAAACATAGTTATTTATTGGACATGTAAAACTATTGAAATACTCAGATTTATTAAAATACCTTCCGTGCCATTTGTTGTTGTAACACATAAATGAAAAACCTAAATAACTAGGGTAGCGGCACCACTGTTCGACACTTCGACGCAGTTTTCTTCGCCAGAAATTAATAGATTTACATTGAAATTTTACCAAAGGACAGCAAGGAAGCAGATGGTCTGCATTCAATTGTCGCATAAGACTAAATCAGTAGCTAAATCAGTTTAAAGGCCGGCAACGCGTCTGCGATTCCTCTGGTTTTGCGGGTGTCCATGGATGGCGGTGATTACTTTCCATCAGGTGACCCGCTTGATCGTTTGCCTCCTTCTCTTATAAAAAAGAATTGCTACCCCTATTTTTAATGATTAACCTGTCATCTGCCGCGAGCACTGATCAGTGCCAGAAACAATTAAAATTCTATCGTGTCTGTATTCACGGTAGATGTCAGGTAAAAGGACAAAACTCCACTGAGCTACTACTTTCATGTGGAATTTACGTATCGTATAAATCATCATTACCAGCTCATGATAAGTCCCCACTGCTGGGGCTTAAGCCTTCCCTGTGAACGGATAGAGAAAGTGAGCCATAAACGTGAACGACTGTTAATGCAGTTGGGACCAATTGCTTTACGTGCCTTTCGAAGCACAGAGGAGCATGAGATAAATCATTTTTGTTTACCCATCCGATGACCGGCCTTCGCGAAACTTGCTTAACTTTAGCAATCGCAGACCGGGCGCGTTTACCACTACGCCATCATGTTCCTCTTAGATATAAAAATATGGCATAATTATTTGCGAACTAACAATTTGAATAGCACGCTTAGCACCCTTTTGAGATGCTGCGGCACACACACACATTTTTGTATTTTTTAATAGTTTACTGTGTTATGAAATTATGTTTGTTCTTAGTGTAGTTGTTGTTATTTTATGATTGTATAAGGTGTGTGTGAGTATGTGATTGTGTGTGTATATAGTGTCCAAATATCGAATTATGATTTATTTACTTGTTTTAGAGGAAGGATTCGTAGGGTCTAGCATCACTCCAAGGGAGTGTCCCCATGTGTCTATCCGAGGCTAGGATTTCAGATTGGGATTAACGTGTCGTATGAAAGTTTTATTTCCTAGTCTTGATATCTTTTCTGTCATTACTGAGTATAAACAGGGTGGCCAACATAGAGGTATACAATTTTTTTATGCCGCCATTTTCAATCGGCGGCAAATTTGACAGTTGTTTGGTAACAAATATTTTGTGTGGATACGGCAAATTCGATATGGAGCATTTTTCGCTTGAGCAACGTGTTTTAATTATCAAAACGTTCTACTCAAATCAATCTTCTATTGCGGAAACGCTGAGAAAATTGTGACCATTTTTCGGTAGAAATCACTTACCTTCGCGGCTAACAATAACTCGATTGGTGAATAAATTTGAGGAGCATGGCATTGTAACAGCTAAACCAGCCGATCCGATCCGAACCCTTCGGAGAACCTAGTAGGGCACGGGGACGCGCACTAGTGCGCGACGCCGTTCCCTCTAGAAAACCTCCGAAGGTGATTCGTTTCACACGGCTTGAGGAACCCTTTACGTTCCTCGCCGCCCCCAAACAAGCCCGGTGAAGCTGAAAATGCCGTCTGAGGCAATCACCAATCTCTATCCAAAAAAAACCAGTTTCTCATCGTGCCAGAACAGTTCGTTCAGAGCAGAATATTAAAAGAGTACGTGAAAGTGTAGCCCAAGATCTGACATTGTCTACCAGACGACGTTCTCAACAAATGGAAATTAGGAGGACCTCTCTACAGATCATTCTGAAGAAAGACCTGGGTCTGTTCCCATATAAGGTTCAGATAACTCAAGAACATCAGCCTAGTGATCATGAACGCCGTCGTAACTTCAGTAATTTTGTGCTAGCCAAATTGGAAAACGATCCAGATTTTCATGAAAAGATTATTATGAGTGACGAAGCCCATTTCGACCTAAGTGGATATGTTAATAAACAAAATTCTTGCTATTGAGGCGAAGAACAGCCTTCGTTAATCTAAGAACGACCACTGCATCCACGTCGAGTAACAGTTTGGTGTGGAATTTGGTTAGGAGGAGTAATCGGGCCTTACTTCTTTGAAGATGCTACGAGCGCTGCTTTAACAGTGAATGGAGATCGTTACCGTGAGATGATCAACCATTCTTTGTTGCATCAAATGAATCAGTTGGGCTTAGAAAATATGTGGCTTCAACAAGACGGTGCCACATGTCATACGGCACGAGCCACAATGGAAATATTGAGAAGAATGTTTTCAGGACAATTAATTTCAAGAAATGGTGACATTGATTGGCCCCCAAGATCACCGGATTTGACAGCTATTGACTTTTTTCTGTGGGGCTATCTTAAGGGACGTGTTTATGCTAACAAGCCGATAAATCTGCAACATTTAAAACAAAATATCCAAGACGAAATCAGTGGGATAAGGGCGGAAGTGTGCGAAAATGTGATGAGAAACCGCGATGAAAAGAGCTCAGATTTGTCATGCTGTTAGAGGTGGACATTTGGCAGATGTTAATTTCCATAAGTAATTAAAGTATTTTTGAAAATATGCCTAGTAATTTTCATTTCAAAATAAATACATTTTATAAAACAAGTTGTATACCTATTAACTGGCTTCCCTGTATAAGTGGGTGTTTGAACTCATTTCCTGCTTAACAGATTTTCAGAGATCCTAATTTTTATAACCATTTATTTAAAAAGTCAACAAAACGTTTTTCCGAAGTAGCAAAAGTCAGAACATTAATTTCCCTTACGTCCCTTTTACCAACAAATCAATTTTTTAATTTTCCAAACAACCATAGTTCCGAAATTAAGTTTCACAAAAATTGGAGATCGATGGCGCATTGGTTAATATGATTTGATTGCTAAAGTTAAGCAATTTTCACAAAGGTGGTTAGTGGATGGGTGGCCTAAAATTTAATATCCGAGATCCTCCGTGCTTCGGAAGGCACGCCTTGCCGTTGGTCCCGGCTGCATTAGCAGTCGTTAACAACCACCAATTCACACTAGGCCTGGGCTCGTGTGGTGGTATATGGCCTTTTCTGCCTGTGGTATTTCATCCATAGGGAAAACTCATGCCCCAATGGTGGGGACATAAAATGAACCGGTGATTATTTTACAGAATCTTAATACTTAATATTTTGTGTATGCTTATTGACCAAAACAGCAATAATGGATTTTTACTTTTCATTTTTAAGTGCTAATTGCTGCACTGAAGCTGAATTAAATATTTATAAAATCCAGTGAAAAATTAAATGCCTACCCGACCTAGCTAGAAATCGAACCTGTGTCTTCCGCAATCCGGGCGGCTGCACTGACCATCATGCTACCGGGAAGGCTGACGTAAGCACTGAATTTTTACACTGCTTTTTAATTTTTACGTGCTTTTAGCGGCACAGTGCCATCTATCGGTTATTGCAACCGATGGCTATGCAGATTCATCTTTACAGATGAAATACCACAAATTTGACAACACAACGCTATAGTAAATTTTTAATTTTTATCTTTAAATGCTAATTGCTGCACTGAAGCTGAATTAAATATTTATAAAATACAGTGAAAAAATTAAAGCCACCCGGATTGCGGAAGACCCAGGTTGGATTCCTGGCTGGGTCGGGTAGGCATTTAATTTTTTCACTGTATTTTATAAATATTTAGCACTAATGGAAACCAGCATGTGACAGACAAAATAATTTGTATGCAGCAAGCATTCAAACTGCATCCTCTACGCTTGCTCTAAATTACTAGGCCGGACTGTACTGCAGTTAATTCTATCACAAAATAGCGATTCGCTTCTGTAACTTAGTAATTGTTGTGTCTTTGTAATTATGCAAAATGTATTTTTAGCCTGGTAATGTTTCTGACTTTGCTTTTACTTCGGTTTTTCGAAATTTCGACCAAAACTTACTGTTGTTATTTGTTAAGTAGAACTGTTTGGTGAAAAAAAAACTCTTATCTGACAACAATGTTTCGGGCTAATTATACTTCTTTTAAGTGTTTTTGCGACATATTAAAAAATGTAGGTATATAAATAATAAAGTAATAAATAACATTTCTGGATATTTGTGTAAATTCTTTAAATCCAACAATAATCATAAAATACAGCATGAGCAATAATTATAGCTTCGGGAAAGCGGTTTTAAGTCTTTAATCGCCGTGGTGGTCACCGGTGACCGACAAACAATAAATTTTCTATTGTGTCTGGTTTTGAGGCAGACAATGTGTTAAACGACAGTAGGTAATTTCAAAAATATTTTTGCATTATTAGGTATTTCCTCGGGAGGAGCTCGATGGCGCAGTGGTTAACGCGCCCGGTCTGTGAGTGCCGAGGTTAAGCAACTTTCGCAAAGGCCGGTCATCGGATGGGTGACCAAAAATGTATCACCTCGAGCTCCTCCGTGTTTCGGAAGGCACGTAAAGCCGTTGGACCCGGCTGCATTAGCAGTCGTTAACAATCACTAATCCGCACTGGGCCCGCGTGGTGGTTTTTGGCCCGTTCTCCCTATCCATCCATAGGGAAGGCTCGTGCTCCAGAAGTGGGGACATTAAATGAGCTGATGATGATGATGATGATGAGGTATATCCTAAGATTTACGCGAACTTTGAAATAAAAACGTCATTCAAGATAAAATAGTTATTATGTAAAATAAACTCGAGCAGATCAGAAAATACAAACGTTTTATTATAATTTAAGTCATTTCGGAGGTTTAGTCTAAGAGTGCAACTTAGTCTTTTTTGTATACTTTTAATAGCACTTAACTTAACAAATAAAATATTTATATATTTCTTATAACTAGTCCTTTGATTTAAACATTTCACACTATTGAGTTGACATTATTATTTAGACTTTCCTGAAACATTTCTTAAAAAAATGTTACGTCACGTCTGTATTTGGACTAAAAATACACCTCTGTGCTACATTTAAATAATATCAAGCATATAGTAAGTAAGTAAATAGGCTATATACTGTCCCACTGTGCCCAGCGGCAAAGGCCTCCATCATTGAAATCAAGTCATCGCTCCAATTGATGGGTATTGCCTTAATCACCACGTTTTTTAACCAGATTTAATTTAAAACTTGGAGCTCGTATGCTAATCTTAATTTGTTTCTGTATTCTTTTGTAAAGAAAAGTGGTAGACAACCTATTATGCTGTTGATTTCAGCTCTTAAAGGTGACAATAAAAGTAAACCAGAAATGACGTAAGGATGCAAATTTGGATTTCAAAATACTTGCTTTCATATTCTAAATCTGCTGAAAAACTGCATAAGCGGCTATTGCATGATGTATTACCTTTTCAGTACGCGTGAGGAATAAAGAAAACTCTTTGTTACCGAAAGAGTTCTGTCATCGCGCCGAGCGGTCATGAAAGGGTGGTCGCTGCGTGTTCTCCGAGTCATGTAGCGGGTTAACACACACGGCCAGCGGTGGGTAGAGAGTGTCGCGAGAGGAACTGACCGCAGTCGCTAACCGCGCACCGACCGGCCTCCGCGCACGCTCCGCACGCACGCTCACACCGTAACACACCCGCCAGATTCAAACCTCCGAACTTGCGTTCCGAAACTGTTAAATAATTTATTTTTTTCTTTTCCTAATTGCGACCGAGTGCACTAGCGCGTGAACCGAAAACGCTCGCCAACCAGCCAGTGTCAGAATTGCAACGCGGACGTTGACATCCAATTGTGTGATACGGAAACAGATTGATCGAGATTTCGGAACGCAAGCTCGAATTATGTAGAATTTCGGCGGCGAGTGTGTGTTGTGCTAATGTCTCTTTGACTAACAGTGAAGGTGATAAGGTGATTGCTCATTCATGTGACAGAACGATGGTGGATACCACATAAGTCTTATCAGTGCAACATAATACCTTTGTGAAGTCGATTATTTTTGGAAGGTAAGTAATGCATAATTTTGCATTTAAACAACCGCTACTGTTACTCAATGATTAAAATCTTTCGCTTTCTAAATAGTTGACCATGAGTGTTGGTCGCAGTCACGATTAAACTGATTTTATTTTGCAGCGACAAAATATTGCGAACGATAATTATTTGCAGTTGGCAGTCGAGCACTTTTAAACTGGTGTGCAGAACTTGTTTTATGAAAGTAAAACTGTTCCGTTGAGCCAAAGCACTTAAGTTGTAACATTTCACTCGATTAACTGCAAGCGGAAAAGTGGGCATTTATTTTTAAAGTGAACTCTCAAATCATCTAATTCACGTCAAATTACAAAGCTCACAGGCTGCTTACTTTAATTAATAGTTGAGGTGGAGTTAAAAGGAAATTAAAAACCTATTAATTGCGTAATTAAAAAGCCGTAACAGTATCACACCGTGCCCATGGCACGTAGATCGGTTACTTTGTTATGTTAACTTTATTTAAATTATTCATAGCTCTAAATTTACTTTCGTTGGAACAAAGAGGTTATTTGAGGTTTCATAGAAAAATTATTGTATCGAACCTATAGTTGAATAAAGGTCAGAATATTAATATATTATAGCTCTACATTGTGTAATATGTATACAGATACATAATACGGAAACACAAAGGAAAACAGGCTGTACCGTTATTGTGATAAAATCTGAAATAGTTATAGATATCGATACTCGAACATAAATAGCACTTGAAAAATAGCAACTTCCTTAGTTGATTCAAACCTACGATCCTTTCGCGATGGTCGTTGGTTCGAGTAAGGCAAAATTATAGCATTTAATAATTTTGATATTTATCAAGTGTTATTTACTTAAGATACAAATATAGAATTTCAGAACGGGCACAACACCACTTACGTACTGATTGAGATCGAAAAATAAGGAAGTATAACGTAAATAAACTTGAAATTTGGCAGGTATCCGCTAAGGAAAGGAATTGTAATTCCTTCAAGAGCGTGGGATACGAGTTTAAGTGAATGAAGTAGTTTTAGTTAGATAGGGCTTCTAAAGATTTATTCGAAACAGAGTATAGACACGCGCAAATAACTTCTTCATGTTACGAAGGTGTAATAACATTTATGATTGTTATTTATTCAGACATAAAACATCGACAAAACTTAAAAGGTACTACCTACTTTCACTATATACGCCTTTGTTCGTCTTTTATAGGTTAGAGTTATATAAGTTATAGGTGAAAAGAGGTTTTCTATGCATAAATTTAATGTATATAAAAATAACAAAAGAAACACTTCACTTCTTTTGAAAAAGGTCTTCATAATAATCGTAAACGGACATATCAATAGCTCTTGACAGTTTCTAAGCATGGCACTACTTAGTCCATGGCACTACTAACGAAATTTGGAATTTATTGAATTTCACTAAGAATCATATCAACAGAAGCCTGTTTTTGACATTGACACCCTGTCATCTGTTTGTAATGCATGATAGAATTATGAGCTCGAGCGCGCGAATACCAGGTAGGCTATTCTTGACGCAAACCCAATCTCAATACAATTCCAATGCGATTAATATGTATCGATATTGGGATAAGTTTCGCAATTTCGGGACGCCCCATCTCGATAATAATTTGTTCATTCAGTTTTCACGCAATTTAATTCCAATGTAGCGCTATTATCGCTTTTAAAAGTGCCATATGAGTTTTTTAGGTTTGGGATTGGAACTTGATTATTGCAATTGTGTTTCAAGAGTAACCCACCAGACATAATAGAATTTTTTAATTGTTATCGGCCACCTGGTGGTCGCTCGACGCTTGAGGGGTTATAATTTAAGCCGATTTAGTAAAAGCCGGTTAAGTCAACAACATTTTCAACAAAATGGTTGGATCCTCACTGGGAATCGAACCTAGAACCTCTGGGTCAGACACTGGTGGTTGTAACCAATAAACCACAGAGGTGGTACACTTACTACAAGTAAAAACTAATAAAAACAAAACTGTAATTAAACATAGCGTTTTTTAATTGTAAGCCGGCTCGCCAGTAACAGTTTTACTATTTCGAATTTCTTAAACAGCCAACGCAACTGAACCGAAAAAAAAGAGTATCATAATACGCAACGTTTTAACCGCTATAAACTAGAACGTGTCCAATTTCAGTAGTAACTTTACATTGTAATCCATTCACTCTGTAGGCATACTTTGTAATTTAGCAGAGGTTAATTCGAAAACAATTAAGTATGTACGCTTAGAACTCTTGAGTAGTATATACATAATAAAACTTGATATAGCTACTCGTGGTTTCCTTCTAAAACACTTAAAACACATTTAACTATGCTTTTATGAGTACTTAGGCAATAAACTATGACTACCTATAAAGTTATAATTATCTGTCTAGTCTGCAAGGGTGGAGGAAAAGACGCTAGTGAGGCAGAAAACTGATTTGTCTTCGCTTCTGCTTAACAATAGGTATATAAAATATAACTGGGCTGACCACCGGTGATGGCGGTAGTGTTAACGAATCACCCTGGCGGCATAAGAGGGGAAGTACAGAGGTTTTAAGTGAGTTTACCTCCTTGTACCATATCGAACACTCCGGAGTAGGGCGGGGAGAAGAGGCTTTATAACTGCTGCATCCCCGGACTCGGTTGTAGAGTTAAGTCGATGTGTTCGACACTTTAAGCCCAGTGTTCGAGTTTGACACAGCTTCAGCGTCGCCAAAAAATAACATTGATTTTCATTTAAATACGAGATGACAGCTAGGAAGCAGGCGATCTGTATTCTATTGTTGCTGATAACTAAAACCAGTCGCTGGCCCCTATTTTTAATGATTAAAGGAAAAAAAATTTATACGATCGCTGCTTGCCGTCACAGGTGCCACTACCTTAGAGTTTGTTTGTTTGTGTGTTTGTTTGGTTGAACGCGCTAATCTCAGGAACTACTGGTTCGAATTAAAAAATTATTTTGTGTTGAATAGTCCATTTATTGAGAAAGGCTATAGGCTATATAACATCACGCTATGACTAATAGGAGTGGAGCAGCAATGAAAAATGTTGCAAAAACGGGAAAATATTTTTTGAGAGCTTTCCTTGCGTGCGCTGCGTAGATTGTTCGCTAATTAACGCGGGTGAAACTGCGGGACACAGCTAGTTCCATTATATGTCTGCCAATATTATAAGTACTTTACGATAATTTGGAGGAGTTACCCTCTGCGTTAGACTACCTTTCCTCATCGCCTTTTAGAGGATTCTGGGTGAAGTTGCCATAGCATTTACAGCCATATCATTACTTGTCATAAAGCGAGATAAATGCGTGGCACGTCTTTCTTTTGTTTTATAAAAACAAACAACTAAGAAAGTCTTTAGCGTTGCAACTGGGATGTTGTCAAAAGCAACAAAGGCACAAACAATTCTAGATATTTGTTTTCAGTTGAACTTACATTCCATCTTATGACAACTGAACATCGGTAGTCTTCTTTCTTAATCAATCGTCTACATTATACTGTCAACTAGCGACTGCTTGGGACAATTTTTTTGGAAAGAGATAGCTGATGACCGCCGTTCCTTATACCGTGTTGATCGAAAATACGAGGGTTTCTTCAGGGTATGGCATCATGCAAGCGTGTCCCTATCCTCTACTAGATTCACCATGGCATTCCTATCGGAATGTCCTGAACTTTGTCAGCGTGAACACGATGATAATTGCCGACGATCAACATTTCGTTGCTAAGATAGATCTCTTCAAACTTAAGGCACAACTATCTTCCATTGTCAAAAATGTTATTAGAGACAATCAATAGTTAATTGAGAAGGATAATCTTGATATTAAATAATATGCTAATGGTATAAAAAGTGAGAAAGACCGGCATTCCTGAGCGGAGTTCTGACCCGCCCGATCGAGATAGAAAGTGAATGCGTGCCGCGAGCGGGCTGTAACATTTCACTAATGTATCGCACGCAAATTATTATTGACGTTCAGCGTTAATCGGCGGCTCCGCATTTATAATGAGGATCTGTGGATGCCGATGTCAACGCTGCGAAATGTGCAAGTGTTTTGTTTTCTAAAGTTTACGATGCTCATTGATCAATGTCTAGATATAGACAACCAATTAAAAATTGTTGTCGGTAGCTTCACAAAATAAGGAGATCGCAGAAGGGAAGCTTAATACCGTGCTCGAGCAACGCACTCGGAAAAGCTCAGAACAGTCCGAGCGCATCTGTTGCGAGATTGCGTGTTTGTAAGAGATTTAAAAAAAATATTTTACTGGTAAGCACAGTGCCTTGATCTCACCTGATGTTAGGTGATGATAAAGCCAATGATGGAAGCGCAATTCATCCGGGAATCTCAATTAGTTAGGCACTGGCTATTTTATCTCTAGCTGCCGGAACACAACAATGCTACAAACATTGATGTTATGGCGACATATTCAGATAAGATGGTGGTAGCTAGCCAGGCGGACAAACAAGCCCTACCACCAACCAAACCGAGTACACAAAGATGTACCCCCCGCTAGGAATCGAACCCGGGACCTCTGGGTCTAAACCGGTGGTCTTAACCACTAGACCACAGAGGCGGTTAAAGTTTAGATTGTCTATGTGTGCGTTGCTCACAAAGTTGCTGTATAAAGCTTACCAAAGTCAAAATCAAAAGTCAAAGTCAAATATTTTTTATTCAAATAAACTTTATAAAAGTGCTTTTGAATCGACCAAACATTTTTTTACCTACTACCCATTCAGGACGTCTATTTTTTAGCTTTGGAGAAGAATAGGCGCAAGAAACTCCACACCTTACCTTCTGTAGTCTCCTTATTGTGTGGTAGCTTCGTGTAGTATTTTGATTACGGTAGCGGGTTACAAATTAATTTTGGGCAACCAAATCCTTATATGTAAATATATCTTGATAAAAGAATATAATAATAAACTATCAGTCGCTATTTTAAGTTGTAAATAATTTACAGGCTAAAATTTTATAGTAGGTATGCTCTTAAATTGGTTATGTACTTATACTTCTCTGTGGTTCTTTTTAGTTTAGTTGTAAGTAAATATAAAATTAACTTTAGGTTGATTAAAGTAAAAGTTTTTTTTATTAAGTAAGCTCACTCTCCGGATTATTTTAAAGAGATGATTCTATCGCCGGTTCTTTTTAATAGTGTTAAAGTGGAGCAGACGACCGCCATTTTATTTTTTAATCATTGATTTATTGATGACATTTGTGTGCAACTTTTTAAAAAGTTAATGTTTTAGATGAATAATAATGGCAAATGTGAAGACTTCTTGGCGGGAAAGTGAAGAGTCATGTCTGCGGTTTTGTTTTATTTTCGAAAATTTGTGTTATATCGAATATTAATGTGAAATAATGGTGGATTATTAACCGTTAAGTGTTCGTGAGTGTGCACGAGTGTTGGCAAATAAAACAAAACAGTGCAACGTCACTTTTCAAATTCTCTCAAGACGTCCGCCCGAGGACTTAGTAAAGCCCCACATCTTTACTGAGATACTCGAGGGGTTGGGGGTATATCATTTCTCACTTCTCATTTCTATTATCATTCATCATCATCATACAGAAAAGAAATATTGTTTATTTATGTATTACTAATAATAAAAAATACTTGAAATTGGCTAAATGCTAAACGCGAAGCCATTAATTAAGATTAAAAAAAAAAAAAAAATGGCAAATGTCAAGATGACATTTTACTGTCGCTTGAAATATTTTTTTATTAAAAGTTATGGCGCATAGTTTTTCAAAATGAAGTGAGTTTTCTGTTACCGTTTTGTGCCCACGCCTGCGCTATTGTTGTCGGATTTGTGTGCCGCAACCGAAGCCTGTGGAGCATCTTCCACCACCACATCAAGACGTATAAAGAGGGTGCCATCGGCTATAAAAACCTCACGTTGTTCTTTGTTGTCGCCTTGACAACGCCTAATAGCCGTTGTGGTCGCTTGCTCCAGCCAATTAACGGCGTGCTGCTTATAATTTATTTTCAATAATAATTAAGTTTAACTCATTTAAAATTATTTATAGATATATAAGGTTAGAACCACGCGATACAACTATTGCAAAAAAGAAATATATGTCTTGTTTAAAATAAATATTAGACAAATAGATTATTGAATGCCAAAATCCAAGCTATGGTTATGTTATAGCATATGGTTGAGACCTTGTACCGCGAAGAAACTACAAGACAATACAAAATGAAAGTATTAAATTTTAAAAATACTTTATAGTAACTTTTGGTACAATATTATACTATAAAGCTTTTCAATTTTTATTTTTAACATAATCTTGCACTTCATAACGATCTTCGTACATAAAATCACTTTTTACAAACTTATGTTAAGCTTTCAGGTCAATAGAAACCAATACATATCGTATCGCAACAAAGAACACGACATTTAAGTTGAAACTCGTCAATATGATTAATGTATTCTTGTCTAGCCGAGAATAGCTTGCGCATCAGATTCTGCGCATCATTATTCATGACAACCAGCTATAATGTAATGGTCATAATTTAAGTTTAACTACCTCTAATAGAAATTACCGTCGCGCTCTGACCACTAAAACTGGCGCATGTGTCGTTCGTATGATACAAAATGTTTATGGGAAAGAGGTAGCCAGTGAAAGTGTTCGAGATTACAGAATCGAGTTTGGTAGGAATACCTTTATGTATCAATAGCTTTGATTACTTGTAAATTGCATCCGTCTCGTTTTTAGGGTTCTGTAGTGTATACACACTGCTGTGTGCTCTAAATGTTACCGCCATTTTCATTATTGTCATAAAATTTAGTCATTGTTATGTACCTATTTAGAACACCAACAATATTATGACGATTTTTAAATTGACTTATTTGTAGAATATATTAATTAATTGTTAAAATAATAATAGGGATAACTTGTTCAAATAATATGTAACACAAATTTTGTTGCGAACAAATTACAAAAACACGAGTGTTGAAAATATTTCCACGAGCAGGATTTGAACCTGCACCCTTCTGACATACCGGGTCAGGCTATTCAACACTTGTTACTTTGAAAGCCAAAGGCGCCCATTCAATGTCAACAACTACCGTCATTAATATCCAATCATAATATTTTTACAAATATTAAAGATCAGTTAAGAAGTAGGCAAGCTATTTATAAAATTTCGGCGGGCTGGTTAGAACCACGATAGCTCAATTGGAAGAGCACCTGACTCGGTATGTCAGAAGGGTGCAGGTTCAAATAAGGATAACTTTTTATAGCATTAAATATGAAGATTATATATTTTCGCAAATTTCGGGTTATCACTTTTTGACTTACATAAATCTAAAAAGCTTAAACGAAATATTAAAGTTGTAAGGCAAAAAAAAAATTCTGTAAAGATTTCATCATCATCATCATCATCAGCCCACTTCCGCCCACTGCAGGGCATAGGCGTCTTCCGAAAGAAAAGAAAGAAAAGACATGATAAGTACAGATTTAAATAATATTAAAACCACAATCATTACGGAATCTTTAACGGTGTGAGTCCGACTCGCGCTTGGCAGCTTTTATCCAACAACAATTTATTTGGTTAAGTAAATGTGATTTGTATTTACAATAAGTGTAAATAGCATGGAATCGTTTATGGCACAAATTATGGCCTAAACATTTGATAAACGCAAACGAATCTAATATACTCGTAAAGTGATGTTCAGGGTTTTTCTTGTGTTAAATTATTATGTTTTGAGATTTGTTATTCTGGATAACAATCCTATATTTTCTAAGTAGAGTCTTAGACAAGGAATCTAAAAGAAAATAATATAAAACTTAATAAAACCGTCTGCCGTAGAATTTTACATAATACACACAAACTTGAAAGTAAGTACGGGATTCCGTATACCGTCAAAGAAATTAGATTCTCACCTTGTTATTTATTATTAAACCAGAAAAATACATGTCTGTGACTACTAAGAAGATCCTATTGATTATATACTTTATTTACCCAATTAAAGGTCCTATTATAATATTAAATATCTTATTAGCCAATATAGCAGACACGTACTCCCGCGCGCCTTACAAAAGACATCAACGCGCAATTTGATATAGACGAGGAGTACGAGCAATCAAGTTTCAGCGCTTTCTTTGAGTCATGGTTTATGTTTTTTCATATACTTGTATATATATGCTCCGTGAGGAATATAATGGCGCAGTGACTTATGCGTTCGGGTAGCAATTTTAAATGAAAATAGCTCGAGCTCACGCATTCTTCCCAAGGCTCGTTAAGTCGTTAATCTTGTAATTCCGTTAATTTTGTTAGATGTCAAATTGTTAATTAATAATGTATTTATTGCTTAAAACATCGGTTTATGAGTCTCATATATTTTACTCTCGTAGAGTATGCAATATAATATAAATTAAATCATTAGAAACTATTCCGATATAATTCATACCCACTAACCTGCCAGCAGTGTGGTGGGTAAGCGTGAGGGAAAGTCTGAACCCCGAATAGAGTCGTACCTACCTAGCTTATCTTAGCTAAGTTTTTTGAGCTAAGCCGACGTACAGTAATTATAGATAATATAGAAGAAGGCGTACTTAGTTGCAAAAAGTTTTAATATTGCCTGATAGCATCAGCAGCCGCGCGGCACGCTAGGCGTTTATTGCGGACACCGGCAGGCGTCATTACTAAAGGACGCGCATGACTTCACTCCGCTGACCCCTATACCGAAACCGTGTAATACTATAAAACATTCTTCAACTGGCACATTATACAGGGTGATTATTTAAAGCCGGTCAGTATGGAATGTCTGAAACAAACCGATTTGCGGTCTAGTACTTGTAGACTGAGAGCTAGATGAATAGCTCGATGGCGCAGTAGTTAACGCGCTCGGTCTGCGATTGTTGAAGTTAAGCAACTTTCGGAAAGGTCGGTCATCGGATGGGTGACCAAAAAAGTATCATCTTCAACTCCTCCGTGCTTCGAAAGGCATGTTAAGCCGTAGGTCCCGGCTGCATTAGCAGTCGTTAACAACCACCAATCCGCACTAGGCCCGCGTGGTGGTTTATGGCCCGTTCTCCCTATCCATCCATAGGGAAGGCTCGTGCCCCAGCAGTGGGGACATAAAATGAGCTGGTGATGATGACTCGTAGACAACCGGTATAAAGACATAAAAATCTTTGGCCCGCCAACGCATGGTGGTACAAGTACTAATTCACAATTCAAAATCATTTATTCAGTTTATGCTACAAATAGATCTTATGAACGTCATTATGCCATCGGTTTGTAAGTCTACTCTTGACCTTTGGGCGCAGTACCTTGTACTGAGAAGAACCGGCAAGAAACTCAGCAAGTGTCAAGCGCTTTTTCCCCGTACGCAGAGGTTCCCAAACTTATTTCGTCTAAAGTGGGCGCACTTTAAAAATCAGTTATTTTGTAGCGTCCCCCATTTTTTTTTACCATAAAAACCTCATTAACATATTAGTCTCGCCTGGAGTTTAATTAAACCTATATTCTAAACACGAATATTTCTCAGATTACATACCAAATATCTTAAAATATAAATAGCGTTGTGGACGCATTTAAAATAATAAATATTTAATATATTTTTAGTTTATATTTATACAATAAAATAGGATTTAAATATGAACTATTATTATGGATGTTGTGTAGTAGGAGGATTTTAATTTCAGTGAATTTTAAAATATGAAGTAGCTGAAGTTATAAATCACCCATCGCCCTCTTAAATCACATCAGCGCCCCCCAATTTTTTCCGGGCCCCTTACCGCCCCCCTCTAGGCCTACAGCGCCCACAAGGGGGCGTTATCGCCCACTTTGGGAAAGACTACCTTACAGCGTCAAATATATTAAAAAATGCCCTATCATAAAGGCCAACTACCTAGAAAACTAATCATCACTATTTGCCTGTTCTGTTCCCAATTCCTAAAGTCCGGTGAAGCATTTTGAGCTAAATGTCTTGATCTTGATTGACGACCGTAGCCGAGTGGCTTGCACGCCGGACTTTGGGCGACGCGAAGCTAACTCTGAGGTCCCTGGTTCGAATTTTGGTCAGGTCAATGTCGAAAACGAACTCTTCGATATTGTATCGGGTCTAGGTGGTTGTGGTACCGTCGTTGTTTCTGATTTCCATAAAACGAGTGCTTAGCTACTTACCCTGGGATCAGAACAATGTATATTATGTGATGTTGTGTAATAATTAAAAAATATTCTCAATCCTATTTGAGGTCGGTCGGCTCAACATCTTTTCTTCTTCCATTCTCCTCTACCAGCTCCTCCTCGCCATTATAAACATTACCGATGGAAGTAATATCGTTGTTCCAACTTTTTGTTATATTTGAAATAAAAAGTTTTGTTTCACAGTATGTGCAAGTGCAGTCTTTAAAATTTCTCTTGAGAACTTTACTTAAGTAAACTAGTTTTTGAAATTATTCCCTTTCACAAACTTGTGAAAATCTGCTTTATATGTCTTATCACCGATCTCAATTAAGATCAGCTTGTGGGTCAAGTTCCGAAGCAGTCTGAATGACTTAGAAAGTGGATTAATAACCAGTTATCAGGCGCACCAACAGCCTTCGCCTATTATACTTAGATCAAAAATGAACACTTAGGTTTTGTAACGTGTCAACAATTAATTACTTTTGACAGGTGTCAAAACTTAGGACATACTGTTTAACTGTTACCCCATTGTTTCAATACGTGATCTTAAGTCAATCCGGGTTTAAAACTGTCTCACTTATGTTAACAAAAGCAAAGACACAGCATTAGCTGACGTTAAAAAATAACAATAAAAAGTTTTTAATTAGGTTGTTATAATTAATCTTAAAGCAATAAATAGTAAATACCATTAGGTAAAAACACAAAGACAATGACTTTACAAGATTTTGATCTTTTTGCACCTAGTTGATGATATGCAAATTGTCAATATTAAAAATAAAAAATAAATGAAAGTATGTAAAGTATGAAACTGTCTAATTTCTTCAATAAATATTCAACCATATGCCATACACATAAAGTTCAAAATCTATCGAGAAAATATGACAGTTTGTGGTAGTCTTATGTGCATACACCCTTATGTATAAAAGACTTTGTCTCTATTCATCAGTTATATTATTAGTCAAAGGTCGTGGCTTCGTGTCTAACCTAAGGCTGTTAATTTTATTAAGAATCATTCAATACATTTTTAACATTATGACTATTATATATTATATATCAACGGGCTGGTTAGAACCACGATAGCTCATTTGGAAGAGCACCTGACCCGGTATGTCAGAAGGGTGCAGGTTCAAATCCTGCTCCTGGAAATTTTTTCAACATTTGTGTTTTTGTAATTTGTTTCGCAACAAAATTTGCGTTAAAAATTATTTAAACATTTCATTATGACTGTTGTTTTCATAAACGGCGACTCATCCCGCTAAGCACATTAAGCTCTATCATGGGCAGTGCTGATGTAGCTGATTACAGCTAACAATTTTCTCAGTCGCGTGCGGTCACTCCGCTATTACGTGCTTATTACGAGGGAAAGTGTCATTGATATGTTAAAACAGTTGAATCAAGTGGCCGCGCGTTTAGAAAGTGCAATGCGCAAGAGCACACTTCCTTTGATAACAAACGAACGTCGTCCACACAACGAGAGCAGGTGGTAATCCCGGCTTAGACTCGCTTTAAACGTTTGTTACATTGGTTTGTGAAGACTAAAGATGGTTGTACTGTACACCCACAAACAAGCATTCAGTCATTGTAAAAGAAAATGCCAATCTTATAGTGTTAACTTGCGAAATGCTTTTATACTTTTTGGTATTCCATACACAATTTAAAGTTAAATATTTTTTAAACCTGTTAGTAAATTGTAATGAAACATTTAAGTGTTAAACAAATGATAAAGGATTCTAATTAGATCATAGGCAACATTTTATAGAACACGTTAAGTAAACTGCATTTCAGCATAAGAAACTATCCAAAATAGAATTAAAGTTATTAGCTTGATTGGTTTTAAAAAGTATTTAACTTGAGGTATTCCACTTATGGCACTAACTAATTTAACTGGCTATGCCCAGCCACTGCTCTCAACCCACTGGTTGAGAGGGGCTGATGATGATGATGATGATAACACTTAGATCACCCAAACGAATATCAACCAAGGGAGTGGTTTTTGAATCTCACCGGTGATGTCATAATTAAAGCGACATGAAATACACTATACAATATATTATTTTTTGCATTATTTACAATTTGATGGCCCCCAAGCGACTTTGAAAAGGTTTGCGAAATGTATAAAAAGAGCTGTTTAAGTTTTGGTATGAAATTGTTACAGAAAAACAGTAGAGTTTTGTAAAAATAAATTGATATAGGAAATGAAGTAGTTTGTCGGTGTTTATATAAAAACAAATTTGCATACAAAATGAGTTTGTGCTGCATTGTGTGCATAACAATTATGATTGGATTTAGATTTCAATCCAAACATAATGGTTATGCGATTCTTTGCATCAAATATTCGGACAGCTTCCTGAAACATCGTTAGAGGCATTAGCATACAAAGAATCGTCTAGTTCAACCATGTCCCATTGTCGATTGATATGTCATGCTTGTTCAGTTTCATTAAGGCTGTTCAGAATGCGAGTCAAGGTCGTTTAAGCATACGAGGTAACATTGAAAATGGTGGTTTACTTTCTCATCTATCATCATCATCATCATCGTCATGGGGCACGAGCCTTCCCTACGGATGGATAGGGAGAACGGGCCGTAAACCACCACGCGGGCCCAGTGCGGATTGGTGGTTGTCAACGACTGCTAATGCAGCCGGGACCAACAGCTTTACGTGCCTTCCGAAGCACGGAGGAGCTCAAGATGATAAAGTTTTTTGGTCACCCATCCGATGACCAGCCTTTGCGAAAGTTGCTTAACCTCAGCACTCACAGACCGGGCGCGTTAACCACTGCGCCATTGAGCTCCTAATCTATCAAATAGTATTTAATAAAATATTTATCAAACGAGATCTTGAGTGCAGACCGCGTTTCGGCAAACGTAGTGTAGGAGGCCATCAGACTAGATGGAGCAACGATCTTCGCAAGATGACTGGCAAGAGCTGGATGAGAGTAGCCGCGGATCGTGCTCAGTGGCGTGCACTTGGAGAGGCTTATGTCCAGCAGTGGACTAGCATAGGTTGACGATGATGGTTGTGATAAGAACGCAAACTGCTTAGTATAATTTTTCGCAAATATTGTTGCGAACAAATTACAAATTGAAAAAAGACAAAGTGTTGAAAAAATTCCTCGAGCGGGATGAATCAGCCATCGCTTCCCTATTTATAACCATATTTTAGGGAATGTAACGACCCGACGCACATGCCACCACCGCAGAGACAATAAAGAGAGCATGACACATCCAAGCTACTTTAAATCAAAACTAATTAATCAACACTATCTATCTACTATTACCCTTTATATAGCTCTCATCGCTTTTGTTTTACATTGTTTTATCTTGACGTTGCTTGTTCATGATCTCGGGGTCAGTCGTCACCAATAATTTGCTTCTATCTATGTGTAGTGTTCGCGTTAATTTTAGAAAACAATAAATTAAAGGTATTAGATAATGATGTTACGAAAGTATGGTACAGTTTCTAAAACACTTTTGTACCTCTAGTGCCACATATTAGTAATGCTATTGTGGAAAAAAAATAAGAAAAAAAATTGCTGTAAGTGTTTAAAAAATGCTATTATTATTGTAACTGTATATACAATACCCACAAAAAAATAATCTTTAAAAAAATCTAAGTAATATCTTTTGTTCCAAAGTAATATACATAGTTAACCTACATATTATATTAAAGACTTAGTCAGCAAAGAGGTCGTTCCAAATGACTACGTTCCTATGTATTGTGATGACCAAGGCCTTTGATAAAGGCAGGTTTTATTTGTATTGTGTGCTTGTATTATCTAATTGACGAATTGATGGGGCCAGCATGCTTCACAGATTCGGCCTAAGTATTATGCAATAATGCTATAGTGCATCAGGGTTGCATGTTAGTAAGTATAGTGTTAGTAATAATGATTCTCTATTGTTTGAAGAAGTTTTTTGTTTCAACTTTGCATATGGCATAGGGATGCACTCATGGTATAAATAGTTATGGCGATTTATGAAAGCTAACCTCGTTCCTCGGTTTATTAAGGAATTAATTGACTTCATAGCATTTAAATGTAGCCATCAAAAACAAACTTGTAAAAAAACCAAGTCTCGCAACTCAGTTATTCTACCGTAAAAAGTTGTGAAATCCATGTAATACCAAGTCGTTTAATTTATTCAGTCCCTACTTAAGGGACCTTCTGTCTTAATTTGTTACGTAATTAGCTAACCTAACGACGTCTTATAGTGACCATATCAATATTAAAAATCTTTTATGTTTTAAATAAATAGATTGACTTGGCATGATGATGATACAATGCCTGCTTGGTTACTGAAAATTCAGGCTTTTAGTTTTATCCACAACGAAGTGATAGGGGGTCGAAAATGGCCCGAACTGTTTCGAGAAAAGAATGGTACGGCCGTGCCGCTTTTTTACTAGATTTGGCGGGGGCCCAGTGCCCCAGATTTTTTTAAAACATATACTTAAGTAGTTTCTGAATGATACTTGACATAACCAGCGTAAATTAGTATATAATATGAATACATAATGAAATTAAGTAAAATAAAATAAAATCTTTAAATATTAAAAAATATCTTTAACCTTTCGGTACACAATAATTCAAATATATTTTGATATAGCTCATTCACTTGTTAATATGTATATATGGGTTTAAGTATGGTATATATCCGTTAGTTTAACGGAGCTATGGCTAGACATTAAATAATAGAGTATATAATACTATGTATTGAACTACGATTTGAATGAATGAATGAATATATACAAGGTTATAGGCACAAATATACATACAACAACATACAAAGTGAAGCACTTAAGAAAACAAAGGCAAATAGGTCCTCGTCCTAGGTAACGCTGGTATTTTGCGGATACCATGATAAAGATGTTATCCGGTCATGCACAAACATCAATCAGCTTTTCGCATCCAATCCGAGCATCTACGAGTACGGCTACTAACGCTTCATAATACAGTTAAATTAACAGTTAAGTTTTAAAATTGGCCAAACCTTCCATAACAAGTGTCTGTAGCTGTCACACGCAATCAGCAACGCCTAATTATTTAATCACAACACTAATGATAATGAGTGGAAGCCATGACACACGGACGGACGGAAATACGCGCCTTCCCGCTGCGTGCGGCGGGTAGACACGACAGCTCCCAATCATGAATGGATAATAGGAGAATGTCGTGCCGAGACAGTGGGCCACGGAAATATGAGCGGCATGTGAGGATTATACGAAGATACATTTCCAGGTATTGCGAAAGTTCTAGGTAAATACATCATCAGCAAATTCTCAAGTCGGGCAAAGTGTCGGATTTTTCGATGCAAAGCCCGAGATGTGATCAACAATCCGTTTTGGGCAAGCATGGTGAGCAATGACTTGATATCAATGACAAAGACTTTGCTCAGCAGTGGGACTGTTATATGCTATACTTTACTTTACTCATAGTTCCCGATCATGAATGAATAATAGAGGAATGTCGTGTCCGAGACAGTGTGCCACGAAAACGTGAGCGGCATGTGAGGATTGTATGAAGGACCATCAGATCAGGGGGCCGACCGCCTAACACTCTCGCTTTCGATCGCTTTGAAGGCGAGGCGAGGAGGAGGCGTCATCTTGTCATTTCGAAAGGAATATGAAAGCAATATCGAAAGCTATAGGCTATAGCTTTCGATATTATTCGATATTATATTAGAAGGCGAGGCGAGGGCCTCGCCTTCAAAGCGATCGAAAGCGAAAGAGTTAGGCGGTTGGGGGGCTGGTATGCAGCAGTAGGAAAAGAATAACAGAAGATCGGGCTCAGTTTCATGCAAGTGATGTCCAGCATTGGACTGACACGGGCTAATTATTATGATGACAGTTCCAGGCATTGTAAGAGTTCCATGCACATAAAATACTCAAATTAAGTACGTCGCAAAGTGCTCAGCCCACTATCCAAGGTCCTTGGTTGAACCCAGGTCGAGAAAAGTGTGTTTCGGATCTTTCAATAAATATGTAAACTGGGTTTGTGGTCACTGACCCTCATTTAGCAAGGGTGATACTATATTGACTTGATTTCAATGATGGAGGTTTTGCTAAACTTTACTTTATTTTACTAAGTACATCATCATTCGCATATGAATTTCGCACTGCTTGGCCTGTGCCTCTGGTCTGTACCTCTTGACAAAGAAAGCACACAAGAATATCGGGTCGTAACCTCTACGGTACTTTGATGTTTGTGGATTGTAATGACTGTCATTTTACGAAAGCACTCTGGAATTAGTCTAGGCTTAACGTATATTTCAAAGCATGAAAGAAGCTATAGATATTTTAACTCGGTCACCCATCCGATGACAAGGCATTGCGAAAGTTACTTACTTGTCGCAACCCTAATGCGCAAACCGCAGTGTCAATTAGCAGTTGCTCTAAGTGATTTGGCAGAGATACAATATTCTTATTAAGTTCCACTTGTGTCTTTTCATAGATCATAGTATAGTATGTTATCATCGTAGTATAGTATATCAGATTTAAGTATTTTCCAAAAACATAAAATTCGCAATGCTATAAAATTGACGTGAACTGAAGCAGTGCCCGAGTAACCGACATACGTGAAACGTGTTGCTATTTTTAAATTTGCACAACATTCCTTACGCAACCGTATAGATTAATTTGAAGCGTACAACGCGTGCGCACCGACTGATACGCTATACGGAACGGCTTGTCTAGAGTAACTAAACAAATATTATTTAACAACTTTCTTTGTAAGCCTAAATTATCCACTTTTATTAAAAAACTTACACAACAATAATGATTATTTATATGTAATTTTACGCAAATATTACAATTTGAAAAAAGACAAAGTTAAAAACGCTGGTTAGAACCACGATAGCTCAGTTGGAAGAGCACCTGACCCGGAATGTCAGCAGTGCAGGTGCAGGTTCAAATCCTGCTCGTGGAATTTTTTTCAACATTTGTGTTTTTGTAAAAAACAAAGTGTTGAAAAAATTCCATGAGCGGTATTCGAACCCGCACCCCATGACATGTCGGGTCAGGTGCACTGCTAACTATGCTATCCTGGCTCAATCCAACAGCCGAAATTAATCAACAATAAAACAAGGTGACAACAGTATCTCACTTTTAAGCAATAAAAAGCCAGTTAATATAGATAACAATACGAATTATAATCAGCAAAATTGTGGAGCTCGACGGCTCAGTGGTAAACGCGTTCGGTCTGCAGTTACTGAAGTTTAACAATTTTCGCAAAGTCCGATCATGAATGGGTAACCAAAATTGTATCATCTCAAGTTGAAGGTGGAGCAGATAGCAAGATTTACCAAAGAGATCAAAAGATTCGAAGGGGCGCCGTGAAAGCTGGATAAACCAAAGTGGCCCGCAGACAGCGCGGGTGGATCGTCCGTTCGGCTGGCGACGTCCCCACAAGAAATAATAATAAAATCATCTCAAGTTCCATCTTATTCGGAAAGCATGTAAAGCCGTTAGTTCCGGCTGCATTAGCAGTAGTTAACAACCGCCAATCAGTAATGGGCCCGCGCTGTAGTTTATGGCCTGTTCTCTCTGTGGTGTTTACATTCGTAGGGAAGACTTGTGTCCCAACAGTGGGGACATGAAATGTGCTGTTGACGACGACTATCTTTGAAACTTACAACAATAAAGAAAAGTTACAACTCATCAGTAGGTATATCGCTTTTGATATAAAACCAGCCAACACGTAGGTATTACAATTTTTACGACTAAAATTTTCCCCCTCATATCACAATTTGTTTTTATCATTAATAGTAAAAAAATCCGCCTGCATAAAAAATAATAAGTAACTAAATAGAAAATCAACTGAAAAGGCCGGAACAAGATAAAAATTCAATTTATGCAACATCATACATAACACAATCGGAAACACGCACAAAGTGAGAATGATTTGACTTATCATTAAATTTTATACCTCCGACTGCATGCATTTACACAGGTGGGTTTTTTTGTTTTTTTTTTTAAATTTAAATTTTATTTATGTCTTTTTAGTTAGACAAATTTCATGATATACCTTTTTGAAATCCTTGTGTTGAGCCCTCTAATTTGACACCCATAATGTAGTATTCGAAAAAAAAAATTGTTTTTCACCAACTCCAATGGCGTTGCACAGCCGCCATGTTTTTTTTTTTAACGTCACATATCTAAGAACACTTGGGCAGCTAAGACGAATCTCACGATACCTCAATTATGTAAATCCGTTCAGCGGTTCTGGAGATATGAGGTAATAAAGAATATTACATACAAGATAGGCGCGAAAAACAATATCCTTCCTTTGCAGTCAGGTAAAAATTATCATAAAAAGAATGACTCAATGCTCGAAAAAACCTTCAAACTGCAGATTATCAGTATCATCATCAAGCATCGCCAGGAAGCAAACTATCATCAACAGTAAGGTTTATAGTTTCCCTAATTTGAACTAATGTTTTATAAAGTACCAAATAATGTAGATATTTTGCTAAAAAACACAAGGTCGTTGGAAATAACTGAATAAGTAATTGGTTGCACTAGTTGACTGTCAGTAGTTTTGCTTGTATGCACCGTTTCAATTATTTGTTTTTCTTTACTATCGTAAACCTCTAGAATTAGATAAATATATATAATATTTTAATTACAACGCAAGAAAAAATTACGTTACACACTTTAAATGAGAGGTGCCGACATACAATGTGCAGGACATAATAAAACATAGTTAATCATAAACTAAAATTAATTTTCATAACTTTCTTAGCTATGTTTGTATATTTGGCTATGTCAATAAATGGTTATTAATTTCTTAATATATATACATTGCATAAACACATCATAATATTATTGAGGAGCTCGATGGCGCAGTGGTTAACGCGCCCGGTCCGCGAGTGTTGAGGTTAAGCAACTTTCGCAAAGGCCGGTCATTGGATGGGTGACCAAACATTTATCATCTCGAGCTCCTCCGTGCTTCGGAAGGCACGTGAAGCCGTTCGTCCCGCCTGCATTACCAGTCGTTAACAGCCACCAATCCGCACTGGGCCCGCGTGGTGGTTTATGGCCCGTTCTCCCTATCCATCAATAGGGAAGGCTCGTGCCTCAGCAGTGGGGACATAAAAAAAAAATGAGCTGATGATGATGATGATGATAATAATATTAATTCTCCAATAAAATGAAAAATAAAATGGAGTTCCAATTACGTACTGTAGAATTTTCGTTCTTTAAAAGATTTAAACGGGTTCATTAGAGATTCTTAGATTTCGATTACACTTATCTATTGACAAACTCAGATTGCTTGCCCTGTATGTGTATGCAACGCAGCTCCTTTTATAAATGTCTTGCAAGAAAACAAGTAAATATTGTCAGTATTTTTCAAGACACACACTTTATTCGTAAAACATAGAAACTTCTGTTCATTAAGTTCATGTGTTTTGCACTCACTGAGCATTCATGTTAACATAAAGTTATGGAGAAAGTCTGTCATAAAATTCAATTTATGACAATTAAAGACAAATTACTTACATGCCTCTTTACACTTTCTCATCGCCATTGCGTACAGTAATCAAATAAAGTAGCTAAAGTTTAATTTCAAAGTACTAAAAATATTAATACAAATTTTTTAATGTTGTCTTAAAAAATCTTTTGATTACACACTCTTATAAAAATAAATAAAAATTGTTAT
The DNA here is from genome assembly GCA_963082485.1 of Eudonia mercurella. Lineage (NCBI taxonomy): Eukaryota > Metazoa > Arthropoda > Insecta > Lepidoptera > Crambidae > Eudonia > Eudonia mercurella. Next base: position 3,119,637 of record OY720027.1, on the reverse strand, counting down.
CCTGTACTTATTTATGACATAAAAAGTGTAGCAAGTTGTTAGCTGTTATACAAAAAAAACCGGCCAAGTGCGAGTCGGACTCGCGCACGAAGGGTTCCGTACTTTATGACGTAATAAAAAAAACTACTTACTAGATCTCGTTCAAACCAATTTTCGGTGGAAGTTTGCATGGTAATGTACATCATATATTTTTTTTAGTTTTATCATTCTCTTATTTCAGAAGTTACAGGAGTTAGAAGTTACACACATTTTACCACAGACAGACAGACATGACGAATCCATAAGGGTTCCGTTTTTTGCCATTTGGCTACGGAACCCTAAAAAGTGTATTATTATAAAATATTGTATACTAGAGTCAACTATTTAATAAGAAGTTCTTACACACGTATTGTACAGAAGTTTGTGACAATCTATCCTTACAAAGTGCAAGTCTAGTTCAACTGGTCTATCTTTACCATCTTGTTTCAGCTTCGATCATTAAGAATTTTAGATTCTGTACATTCGCCATTACAAAGCCTCGGTGGCCACGGGGCAAAGCGCTCGGTCCGATATCCGAAGTCCAAATCCAATTCCCAGGGCGGACAAATTGTGTTTCGGATTTTACCGCCTCTGTGGTCTAGTGGCTAAGACCACCGGTTAGACCCAGAGGTCCCGGGTTCGATTCCCAGCGGGGGGTACATGTTTGTGTACTCGGTTTAGTTGGTGGTAGGGCTTGTTTATCCGCCTGGCTAGCTGCCACCATCTTATCTAAATATGTCGCCATAACATCAATGTTTGTAGCATCATTGTTGTGTTTCGGCAGCTAGAGATAAGATAGCCAGTGCCTCACTAGTTGAGGTACCCGGGTGAAGTGCGCTTCCATCATTGGCCTTATCATCACTTATCATCAGGTGAGATCAAGGCACTGTGCTTACCCGTTAATATAAAAAAAAATCTTCGAAAGCCGGAATATGCGATCACCATCCCGTATTTGGCAAGCGTGGTGATTAAGCCATTACCCATCAATTGTAGTGATGACTTGATTTCCATAATAGAGGCTTTTGCCCAACGGAAATATATAGGCTATTTACTTTCCTTTTACTTTACTGTACATTGACTCCTTATAATTACACTGTAAATACAATCTGACATATGACTAACGAATAATAATACGCTGTCTAAGATCGTAATAGCCCGCAATTATACAATGAGCCCAGCTCGTCGCTCTACATAGCAACTGGGTGTTGTGGTCACAGCGAAAGCGCAGTTGCAACAGATGCAATTCGTATGCACGGTACAGTGCAACGCGCTATAGACAAAAGAAATCATTAGCCTTTTCATTCCAAAAGACATAGACAAAACATAAGCTTAGTTTAAGGGCCATTTTAAATAAATAAATAAATAATTTAAAGATGTTACAAAATACATGGGTGAACCACATGTCAAGCTAATCTAAAATATAGCATGCAAAACATTAGTTAGGAACTTAAACTATGAGCTCTACGTAAATACTTTCGAATTTCACAATATATGTTTATATTTCGAAAACTACAAATCTCTAATTCTTTCCAACCAATAAACTATTTAAATGAAACTTTCTTTCCTTAAGAGAAATACAAAACAAGAAAAAGAAGAATACATACATTTTCCCTAATTAACAAAAATAAGACAGAATCAGTCCCAAACCAGATACAGTGTTAGTTCACGTTTTGGTATAAATACGGTTATTGTATAAATGACATCGATCTTTTTGATTTATGTTTATAGAAGAAGTACATAGGACGGCCTTGCCATTTAGATAAATCTTCCAGGCAACCGCCTTTCTGGTATAGTGATTCAGACCACCGATCCCAGTTTCAGAGGTCCCAGATCCCAGGCCGCAGGGAATCTTCATGTTCGTACATATTCGTACTCGGTTTGGTTGGTGGTAGGGCGTGTTTCAACCTGGCTAGCTACCACCATCTTATCTAAATAAATATTATGAAGCTGAAGAGTTTGTTTGTTTGGTTGAACGCGCTAATCTCGGAAACTACTGGTTCGAATTGAAAAAATATTTTTGTGTTGAATAGTCCATTTATTGAGGAAGGCTATAGGCTATATTTAAAAAAAATGTTTAAAAATAAAAGTACACCCGTGCGAAGCCAGGGCGGTATGTCAGAAGGGTGCAGGTTCAAATCCTGCTCGTGGAAATGTTTTCAACATTTGTATTTTTGTAATTTGTTTCACAACAAAATTTTCGTTAAAATTATATAAACAAAACAAAAACTAACCATAGAGTTTAAAATACATAGTAGGAAAAATTAGCAAGCAGGCTGTCCTATTCAATTCTACTGTTTACGGCCAAATTGGTTGCGTGCAGCGCAGCACACGTGACGCTAGTTACGTTCGATATGCAACATTTAGGATGACGCCATCAAATTGAGGATAGCAGACGCTATTTTGAAATCAAACACCGTATTTTACAGGAAAGCGTTCAAATCAACCGCCGCCGCCGTGGTTAGAACACCAGTATTTCACACTAAGAGGTCCTGAACTCGAAACCTAGTAGAAGTGCACATTGTTTAGTTGGTGGTAGAATCTGTTCTAAAGTGCGTCTGGTCAGCTACCATCATCTGAAGTCAGTCGCCATAACCACAATGTTGTATTCAGACAGTTAAAGATGCGATAAACAGTTCCTCAAAAGCTGAGAAATTTGGGTAATATAAGTTTCCATCTTCGACCTTGTCGTTACTTCCCATTGGGTAAGATTAGGGGCAAGAGCAGATTCTTTGTTGCAGAATTAAAAACGTCTTGCGATTACTAAGTCGTTAATAGAGATAATAGATTGTAATTGTATTTGTGTGTGTTTGCGCACTTCACAAATAAGTAAAATACTTTATAATGATCTCTAATCATCACCATCAGCCTAAAAACAGCTGCTACACCTGGGTTCAGCCCTTCCTGCATTTACATAATAACAAATGAGGAGATGGAGCCATAACTCTTGCTTTTTATATTAACGGGTGAGCACAGTGCCTTGATCTCACCTGATGTTAAGTGATGATAAGGCCAATGATGGAAGCGCACTTCACCCGGGATCCTCAACTAGTGAGGCTGTGGCTATCTTACCTCTAGCTGCCAGAACACAACAATGCTACAAACATTGATGTTATGGAGACATAATTAGATAAGATGGTGGTAGCTAGCCAGGCGGACAAACAAGCCCTACCATCAACCAAGCCGAGTACACAATCATGTACCCCCCGCTGGGAATCGAACCCGCGACTTCTGGGTCTAAACCGGTGATCTTAGCCACTAGAACACAGAGGCGGTTGAACTACGCTGGTGGTCTAATAAGAGTTGGTGGGGTTTACCCAGTGCAACCTTTCGATGTAACCGAGACCAATGCTGAACAGAAAATACCTAATCTTTCAATGTCACCTAATGTTACCAAATTTCTACCTATCCGACGAACCGGGAGTACGAAGATACTGAAGATACTTGGGGGTCGGCAAGGTGCTTCTGCTCCAGTAGCTGTCCTCGCATCTGGACTCTGTTTCTGTTTTACCCTTTCACGGGTCACAAAATTTCCAATTTTTATTGCTTTTCAATCTTATTACAAGTGCATAAAGTTTAATATTCGATGGCAACACAGCTGCAGATCAGGCAGAGCAGTCACTAATACAAACCTTCTATTAAAAAAACTTATAGGATCGAACTCCTTACGCAATTTATGATAAAAACGGGATCAAAATTAAATTACCTTTCCGAAAATTAGAATCTGTGTGATCTAAGGTTGCGAATCCTTTGCAGAGTCATAAGGATAAGATAATATGTGAACTTTACGCGAGTATATCCGTAGTCAGTGTTTTATATTATTTCGTTTACTGTCCTCATATCCTCGTTATATGCATTACATCGTTAACCAACAGTTTATTAACTCTGGGTTTAGCTCTTTAACGTTGATTTCAACGAAACTGGTTTTCTAAAATGGTTTATGTTAAAACGAAAGCTTTCGACCGGCATTTTGATAGCGAAAGCTGTGTGGGATTAATGTGTTTCTTTGACTTCTGAAGTGTGACTGGTAATACCATACCAGTCACACAAAAGATGTGCATATTAATCGTCTTTTGTCTCTTCAAAAATATTGTTAAAACTTGTTTTTTTTATTAGGAAACTCTTTGTGTCACAAATATGCTTATACTCGCAATACTTTTATCTACGATAAAGTAAACTAATAATAAATTATACTATATTTACATAGAAAGGAGAAACTTTAACGTTGTGGGCTGTGAAATAATAATGATTATTAATTGAAGAAACCATGATAGGTAAATAGTGACATAATTAATATTATGACAAATGACAAATTTAAAAATATTATACATTAATAATAATAATAAAATGGTCAAAATAAATACAGACAGCAGACGGAGTTAAGAAATATATCATACACACAACATATGATACACGTTGATTACTGCTTGATTTTATATCCAAATTGTAATTTGTTCACAACAAAATTTGCGTAAAACTATATAGGTATTTCCATACTTATTATTCCTCTAATTAAAATGATGTTCATAATCCATGTGTTTGTTGCAGCGCACAAGATGCGGGTGGTGTGGTGGAGTGCAGCCGCGCTGGCGCTGCTAGCTGTCACCAGCGCTCTTCGGACCACGCAGGTTATTATACCGCTTATACCACCAATTATACCACTTACCCGATTAACAATTAATGCTGTTGAAACATTGGGCAAATATAAATACTGTATTTAACACCTCGTGGCCCAGTGGCAAAGAGCTCGGCCCGAAACACGAAGGTCCCGGGTTCAATTCCCAGGTCGCAACAACACAAACTGTGTTTCGGATTAGGGTTGCCAACTTTTATTAGAAGAAATAGAGTATATCTGATTTAAAAGGAGGTAAAAAAAGAGTACGGACTTACAAAAAAGAGTATCATTTATTTTATATTTTTAAAAAGCTATTTTTTGTACATTTTGCAGCGCATAACAATTTTTCATGGTTTTTAAAAGAATTGCATGAGTTCAAACATTCTAGATCAAGAGCTCTTTTGGACATAAGACAGTCAAGTTTGTTTGTTTTGTTGTCATAGAATTAGAAACTGTCACAGCAGCGGTACAAACAAAGTCCGCTTGTAATACTTGTATATCAATAACATAGCATCCTTAAGGGGGTGCAGCGCGGACGCAAGACTGCGAGTTTCAAGTATCTTTATGATAGCGAGCGAGCGGCGCGTGGCAGTGGTGTGACAACGGCGCACGACTACGAATACGCACGCACACTAATATCTGTACAGAGTAGGCTGGTGATTTAATTAAAGCAATGTTTACTTTCGTAAAATCATAGGCGTTTGGGTAAAAAATGATAAAAGTCTTAATATTTTCATATTCATGTTTTTTAATTGAAAAATAAGACAACAGTGACCTGCGGAATATCAATACAAACATTTTGATGTCGGATCATTGTTTCATTTGTGCTATATTTACAAAGTTTCTGAAGAAATAAGTTTTTAGATATCATTATTTTACGTATTGTTTATGCAGTTTCTGGGTATTTGTTTCAAATTCCAAGACAACCACGACCTTGTGAAAGGATCAAGCTAACCTACACTAGTCCTTTTAATGTATAAGACCTATTCAGCGCCTAGCACCAGTGACTTAAAAACACGTAAATTTTCAAATTCCGCACTGCACCCCCTTAATATTATTGATGTCTGATGCACTGTTAATAATACATCTTTTTTAATTGTTAGATTTTTGTTCATACAGTTTTGTCATCTGACATCCATCAACGGTCCCAGGTGACAAAACCCTACAATCGACGTTAAAAAGTAGTTACCTAATAGTTTACCTGCGGAAAATTACGATAGCGCGATTCAGGATTGAATGTCCACCGCCATCTAGCGGTGGGTAGCTGAAACTAATTTCTCATACAAAGTAGGTTTTATTTTCTGAATATTGCAAGCATACCGGCTATACGACATGTAGTAACTATTACTTAATCTGTAATTGTGTAGTAAAGGTTATTGAAAACATATTATATTCAGATTAACTTAACTTAAAATTGGCATAATTTCCGTGTTTCTCATAACTTCGGCTTCAATTTTTTGTCATTCTATATCAATGATTGAAAAGAGAAAAAAAACTATCGATGATTAAGATCATTACAACACTAAAAATTAATTGATCAGTGTTTCTTTTCTTTTATTATTTATTCGAATAAGTGTTTGTTTGTTACTGATACTAGATAATTAATAAATAGACTAACCGTTAACTATTTACTTTCGAGTTCAATGTTGAAAAATGTTATCGGCGTGCAATACGAATGGTCAATAAGCTTCCGTGTTCGACGGACGGTGTGGCCTCGAAAAACGCGAAGATGTTCAACGTTGTTTATAGTTCATACATACAAAGTTGCGACTTAGGTTACTGCGACTAGGCAGTTTAGGGAAAAGAGATGCTGGAGGTAAGGTACTATAAATACAACTTACAACTTCACAAATGTACTTAAAAAACAAAAATGATACATTTTTTGGTATTTTACGAAGCAAACGCAAGGACTAATTGAGATTGAATTTGATGCCTGATTTTTATTAAAGAACTTAATAGTTCAATTCAATTAAATTCAATCATTTATTGCTCTCCATAAGTATACATAATTTGTTACAATATTAGTTAGATAGAAAGTTATGGGCCCGGATTGGGCACGACAATGTTTTGAGAGGAAATTAATATCTAATCTTATTCTACTGCTTATATAAATATGTATTAATTTTATTATTTTCTATACAATAATTATACTGTCAATTACTTAATATTTATTAAAATGTATTTGTTTCAATAAACTATCGAAAATAATAATGATAAGGTGAGATGCGACTGCATTTTCAAAAGTTTTTAGATAGATGAAGAGATCTCTTTGTTAGAGCATTTTTTCACTGAACACTATCATCATCATCATCATCATCGGCCTATCTTAGTCCACTGCTGGACATAGGCCTGAACACTATACATAAGGATAATATCATAAATAGCATATTTGGTCTCCATTTTCACTAAACACTAGAAGGGTTCAGTCATTTGATAAGATTTGTCGGAATTAGCACTACATATTATTTCAATTACATTTTTTTGTACCATGGATTTCCGCAAAATAAAATAATGCCTGATTCCATACATTATCATTCATATTCATTATCATTAATTATATTTAGTCATTTGCTAATTCAACGCATCGGCTCACTTATAAATCGCCAAAACTGAAATCTATCAAGATGTATAATTATAATAATGACACAAATTCTTAATCATGATTATTAGTGCGAGAAACATTCGACAATTAAGCAATTCCATTCTCTGTTTACTAACAAATCCTATTAAATCGACTAAAAACGTCGAAATAAATCAACTCGCGCGCTTCGTGGCCTACGTGAACAACAGGGTCAATGCATTAACTATTCAACTGCGCAACGTGACTTAATATCAACTTTATTACAAAGCGCTAAGGTCGTTGCAACTGGTCAATACTGGTGATCTATTTCCGAAGTCGGTCCCATTATTTGGTTTGAACAAAGTGCGCTTTGATTTGCGTTAACTTAACTATAGGTACCGATTATTGTTCACTTCGGCGCATAGATTGTTTATTTATGCGTTAGACTGATTCGTCTGTAGACTAATTACAAAAGGTAATATTAATTGCGAGTTTTTGGTATCATAAAAAAGGTACGGATATCATAAAATTATCTAATGCGTAGTGCAGTAGTGTTATTTAACAATAACATTTACAATTTAACAAACAATAACAAAGGTATATGTGATGGTAGACGCCGGTTTTATGTGAATACCCACTGCCGTATTTTAACCAAAATGGTTTCACAAGTTGATATAAAAATATGTAAGTAACTACCGAAACATATTGACATAAGTAAAGCATAAACAGACATTTATCTATATATTTATCTATATATATATATATAACTTAACTTACTACAATAAAAATAGCGAATAGGCCTTCACTTAGCAAAATATCACAAGGTATACCATGACGCTGGTCTAATGTAGATACCAACTGATAAAAATAAAAATTGTTCCAGCAGTTCCAATAAAAATATATTACTAACTACCACAACAAATAACTGATATGAGCAAAGCATTTTAAGAATATTTATAACACTCAATAAAATATATTTTTACTTTTTCCCTAGATACCAATTGTTGTTCAGAGTTGTTGATGCAGTCTTTAAATATAAGCACTAGTTATATAAAAAGCGCAGGCGCAGTTAATTTTACTGTGAAACACGATCGAACTGAGGCGGTCAACTGCCAAGGCTGCGCGGCTGGTTTCATGTTCGCAGATGAGAGCCTTGCAGACTGTTATATACCAGCTGTTGTTGAAGGCATTATTTTATATGGCTTAATACCACACTCAGAGACGTTGATTAATATTAATGACCACTTTACAACTGTGATTTTTCATTATATATATTTTTTAAATAACATACTGAGCCTTTATTGACACGTAGAATAGTCAAAGTCAAAGTCAAAGTCAAATATTTTTTATTCAAATAAACTTTAGAAAATTGCTTTTGAATCGTCCAAACATTTTTACCTACTACCCATTCAGGACGTCTATTTTTTAGCTGTGGAGAAGAATGGGCTCGGAAGAATAAGAAACTTAACATCTTAATACAAATAAGATAACATACTTACTAACACCTCTATGCTTAATAATCTTTAATGTTTTTTGAAGCCTTTGAATTTTAACTTACATAATGTCATTCGTATTGGTATCACTTCGTCGTCCCTGACTACTTTTTATCAAAAACATTATCTGTACAACACCATCTAAACATAATCGTATCATTACGTTTTCAAAAACCTTTTTGAATGTTCAGTAAACACTTCTATTTAATTAATTCGTATTTTAATCCAATGGTTTAAATACCTGTAGCAGATTCGATTCCTCGGTTTGATTGGTAGTACGGTTCATTCTAAGTCTGTATGATTAGTTACCCTACCACCATCTCATCGAAGTCTGTCGCAATCACAATAACTAAAACAGGGTGCCCAATGTGAGTTTTGTTAACTATCCGTATTTTCGATCACATTTACGAAAACGAAAACGAAAAGTATGGCATTGAAGCAGCGCCTCCTGGCGACATACGAAAAGAGTTAAAATTTGCCATACAAATTCTCGTTCGTCGAATGAAACTCGCATTAGGCACCCAGCATTTACTTATATTCATATAATTAAAACATCAAAAGAATTCATGTGTTTTCTCAAACTGGTTTTTAATTGATTGTGTTTGTGTGACTAATTCATTTGTAAATTGGTCAATTTTGTAACACGCAAACGGCTTAAATGGTGTCGAAGAATGCAATCATATTTAGTTATATTTGTAATAAATCCTAGCTTTAGTTTCGTTACGTTTACGGTCGCGAATGCTAAGCTTCCGTAATGCTGGAACCTCGGGTATGCCTCGGATGACTGATTGAGTGAATGAATGAAGTGACAATAAAGTAACAAAGTGTTAAATACTTATAAAATACAATGAAAAAATTAAAACTCTCCCCCGACCCAGCCAGGAATCGAACCTGGGTCTTCCGCAATCCTGGCGGCTGCACCGACCGCTATGCTACCGGGAAGGCTGACGTAACCGCCGAATTTTGTCACTGCTTTTTAATTTTTGAATGCTTTTATAGCAGCGGAGTGCCATAAAAGCAATGTGAAAAAAATAATATGTCAAAAAGCAAGTGAGTGAGCGAGTGGTTTACGAAGTCATGTCTTAGATTTTGCCTTTCAAACATTTTTGTAAATAAATAGTTCATTTGAATATAAAAAAAATATTTTTATTATTATTATTATTTATTAGAACCGAAGCGACAATCGAACTTGATTAACATAATATATTAGTAATTAGGTCTGTGTTATATTTTATGACATTAATGCATTTCTTGCACCAGTACATAGGATATCATATTCTGTCGCTGCGAACTAGTTGCGTGGTACTTTGCACCTTTAAACTGGTTCACTCGCTGTAGGTACATACAATTAGTGGCTACTTGCGAGAACTTTATTTCTGTTAACACTCGCTAAATATGAATAGATCAAGGTTACATAATTGTGATATACCTATTAAATAATAAAAGGTCCTGGTTTCATGGTCGTTTAAGGTTTTAAAATGCATATAAGTAAAACACAAAGTGTATTAACTTGTATTCAGTTATAAATGTAGCGTTGAGGAGCAAAACGGGGATCTGAACTTAGTTCTAGTAAAGGCATAACACTAACTCGAGTTTACTTTACTCGTACTTATAGATTCGATTGATTTTTCAAACTTTTTATGGACCGTACGTAGTAAATTTTAAATTGTACATAATTTGATGCAAATGATTATTTACATATAATTTTACGCAAATATTGTTGCGAACAAATTACAATTTGAAAAAAGACAAAGTGTTGAAAAATTTCACAAAGGGTTGAATACCCTTTGGCTTATAAAGTAAAAGTAGATAGTGTTGATTAATTTCGGCGAGTTGGATTGAGCCACGATAGCATAGTTGGCAGTGCACCTGACCCGGCATGTCATGGGGTGCGGGTTCGAATCCCGCTCGTGGAATTTTTTCAAATTGCTGCAAATGGTAAACTTCAAATCTAAGTAAAGTCAAGAATAATGTGACACTGGAGCACATAAACGAACATTACCCTATTTATGTGGAATTGTTAAAAATATTTATTTAATAAACTATAACTAAAAAAAAAAAATTAAATCTGTTACAATCGCCAATCGCCAAATAAAAGACCCCGTTTGTTTGTCATGTTTTTAATTGAAATATAAACACGAATTACTTTTTTTTGTTGATCTAGGGGAAAAATATGCAAACATATTCAATTTGCTTTTAAAAAAGCAAGAGTGATCTGAGGCTGACCTTTTATAGGAAGGCCGACCCACAGTGTCCGGCGTAGAACAAGCCAGGTGGACAAAAGTCATTATCAAATTACCGGAAATAGGTACTTTCTACCTTACAGGTACACCCCTCTATTCACTATAACACCCCTAAATTCCAGATTCCAAGAATTGTTTACGTCTAACATTCCATACTGATGAGTCATCGCTTATCAAAGTAAGCTATAAAGGTAAGTGCAATTAAAGAAATGGGTCAGTTGCATTTTAGCGACACTTGCACTAACATCTCATGGTGGCAGTTCCTAATTTTGTGGAAAGTTTAGTGATGGATTTTACTTCTGAAGGTATGTATAATATATTTTTCTTATTACAATCTTTTAATGTGTCATAAATATTCATTAAGTAGACTATCTATGAATACACAAAAAAATACAATGTTTTTCTTTGTTTTCGAACTTATCGAGCTTGGAAAAGCCATGTATCCTCTTGTATCCAGGCTAAATTTTTGATATGCTTTAGCTGCATGGCTATTAATGATTATGACATATATTTTATGTAGCACACTTGAGTACAACCATTTTTTTTTTTTTTGCAGAAAAGTGTTACTCGGTTAACAAAATAGAGTTTTTCGAAGAGTGGCTTAAGCACGAAAAAGACGTAAGAAATGAACGTCTATTTGAGTTTCTTTCGTCTAAATTTGATTTCTCTGACATCACTGAAGACTGTCAAAGGGAAATTAAGGTGAAATTGGCCAGCATTTCATCGAAAATTGCTACCAAATGGGTGTCCTCGGGAAAGTCGAAAGAGCGTTTCCTTGATAAGAATAAGTTGTGGCTGGAAGGCGAAGATATACAATTCTGCATACGATCGACTCAACCGCAACCTTCTACCTCATCCGCTGACTTTTCTCGACCCGGAAGACCTAAAAAAGTCTTCGAAGAATCGTCTTTTAAAACTAAGAAACGTAGAGTTGAAGATCTAGTTCAATCGCGGAGTGTTGGGGAATTAATGACTGCTGCAGAGGTAGCTGCACGGTCAACTGGGCATAAGAACGTTGCCAGAGTTATAAAAGACATTGCCGAAAATCCAGCTTCTGCAAATGCATGCATTAGCTTCCAACAAGCAAGTGCTGTGCAAAGTGATAGACCGCTAAGTAGTGACGAGGCATTAGCGTATTATATAGATTCAAAATCAACAACTCACACATACAAACAGACTAGGAAGTGGACTATGAAAGTTGGACATCACGTGTTTCCATCATATGAATGCGTTGTAAAATCAAAAAAAGCATGTTATCCATCCGAGGAGCATATTGTTGTGACACAATCTCGAGTAGAAATTGAGCTACAAGCTATTTTAAATAAAACAACAGAACGTTTAGTGGAAGCTCAGAGAGATGTTGTCACAAGTGTGCTACCCAATTCATCGTTTACTCTTGTAAGTAAATGGGGGTGTGATGGAAGTTCCGGCCATAGCACTTACAAACAGAGATTTGAGAATAGCGAAGACACTGATGAGTTCCTTTTTGTTTATTCGTTTGTTCCTCTTAGGTTAATCGACGAAGGTAATAACATTATCTGGCAAAATCCTCGACCATCATCGACGATGTTTTGCCGTCCAATTAAATTCATTTTTGCCAAAGAAACTACGGAGTTGACAAAAATCGAGACGAATAAGGTTTTGGAACAAATAAACAACTTGGAGCCTACATCTTGTGATCTTGGTGGTTCTGAAATTTCTGTTAAGCACAAGTTACTACTGACAATGACCGATGGAAAAGTATGCAATGCTTTGACAGAGACACATTCATCGCAGAAATGCTATATTTGTGGGGCTACTCCCAGAATGATGAATGATGAAGGAAGGCATGTTGATAGCAACCAGGATAATTTTGGCTTTGGTTTGTCAACATTACATGCTTGGATTCGTTCGTTTGAGTGCTTTTTACACATTAGTTATAAGTTAGATATTAAGAAATGGCAAGCTAGGTCTTCAGAGGAAAAAGAAAGTGTAAAACAACGATCAGACGAAATCAAACAACGATTCAAGAATCAAATGGGATTAATTGTGGACAAGCCAAAGCCAGGATTTGGTTCCACAAATGATGGAAACACAGCTCGACGTTTTTTCGGGAACCCCGAAGTGAGTGCTCAGATCACAGGATTGGATGTTACAATCATCAAAAACTTTGATACATTATTGAGGACATTGTCTTCTGGTTTCGAGATAAATCTTGTTGAATTCAACAAGCTTTGTCTCGAGACAAGAAGACTTTATTTAAGTCTTTACTCGTGGTACTACATGCCTGCTACTGTGCATAAATTGCTTGTTCATAGTACAGAGGTAATTAAGACAGCAATAGTTCCAATAGGGCAGCTTTCAGAGGAAGCGCAAGAAGCGAGAAACAAAGATTGCCGGAGGTTTAGAGAGCACAACACCAGAAAGTGCTCTCGTCTTGCCACGAATAGAGACTTGCTCAATATGTTGATTATAACTTCTGATCCTCTGATCAACAGCCTCCGGGAAGTACCAAAAAAAAAGTCGAATAAATTGAGCGCGGAGGTCTTAAAGCTCATCATAGCTCCCACTATAGAGCCTCGACTTCAACTCCAACCAAGACCTCCACAAGCTCGGGAAGACTATCTTCTATCGGAATCATCGGATTCTGCATCCGATGATTCTGATATTGAGAATTAGTTTAAATGTAAATAGATACCTACCTCTAGCGTTAGATTTATAATTTTTGTATATAATATATTAGTCTAAGGTTGTGTATATATAATTAGCGTCGATATTTGTAGCGATTAAGATAATTATTTTATTCTTATTTTTTTCCTGTACCTTTCATTTCTAATAGAAATCGTGTTTACATGAAATAAAATATTTGTATACAATTTCTTTGCATTTTATTTATAAAAATATATTATAGTACTTTATAATTAACTAATTCATAGATATAGTTCCAAAACCATGAAAATATATTTTTGTCCACCTGGCTTGTTCTACGCCGGACACTGTGCGACCCAGTAAACGACCCCTGGAGTTGCCTTTAGCCTGGAGGGCTATGAAGGCTATCGGAGATGTTTTACGAATTTACTCGCATTTCAAACCTTTACAAAATCCGTTGTAACAAAAAAAATTTCTCTACATAAGGGTTTCATTTTACTGTAAAGCGTTCGCGTACACTTTAGAAAACAATATAATCTTAATTTCTTGACACCGAAAACAATAAACACTATCAATTCGCAATAACAGTTACCGCATAACCATACGCTACCATATCGCGTGCCGCGTAAACAAACGCAACTTGCGTGGCCAGCATCATTACCAGAGATAGAGCTGCCGTAATTGGCGTCCGAGCCACGAGATTACCAGGAGACGTAGAAAGCGAGGTTGACGCTCGGAGGAATCCGTTTGAGCGGTGACCAATCGCCGTTACCACTGTTATGAAATTCAGAGAAAATCGCTAATTCGTTATCGTGTTTTCGATTATGAATTACTGCGGTAATAATCTCTATAATCAACTGTTCTTGGTTGGGATTTATCGACGCACGTGGTGGTACGATACCGTTATTTTTTTCTTTCATTCATTACATGGAAGCACTTGAGGAGTTTCTTCGAGGAACTCGATGGCGCAGTGGTGAACGCGCCCGGGTGATTATTTACGAGTGAACAAACGATCTACCCTATTTCTTACTAATTTTTTGCACTCGATACTTTTGCCACTGTTTCCTAAGTCTATTCAGTAGAACATGATCGCAAAACCGGTACTTTTGTGTTTTCTTTGAAAGCAACAAAAACATTATCCACCTAATAAACCTAATAATCGATATTCACTGGCCCGGTCTGCGATTGCTGAGGTTAAGCAACTTTCGCAAAAGCCGGTCATCGGATGGGTAGCCAATAATTTATCATCACGAGCTCATTCGTGCTTTGAAAAGCACGTGAAGCCGTTAGTTCTGGCTGCATTAGCAGTGGTTAAGAAACACCAATCCGCAATGGGCCCTGGTGGTGGTTTATGGCCCGTTCTCCCTATCCATCCATAGGGAAGGCTCGTGCCCCAGTAGTGGGGACATAAAATGAGCTGAAGATGTAGTGGTAACGGTATTTTTTTCTTTCTTTACAAAACCGGTCGTTGTAGAGATCCTTGAGGTAGGCCTTTGTCCAGCAGTGGACGTCTTTTGGCTGAGATGATGATGATAATGATGATGATGATGGTAAGTGGTGATAAGGCCGTAGGTGGGAGCGTACTTCACTAGAACTGTTATCTAAGAAGGGTCTGGCTATCACCTATCTTTAACACAACGTAATAATACCGCGAGTTGATAAGATTTAAGAGAATTTTGTTTCTCACGATGCAGCCTAAGGCGGGGTTATTCAAGCTTGCGCCTCTATTTAGTTACATGGTCGAACTTACGCAAACCGAATATGATGTTCAACATCTTGAGCATCCTCATTTAGGGCAATGATTTAAAATGTCAAATGGAACTTCATAAGAAAAATATATTGTTTAATCTACGCGAACTTATTCAAACTCGAACTTGAGGTTTTCATGTTACACTTATTACATTATTGGAAACTTAACACATTTTTTTAGCATAAGCGTACACAAAACCCCTGATTATTTATAAAAAAATGTCATGAAAAACAAAATCGAGATATAGTCACAATAATAATCAAACACTGACGCTACAAGGTACTACAACAGCGAAACTGAACGTGCCAGTCATTTGCTCTCGGTGATGAATGAGATGCACTCGGATTCCACTTTCAATAATGTCGTGATTGCTCGTCGGCTCGATACACGCCGTCGAAACATTAGCTTCGGTTGAAACCAGAACGTTTCGATTTGTTGTCGCTATTTGTATCTATATTGATTTTTCAATGATGTACGGTCTTACACTTACTGCTTTACTACAAAACGATGGCTAAAATTCTATGCTTAAAACAGATGTTGTCACTTTTCAGATAATATTGTTAGACAGAGACACAATATTTTAAACAATAATTTAGTCATTGTTCAAAAATTCAGAAATTTTAAAAATTCAAAACCATTTATTCAGTTTAGGCTACAAATAGCTCTTATGAACATCATTATGCCATCGGTTCGTAAGTCTACTCTGGGCGGGAGATCTTGTACTGAGAATAACCGGCATGAAACTCAGCAAGTGTAAAGCTCTTTTCTCCCTTACAGCGTCAAAAATATTGGAAAATGCCCTATCATAAAAAAACGTTCAACTTTAAACACTGTTTTGTAGTAAAAGTCAAAGTAATGTCAAAAATACTGTATTTATTTTTCTAAATTTGTCTCTGAGAGATCGCTATCAGCCACCATCGAGTACACGTTGCATCTTCTATTTCTGTTATATAACGTCAACATTAAATTTTATGGTGAGAAAACTCTTTCATTCCTTTTCCACATCAATCAACTAACTTATACCGTGCCACTGCCAATCACGTGTCATCAAATCAGCGATGACAATTAAGTTTATTTGTAAGGTAAAGCACAACGCCTATTTACGTTTTAAATAGTAATCATCTGCATAAAAACTAGACACTGGCTAAATCACAGCCATCAAACAAGAAATTGAAAGAGTCTATTTGTATGGTCATCATGGTTATTTTAGCGGACATCGTACATTGAACGGTGATCAGATATGAGGTGTCGCAATGTTAGCAAATAAATTAATGTTATTTAAGATATTTTCTTTACTTTAAGTAGTCCTCGTCTTCATAAAATTTACGAAATTATAACCTTATGTATTATTGTTTAAGGCAGTTTCTTATATTAAAAGCTTTTGATATAGAAGAAATAGCAATGAATATTGATCCTAAGAAAGCAGAAAATATCATGCTGCATAATTTTAAAAATATCGCCAAGCCGTCTATCATGGATAACTTGGAAACTTTAAAGCGTTTATTGTCATTGATTCGACATATATTGTAAAGGCTTACTTCCAACAACGCTGCGACAGTAGACAGAGACAGGCGACAGAGACAGGTGTCGCCCGACAGTGACTCTGCTGGTTTGTATTATATTGCATTTAAACTGCACGTTGGTCGCGAGAAGTTTCGCGCTTCAATCTACTGCGCGAAAGTCGACAATGCTGCTTACAAACCAACTGAAGCCGTTGAAGATGAAAAGTTAATAAATGTGATCTGTGTCATTGGTTATATATCGCAAGAACGCATCTCTGTCACGCCTGGGCCTCATTTCTGCTATTTTAAAACGTCCATATTATTGTGTCTCACCCAATCTAAGCTGCCTGGTTCTTACATTTTTTTCACGTAAAGCCGTTGGTCCCGGCTGCATTAGCAGTCGTTATTAACCACCAATCTGCACTGTGCCCGCGTGGTGGTTATGGCCCGTTCTCCCTATCCATCCATAGGGAAGGCTCGTGCCCCAGCAGTGGAGACATAAAATGAGCTGATGATGATGATGATGATGATGATGATGATGATGATGATGATGATGATGATTTCATAATAAATATGTCATTAAATAAGTAAGTTAGTAAAGCTGCTGATGCACGATTTTGGTCATTTTAAAATCTGCTATTTTAAATCTTTCTCTTTAAATCTTGTGTCATCCTCGTTTGTCTCTGCCAATTGTCACAGTCGCTGTGTTTGGGATGCTACCTTAACAGTGTAAGTGATGCATTGAAGCAATCGTTTTGCTGGCGCACGCGGCGACGCGCTCGATTCTTGCCAGCGATATGCAATTTGCCGCTTAATTGCAGTCTTTGACTTAAAGCCAATTTTGTGTAATTTTAGACAATGCACTTTAACTGATCGCTGCATGCTCTTAATTGATTAATTCTGTCTTGTCTTTTATATTTTAACAAAAATATAATGTTGGTGTTGTAAATAATTAGATGTATTTTTTTATTATTATCATTATATTATATATTTAATATTAAAAACTATTAAAACAGAAGATGAAGACTAATTCATTGAAACTAGATAGGGCTCTTGAAATCGTTGTCTAGTCTGATTATATAAAACGGTCATTATTCAGCGTCATATGGCTAGAATTTCATATAGAGCCTACAATTAAAAAAAAAAATTCTCTCACATCTCAAGGTTCAAATTTCTCATATATGATATCTATTGTGCCGGCAACACATTTTATCTTTATTACAATCGAGTGAAATATCTTAACTGTTAACATTAAGACATTCCTCTTTCTAACGAATGTCAAGGAGAATAATATATATAATAAACGTTGCAGTATTTATTAATTATGTATTCAAAAATGTATAATGAAGAGTTGGTTTTCTTAATAACTTTCACACGTATTTTTATGCGTATAAAAAACGTTAAAGAATGTTTGGATCACAAACTTGTTACTTGCGACCTTAGAACCTGTCAGGGTAGATTAACTAAATTGGAAATGATTGAACGCTGACAACTACAAATGTATAAAAAAACTAATAATCATTATGTGAGATGACGCCACGGTTGGTGGTAAAGCGCTCGGCCTAATATCCGGAGGACTTGGGTTCAAGTCTCAGATCTGGCAAAGAGAGTTTCGGATATTTTGATGTCTAGCCCGGGTTTGTGCTCCAACCCGCATTTGGCCGACGTGATGATTAGACAAGTAATACCCATCAATTGTAGCGATAACTTGATTTGAATGATGGACGCTTTTGTTCAGCAGTGGGACAGAATATAGGCTATTTACTTACTAACTGACGACGTGATCTAGGAGCCTAATAATGAGATGCATCTAGTGATCTAAGTGCCTCTCATTACTTAATCAGTCTGGCCTTCTCTTTGCAGACCGCACCTCATGTTGTGATTTCTTGATGAAGTTAGCACTGAAGAACACTTTAGTGACAGAACAGATTAGTGTGGCATGGAAGATTTATGATTTTTCTATGCCATTGGGTAATTTATTGCTGTTAGTTATACTATAGTTATTTATGGTGCACCGACACGACGACGAGCCCACTTCAAATTCAAATATATTTTGTCCATCCAAAGGTTGTCTGGAAGATCACTCTTAATGATGAGACCGCCTTTTGGATGTCTATTTTTATGTAGTTTTTTTGTCAAATGTTTTATTACTGGTGTTCAATAAAGTTTATTTATCTTATTATCTCAATCATGGTAGAAATGTAATTTAGATCACTCTGGTTTTAACGTCGTCAACTAACTTCTAACTTCACTCAGGGACCTCAATCAATATTAATGTTGACATATCACCTATAATTTGCATTTGTAATAGTCAATCTCTGTTATTTAGTTGGCCTATTTATCATAGCAGCACGTTTCTATATTTCACTATCGCACTTGAACGTTGATTCTAAGACTATTACTAAAACCCTATTTAATTCAGCCGGCACAGTATGCACACTTGTTTGTATTAGATATTGCATGTGCAGCGATACGCATGCGTCACCTTCGGTTCATATTCCTAGCGACATCAATTTTGTTATGTGGTGAAACCAGCTTTATAATAAATGATCGTCAGCGGTTCGAGAAATCACCGCCACTTTTGTAAGCTCTACGAGTTTAAGTAAGGCTTTGCAACGACGGATACGAGAGCTGAGGCTCACCTCAGAAGTTTCCCAACTTTATAGCTTCATTTAAACGGCAATGAGCTATTGCTTCTTAAGGTGAATGTATATACGTAACTAAGTTATCATCACATGTTATTTAGATTTTGGAACATTTTTACCAATTTGTTGCTTTATAACATTAATCATCATCATTAGCTTTTAAACGTGTTACCTATGGGTTCTGGTATTAAGCAACTATCACAAAGATAAGAAAAGATAAACATACTGTTTACGCCATGAAACACATTTGACAAAGAAACATAAGAAAGTAGATTTTGAAAAAAGAAAAAGTGTTGAAAAAATTTCACGAGCGGGATTCGAACCCCCATGACATGCCGGGTCAGGTGCACTACCAACAATGCTATCGTGACTCAATCCAACTCACCGAAATTAATCAACACTATCTAGTATATGTAAATAATCATAAAGAAAGTAGATGTAGACGAAGATATCTATGCTTATTGTGTATTGTCAACAGATGTAAGTAAAAAGAAAAATAACCTATAACTGTCCCACTGCTGGGCAAAGGCCTCCATCATTGAAATCAAGTCATCACTACAGTTAATGGGTATTGGCTTAATCCTACATCAGTTGCTACATCTGTTGCTGTTGTTGTTTCCCCCCTGCAACGGTGTAGGTTGGTATAAATATTTTTTTGCGGATCTTCTCGTCTTTAACTTTAACATATTATTAAAAAAACAATACACTATAATATAATAGAATAGAATAGAAAAACATTTATTCAGTATCACAAAACAACATTCAAACAAGTAAAGCATTCATAATGTAATATACATGGTATATGATACTGAAAAGGCATCTGTGTCATAGCACTTCAATGCTACAACGCTAGTCTTCCGAAGATGCCCAGACTAGAACTAAATTTAACTAAAACTAAGAATAGTAATAAAATAAAACATAAAACACCGCTACTCACACCACCTAAATGATAGCTCATACACTTTTGGTTCATAATTGTGTAGTTAATTATTTATTGTTACATGACAAACTATTTATTATCTATGTCTAATAAATTATACTAATATAAATAAATATAAATATTTATATCAATACCTCCACAGCTATGTTGTTAAATATACTAGAATGAGTCCTTTTGCAAATTAAGAAGAAAATTCCTATATTTGTACTTAAAACTGCATAATGAAGTATAAACATAAATATAGACAGGAAGATTATAACGTAAGTTATGGTGTTAATGAAACTATTGTAAACGCCAGTTCAACATTGTCATGTCAGTTCCTTTAACTGTTACTTAGACGGCCTTGTACAGATAATAAATTAATATTACATTATCATTACTCGGCAGCAAAGTGCTATTTCGAAGTTGTATCTTTTTGATACATCGAAAGATTTGGTTTTAATTGTAACAGCTTTAGTGATTTGCATCGAAAGTATCTCTGGGAACTTATCTTTTATATTGGGCAAAACCTAGATTAGTCTGGCCTAGGCCTTAATAACGTTATGGGTTATTGGAAATGGAAGTGGGCTGTATTAAAATAAGAAGAAATGTAAATTAAGAGGTGTGTTTTATAGAATAGACAAACAAAACAGACATACCAAACCAATAAATGATGGATGGATGACAAGGCGATAACAAAACAAAAGATAGTTGACAGATATTATAGTAATTATTATTAGTTCATGACAATGGTAATATTATGAGAAGTATTAACTTTTAAAAATAGTAAAGGTACAAATTCTCCTTTATATTATTATAATCAAAGCAAAATACTTTTTTTAATACAAACGAGTTAAAACTCTTGAAATGAAACGCGAAAGTTTAAAAGTCATCATTATCATCATCATCAGCTCATTTATGTCCCCACTGCTGGGGCGTGAGCCTACCCTATGGATGGATAGGGAGAACGGGCCATAAACCACCACGCCGGCTCAGTGCGGTTGGTGGTTGTTAACGATTGCTAATGCAGCCGCGACCAACGGCTTAACGTGCCTTCCGAAGCACGAAAGCACGGAGGAGCTTAAGATGATACATTTTTGGTCAATCATTCGATGACCGGCCTTTGCGAAAGTTGCTTAACCTCAGCTTTCGCAGACCGGGCGCGTTAACCACTGCGCCATCGAGCTCCTCTAGTTTAAAAGAGTACGAGTATATTTGTAAATCATGTCAGGACAGTAAAGTGAGATCAAAAGAGTAATGAAGACTTTGTCTGTCACTATATTGACATATTTTCACTGGAAACAGTGTGATAATTATTGTAAGACCTAAACAAAGGAAATCTCCGGTCAAGGCCATTGGTTTAGGGTCAAGCAGCGAGTCACGATCACAGTAATTAACGCAATTATAAATGATTAGCGTTGCTTTTTGTGCGGTATTCTTGAACTAACGAAACTAACGAAATATAGACATTGGTAATCATTTCTGCTTTCAATGAGAAAGCAGGGGGAAATTTTATTTTGTAATTAAAAACATTTAATGAGTAATTTTTTTTAACCACCCTAGCCGTAGCAGCAACTTTAGCCAGCGAATAAGCCTTGCTATCTAACGAGGCAATGCTGCTAGCTTACTGTAACTACGCATTTATTTTTTATTTTTAGTTGTTTTAGTTTATAGTTTTTATAAGTTTAATGTACGATTAAAGTTACTTGTGATTTTTTTGTAAATATAACATTTTTATATCTTACTACTAGCTGACCCGGCGGACTTCGTACCGTTCTTTGACAGTTTCCATCATTGAGTTAAATAAATATCAATGGTTTCCATGACAACAAAACAAACAAATCATTTTGTATTGGAAAAATAAATTGTCGTTTTTAGTATTTTATTTAATACATTTTTTTTTAATATAGCCTATGTTACTCAGCACTAATGTAGCATTCTAATGGTGAAAGATTTTTTTTATCGGGCCAGTAGTTTTCGAGTTTATTCGTTGCAAACATACATACATACAAAAATACAAAGGTTTCCTCATTATAATATTAGTATAGATAATATTCTTCCTGCTTTGGCACATGTGACCTACTTAAGGACGACGGCGAAAAATGTGTTTTTCTTCCACTCTAGTTAAAAAGGATTAAAAAAAACGTACAGATATGACTATTACCACAGTATAAAGAAGGATATGTAATACTTATTCCTTATACTGGGCTATTATCGTCTGTTTATTCTTTACACAATCTCAGATATATCTTAGAAAGGTGCGATAACATAATGCAAAGCAATAAATGTTCCGCTTCACATATACAAACGTCTTCATAAAATTATATACTTATATCCGTATCGACTCATTCAGCTATTGATCCAAACTATTTTTATATTTAAAATGACTCTTATGTTACCGACATAAGGTCCGATATAAATAAAAGAAGTCCAGTTACGATTCACAAGACAGAAAGTAAAAGTGAACAAAACAATATGAACTGGAGTCACGTTCGCACGAATGTCAAATATACATAATATGTTCCTTTCTTTTTGTCTATATTTGGACGTTCTCTCCTGGATTTGATTAAAGAAGTGGGTTCCGTATAACCCACTTCTTTAATCAAATCCAGAAAAGAACGCATCTCTAACGCATCTATAACAATAGACTGGAGGTTGGGTTGGATTCCGCTCAGAATACGACTAAGATAGCGACCGACCTAATTACTTATTTCTGCCCCTAATATCAACAATGTTTGCTAGTAATAAGTTTGTTAGAAGTATCTAAGTTACAATATTGCTTATTTTATTTTGTTCGGGGAGCTAACAGTATTATTCACAATGTTTATCGACTTTTAGAGCATAGGCAAGATAATAAAAAAACTTTAAATAAAAAAAAATTGCATTTAATTGCTTTTTTTATACTTTCACAGTTCATGCCGAAGCAATAACTTTTAAAATGCTACGTATTCGAGTACCTATGTGTTATCAAGAACATAGTTCGATGAAGTAATTTACTAATTTTATTATTACCTCTCTCAGTACAAAAATAAAAAATATATATATTAAAATTACTTAAAATTTCAGGCAAACAGTATGGCTGCTGAAAGATTGATATAACTTATATAATATTTTAATGCAAAAAATGCTAATAGTTGCGATGATACTAATGTAATCAAATTAGCGGCCAGTGAAATGATCCAAGCGAAATGAAAGCTCTCTGAGGTGAAAGGATAATTATATATTTGCTTGCAACGCTGTATAAACAAAAAAACAAAGTACTGTAAGAAAAAAATATAAATTAGATTAGAGAGGTGATGACTAGCTTTTGTTTTATTTTGACTTCGAGAGGCAAGTAAAGCTGCGAATCCCGGTTGCAGTCGGTTGCAAAAATCTAATGTGCAAAATAAACGCAACTAGACCCTTATCCTATTTACTTATATCTAAAGGGTTAGTCTGAAACTGGATAGAACTGTTATTTTAGACAGCTGTATTGGAAGTGAATGTCACTAAAGCCACAAGCAGTTTCATAAGTTAGTTTTTACCGTAGATATAAAAGCATGTTTGTAAAACATTACAAGTAAAGCGAATTACAAAATTAATTTATCGATCTTCATAGTATATTTTTATACCGAACGAATTCGTAGCCCTCGAATTGTCCCGGAAATGAAATGTCTGTATCTGGCAACCCTAGGTCTATGTATATACAAATGACAAAGAAGAACACCCAAAACAAGCAAATCTCAAAAAGTAAAAATGTCAATGTTCAAAAAAAGTATAAAAATAGGTTTTTGAAAGGTTTTTGAAAGAGTTGCAGACTCTTATTAATCCCATTTTTCCTAAGCTTTTTTCTTATTATTAGTTTATTTAAAAGTATGTACATTGGAATAATTGAAATTGGAATTATATCAAAACACAAATTGTCATTTATTTTTATAATTTTGCATGCTGTATATTCAGCGAAATATGACCGATGCTAATTATAACTTTACAACAACTATATGATCATGTTTCTAGCAAAATAAAAGTTATTCTACTTTCTGGTTCTCCTTGTTTTGTATCGTTGCTTTCAGATGTTATCGGCACATATCATAAGTATCTTACTAACGGAAAGAGATCGTGTAGTGTCTAGTGCTTATTGATGAGTCGCTACAATCAGATTATGGCATTCCGATTCTTGTCAGATAGACAAATTCTACATACAAATAGATAGGAATGTTTATGTCTATCCATGTTATCTTATGTTTCATCTTATGCCATCACTATATGTCTCAAACCTCCGAGTGTCTTATTATTGAAAGTCGGAAGCATTTTTATCGCGAACATGAATACTGAAAAGTGTTGAAATTTCCATTTAGGTAATCCTCTACCAAGTAACCTACCGTGGTTGTCGTGGAGATCTTAAAAAATGTATGATGAGGAATTAATAATTAGGTATAAGCACACCTATTTGTTTTCGAAAATCTTAAAAAATATTTCCTTTGATCATTTTGAGTCGTGCAGGCGAATGGAGAAACAAAATTTAATATGCAGTAAAAAATCAGATCGAATTTAAGTAGACAATCCAATTACTATTAAAACCAATACATTAAAATTTAATTGACAATAAATTTCAATAAAATTATATCTTTCATTTTATATGGTCTAAAATACTCTAAGGATCAGAATATGAGATGTGCACGTCTTAATTAAACCAATAATTTTCGTAGTCGTGTTCGTCATAAACTCAAAATGGTAGCTAAAGTTTTATTTAAAAGCTTCGATGTATTATTAAAATGTTCACACCACGGTTACTCGCTGGCTATTCAAACTGACCTTTAAAGGTCTCATCTTTAGCACTCAATGCAAGCCAGATGCTTATCTGTTACAGAGTCTTTACATGCTCATTTCCTAAATGACTTTGAATCTCGTATGGATTGCACTTGATTTTGTAAGCGGCCAAACGGAGGGTATAGGTATTTTATAGTTGAACTCATATATTTGTATTGAGAGCAGACTAAGCCTGATGAAGCTACCTAAGCCTATGTGGACTTACTAAACATTCGGTTCACACTAATCATCATCATCATCAGCTCATTTATGTCCCCACTGCTGGGGCATGAGCTTTCCCTATGGATGGATAGGGAGAACGGGCCATAAACCACCACGCGTGCCCGGTGCGGATTGGTGGTTGTTAGCGACTGCTAATGCAGCCGGGCCCAACAGATTTACGTGCCTTCCGAAGCACGGATGAGCTCGAGATGATAAATTTTTGGTCACCCATCCGATGACCGGCCTTTGCGAAAGTTGCTTAACCTCAGCACTTGCAGACCGGGCGCGATAACCACTGCGCCATCGAGTTCACACTAATATCTTTACTTAACCCCTTGAGCGTCGAGCGACCAGCAGGTGGCCGATAACAATTAAAATTCTATTGTGTCTGGGTATTCGACGTTTGAGCTCTTATGGGTATCGTGAGAAGTGACTAATGGACTAGAGCTGTGTACAAACTACATCACAAAACTGTTTGGATTACTTATTTAAATTTCTAAGTTAGTTGCTAGAGTCTTCTTAGTAGAGATAACCGTCCGGCTATTTGTCATTTTCAGGTGTACCAATTGTTTTATAACAATGAAACAAAGTCAAAGTCAGATTCAAAGTCTTTATTTATTATACATTTAACAAATAAACAAAGAACAAGCTTGGAATATATTCCGTGATTTGTCTCTACTCTAATCTGAAATTAATTTTACATGGCAGGAACAAAACACGGAATAACTATTCGGACCTTATTCTTTGTTTATTTGTAAGGGGGTTAAACTGTACTGAAAGTTTATTAATATAATATTTAAGGTCACTTTTTATCTACTGCAAATATTTTGACAAAACATCTAATTATATCAGAGAAATAAGGCCCTAGCATAAAAAAAAAATCAGGCTAGTTTTTTTTACTTTTCCTGACACAAAAATTGTAATATTTTTAAAAGCGGCTTCTCTGTCGGCTCTTTTGAATGAAACTAGGGGCACATGTAAGCGGTGAAGGCATTGCGGCCTCTATTTTGGCTCCTTTGAATTGAAACTACCGAAAGTGCTTTATTTTTCTTTTTAATCGAAATGTCTTTTGGCGTTTTTCTTGAAAAGTAGCGTATAAAAATGTATAAAAATAAAAAAAAAGTGTATAAAAATAAAAATATAAGGTTTTTTCATAAAAAATATTTAATATATGTTGTTGAATTTATCCTCAAAATATTTGCAGTTGATAAAATGTGACCTTATATATATTTTGTATACTTATATAAAATTTGAAAAAAAATTGATACGAGTAAACTTAATCTAATATTTTACAGCAATGTACAGTAGGCTTCAATCAAGCATATATGGATTCTAAAATATGACGGGAGGGGTAGAAGAAACTTACAGCGTGAACACCCTGTATAACAGAACATACATACAGGATGTTCACGCTGTAAGTTTCTTTAACTTATCTAAATAGATGTACGTTTTATGTTTTTATATTAATGTAAATAAGTTATCGAAATATATTGTTACCCATTTGTATGCTCTCTGGTGCTCGTAAGGTCACCGGAGCAACCAGAAAGTTGGACATAATCTTGTCCACCAACACTGAATCATAATGATGTTACGCCATCTTTGATCTGTGCAATACTGTGACTAGATTGTACGTCTAGCTAACATATTGACATAATTATAGTGATTGCGAATATACCTACAGATTATTGAAGTTGGTAATATTTATACTGAAGCGCTTGGCTTTTACTTCACCTTATAGGTGTCGATAAGTAGGTAAGTGTCGATAAGGCTTAACGAAGGTGGCTCATTTTTATGTCACCACTGCTGGGGCACGAACCTTCCCTATGGATGGATAGGGAGAACGGGCCATAAACAAACCACCACGCGGTCCAGTGCGGATTAGCTTTAGTAAAAATGGTGGTAACTAATTTCACCTGTCACCCGTTTAGTGACCTTTTTGTCCCATCGGTCAACCTGGTGGACAAAACGTGGTGACAAATGGGAATATTCAGCCCGGCAGACTTATTAAAATGCCCACCAATAACCAAACCGAAAACAATATGAACCCCAGCTAGGAATCAAACTCTATATAGGTACAGTTACGAGCATTAACACGTAAACACTTTTGATTAGATTTGACTCTTATTCAATTGTATTAAAAGTTACATTGTATACATGTTACTGCTCGTAACTGTACCTACCTAGAGTTTGATTTCCAGCTGGGGTTCATATTGTACTTGGTTTGGTTAATGGTGGGCATTTTGATAAGTCTGCCTGGCTGAATATTCCCATTTGTCACCCCGTTTTGTCCACGAGGGTGACAGATGGGACGAAAAAGTTTCATCTGTCCCTTCGTCACTTATAGGGTGACAGATGAAATTAGTTACCACCATTTTTGCTAAAGCGATCGCGACAGCAAACTTGTTAGTTCATCCACTAGACTACTAAACCAAAGAATCGGTATAGTTAACCAAAAACATTAGTCTAGTCAAATTAGATACACAACACAACTATTATGAAATGTTGTACTATAATATGTTTTACGTTACATCAGACGAACTGTGGTATACACCAAAGTATGAGACGTGAAAGTGCGACCTATTTGGCGCGCTACTTAGTATTCGCCAGGTGTATCCCGTGGCCCAGCCGGAGCTGTCACTGAGTCATTGGTTCGGCTCTCATCGGATCAGGTGTTCGGAACATGTTTCGTAGACAAGTGAAAATAATTGGCTTAACATGGCAATAGATCAGATCAGCTTTGTCATTAGACTTTGAATACGTACCTCGATGTACGGTTCTTCTATATAGGAGGAATTTGAGAATGGAGAGAAGATGTTAACATAAAACGACATAATATTTCGATCCGATCTGAACTCCTCGGATAATCTAGAAGGAAACGGGGACACGCATTAGTGCGTGATGCCATTTCCTCTAGAAAACCTCTGATATTATTGTTTCACACGGCTTGAAAGTCCCCTGAAAAGTCTAGATGCCAATATAAAAAAAAGCAATTTCAAATGTACAATAAATCAAAATAACAATAAGATCTTTTTCAGATTAATTTCAGGGATTACTTCTACAAGAAACTTATACATATGTAATAAACTATCAAACTTTACATCTTTATAATGTACCCACACATAATAATTACAATAATTAATTACCCAAGCTAACTACTTAATCACCGGTAAAAACATAATATATGATGAGGATGTAACAATTTCATTACACTCGAGGAAACTGTTTGAAAGTTATTTTAGGAAGGAAAAAGGTTGTCTTCTTAAAAAGTTTGTCGTCAGTAATATTAGAGTTACAAAACATAAACAATAAAAAATAACACGATTTCTTTATAACATAACTAACTAATTATGATTTTCCGGTATAATTTCAGAATAGACATAACTTTAAAGTTTTGGGAAAGCTACGCTTGTTCCTTATTTAATTTTTAAAGAGATACTTTTGATATTCAGTCTTGGTAAAGTGGTATCAGTAAAGTAAAAAGGGTTGTATTTAATCGATCACCAAACTAACCTAACCTAACCCACAAAAATACTAAGTTAGCACCTAAAAATACAAAGTTAGCACCTAAACTACTATTTAGATGCTAACTTAACATTTTAGGTGCTAGCCTACTATTTTTTTGTGGATCAATTTATTATTTCTCAAGTAAAAATAGATTTTATTCAAGTAATCTAGGCGCAGTGTGGGCAGGCCTCCAACAAGGTGGACCGACGATCTGGTGAAGGTTGCGGGAAGCCGCTGGATGCGAACAGCACAAAACCGGTCGTTGTGGAGATCCTTGGGGGAGGTCTTTGTCCAGCAGTGGACGTCTTTTGACTGAGATGATGATGATGATGATGAAGTAATCTCTAACACTAAAAACTCATAATTCATTTTAAGGTTATTAAATTTTTTTTTATGCTATTAAGTGTTGTTAATAACATACTATTAAAACGATAAAGATGTTAATGAAGATGACTTAAGGCAGTACATGTTACATGCCAACTTAAGTTAAGTTACATGTTCGTTCAATGCGTCTTCGGTGATAAATATTAATATGGATGTGTAGCAAGATGCATTCACTGCTTTTGCAATGGATGATCTAATAGGTCACTCTGCAATCGCCTTTGAAGACAGATTTGATGAGTCGATCATTTGGTCGCCTGAACAAAGCTCAACCTCGGATTAATAACGTTCAAAAACAGATACTTTACGTAAACTTACATTATGAAACATATTTTTTCTTTGGTTGGTAAACATTATTATTCTTTCTTGGAGACCCTTCACAAATAAATACATAATTAAGATTTTAAACTTTCTTGTCGCGTACCTACTGTTTTTTAACAATTAAGAGTTTATTGGAACTGTAATTGTTTTTCAGTAAACAATTTCTTAATAGTATCCGAATATGTCTTCATTGAGTAAAATGTGTCATTATGGATAAAATGAATGACCAATAGGCTTTCGTAGAATCAACAAAACAAAGCAATGGATAGATAGATATAACTGAAATATATAATGTACCTAATGTATTACTCTCAACAAATCTGTTGGTCTATGTATAATTAAGGTCAAATCGTGAAAATGATGAGAATGCAATAAAATACACATTTCTCAATTTGTTACCTCGTAGCCTGCTTTAATTAATTACTTAGTTTGAACCTCAATGCGTTCCTACTCACTTACACATTATATACGTACCTTCTATAATTTTTTGGTAAGAGATCGGTGTGTTATGAGAACTTATTGCTATAAACATGTTTGTCATGGTATAATTTTGAATACAATTTTTAATCAAAATGGCCTACTATATACTAGTATTACACCATCTAATTATAATTAAGCTTCTAAATATCCGAGACAAGTTTCACATATCTGTGGATGTAAAACCAAAAAGTTTTTAATAAAAAAGTAATTCATTTAATTTTTTAATCTTTGACAAAATAAGCAGAGTTAAAATAGGGCTTATTAAGCGCCGCCGCCGCCCGTTTCGATTTATATGATCGTTCACTTGGAAACGAGCTATAATCAAAGACTGGACAACCTTGCTGCATATACGAGTATTATTCGCCCGTCATAAGCTACTTGTTGATGATATTATGCATCGCCTAACAAATACAAAAATAGATTGTTTTTTTAAAACTATTTTTAAGTTTAAAACCTAAACAAAGACTTTGCAATAGCATTAATCTCGATAGCATTAAGCATTAATCTTAAAATGACAACTTTTGTGGTTTTCGAGATTACAAGCTTTTGCATATAGGCGTGTGCTCTGCCAATTGAGTTACAAAGCTCACAATTACAACACATTTGTATTTATGCATTAAATTAAAAACTCAATCAGTTTGCGTTAAAAATGGAACGCGAAATTCATTCGGTGTTAGTAATTATATTGGACTCTGTAAAAAATTGCCTGACACAAGTCTTTATCATACGTTGCCAGGAATATTGTTTTAACCGAGACAACTGTAACCAATTCCCGGGCCCTCCAACTATCATTTGCGGTGACAGATGTACAAAAAAAATACGAAACACTTTCGCTATTATTTTATACATATAATAAAGCTAAAGAGGGTCGAAAGTCTGTACATGGAAGATATTCGAAAAAAAGTTGGCTGAGGATACTTAGAATCGATAACAGAACACGTTCCAACAGTTTTTAGATTTTTTGTCTGTTTGTCTGTTTATCTGTTTGTCTGTTTATTTGACCGCGCATCACGTGAAAATGGCTGAACGGATTTGGATGAAACTTTGCACATAGACAGACCATGACCCGGACTAGGATATAGGATACTTTTTATCCCGGTGACAGGTTCCTGTGGGATAGTGTAGTCTTCGCGAACGAAAACTAGTACGACATAATATTAGTAAGGATGTAGCAACTAGTACATAATATTAGTAAACATGCAACTAGCACTGCCATGCAAACGGGTCATAACGTCATTATCTTTCACTTATGTTAAGAGTCTGTATCACTCTCGACCACGAGAAATATAAGCGTTCGTTGTCACATTGATCAAGGCGTTGGTTAAAACATAATTGATACTATTAAAACTGCAACACAATTAGAATAAATATTATTACCGGGATTATTACCATGTTTTTTGCGTGTAAGTATTCGATATTTCGGCACAGCTAAAAACATGGTAATAATCCCGTTAATAATAATAATTCTAATGTTAGTGACCATGATAGTTTAAAAAGTTATATTGAAACAACAATAATTGCATTAACAATTATCTAAAGGCTTATATATTCTTACTTCTCCTTCTAGTTCGAAGGTTAATTATTGATAGCTGTCATCAAAATACTTGACGACGACGCACGCATCATGTAAATACAAAAGTAGATTCGGAGTTCCACCCAAGTTCTTTTCGTAATAACACGTGTTGTGAGACTCCATTTTTAACTTAATCTACCGTACTACGTAATAAAATGATACTTAAATTTAATTAACTTAAGATGTTAGTAAAATGTACATATAAGTATTCCTAACGCAACGTTATATTTCGACGCTTAGATAGTTAAGTGGAAAACTTTACAATGTCTAGTACTTGATACTGGCTTAATGCTAAACGCAAAGCCATTAATTAGGATTTATTGATAATATTAAAGTAGATACAGCGTGCTTTGATCTGTACACCAAATATAGTTTTTTAAAGTTTATAGGTACACTACATATTAATATAAAACATTTTTACCACAGACTACACTACCCTTCCTTGAACTTGTTTCCGGGATAAAAAGTATGCTATGTTCTAATCCAGAATCAAAGCCACGCACCGAAACGTCAGAATAAAATAATATGTTAATGTTAATATGTTAAATTAAACGTGAGTAGATTTGTAATAAAAAGTGTGGTAAGTACAACAAACTAAGCCTTTGGGTGATCGGATAGCCGATTTTAAGATATGTTTTATTTGCCACAGAATACAGATCTAAACAATGGTGTGACCACGGACCCTGCGAAGGGTTCGAAACGTCAGGATAAACATTAAAAAGTAATGTGTAAAATAAACGCGAGTAGATCCGTAAAAGTTGTTTCATTTAAATGTGTAGTGTTCGCGTAAACTTTAGAAAACAATATGAGATCTAAACAAACTAAAAATACATATTAGAGCGGTTGCACTTTCATACAGAGTTCAGTGTAAATCTGATATCCTTATATCGTACAAAACATTCAAATAAATATATTTAAAGGGATTAACGCAAACTAATTAGTTAAAGGTTTCATACCTTCTTTATTTAGTCGACGTAAATAACACTTATATTTATAAGAACAAAAAAAAACTAACAAGTTAACTTTTTGTGACTTCAAACTTCATCGTTAATCTCATTTCAATCTTGAACTTTTTAAAAAGCTCTGCCACACCGATTCCACAGCGCGCTCTAACAGCGAAGGTCGCCAATTATGTAATTAACCAATAAGTGCGGGGATGCGTAGCCATTATGGTATCTAGGCCGGATCGGTCACGATGGCAGGTGGAACGTTGCGCAATGCTGAACGTTTCAGTGGCGGGTCAGAGGTGTGCGGCGCGGATCTTGAATGCATTGCTCAGACAAATTTCTTTTTTGCAATAAACTCAATTATACAATATGTTAGTAAGCTATATATATATATATATATACACTTAACAGGTTGGTCCCAACCACTTGTAAAATTGAATAACGAATGTTCATTTTTTCATTTTCAATTAGTTAAATTATATAATTAAAAGTCATAAACTATTTTGAAATGTCAGTTATAAGCCAGCTCACGTTAAATCGGCTATGTCTGAATTGCATTCATGTATTTATTGTTATGATCATCTGGAGTGTACCGTATTCCATCGCAAGTAAGTAATCTTTTACCTAGGTATTTAAAATATTATCACAATCTTTTTGTTGATTAAGCTTTAAAAACACCTATAATTCTTTACTGTTTGTTAGCAGTAGAGAAGATCTCGGCCTTCATCTTACGCCTTACGGAATTATACTTCGTCTACGTAACTTTAATAAATAATATTTAAAAGAGTTTTTAAGAGAGAATATTACATAAATGATTGATCATCTCCATAAGTCTATCTTATTGCACAAAGTACTTAAAAAGCCGGAACCCATTTTTAGAACATCTTGTCATTGAGTTAAATAAGTCCACGTAAGCTTTGAATGACCCCAACAACTTCAGCCTAATCATATTTGAATCTAATAATCAATTATCACTTTAAAATCGTGATGTGTCTATATGTTGCTCAATAAAACGCTAGATATATTAAAAATCAAAAACAAATTATTAGGTACTTACTTGAAGATTATTGCTTTGCGTTGTGCAACGTCCAATGGATCCGTTATAAAGTTAATTGAATTATTGAAAAACTTTCAGAAGTCGGTAAGTATGGCCATGTAACTTGTTCTACGATAGTAATCCGGAGTGAAAGGACCAATAACATAATTATAAGTGATCCTAGTGAGATAACGTTAGTTGCAAAACTGTAAAGAGTCGATAACATTAAGGTTGCATTTATAAGAAAATTGTTAACAGCATAATCGTACCGTTATCTCGAATCGAGATAACGTCTTAATACCAACTGTTACGGAATGGGAACTTTTTGGAATCAAATTCGAAGACAAATGAACGCTACATCGAGTGTTGTGTGAAAAAGTGAAAGAGCTCTTTTGTTTTGCACGATACATTCCGTTCATTTGATAATTATACGTTGTTAGAACATTAAATTTGTCGATGTCTTTGTTTTAATTAAGCGGCAATTGTGTTATTAGCAGTTGCTTAGTTTTACGTACTTCCGGTGAATGTTGGATTACGTTGATAATATGACTGTTGAAAGGATAAACTCAAAAGTTTACGAAATTTAATCCAATTCCAATTGTGTTCTAACCAAAAAAGCATAACTATGCTGAAAGTGTTATTGTTCTTCTATGACAAATTGAAAGCTAATGGCGGTTAGCATGCTTATGCTATGGCGTTAGATAGAAATTATATGCTATTTCTGGAAAGATGTTGCTGTATTCCCCTGACTTTTACAGCGTTACCGGGAAATGAACACCTAGAACCTTTGAGAATCTTCAAACCAAAAAATAAAATAATTCTTGATAAGTGTTAGATAGTCTATCAAGAAGTTTGTATTCCTCTGTCTGCATTTATCAGTATGCCAAAAGTTCTTATTACTAAGCTTAGGTAGCAGCCAAAGTAATGAAACATGCCAAAGTGATAGAATTCACAAAATAAAAGATTAATAGTAGCGTCATTGCACGATTTGCCCGCCAAGTCGAATGTTCAATATTTAACCGTGAATTGTACTCTTTGTTGTCTCCGGTTTTATTTCTTTTCTTTTGGTCTACTCACTATTAAAGCTGTTACATTTAACCTTATTCTACTAAACTATAATAACAATGCAAAAGATATCGCTAACTAACTTCACTACTTTCGATGAATAAAATAGTAACCCTCGTAATAAAAAAGCAGTGATTATCCTTCGTATACTTATTTCGTATTGTCTCTTTTATTTTAATTTGAAATAAAGTGCACGTGACAGGATCAAAAGAAAAAATATCTATTTCAAGCTTGTACTCTCTCCAAGGCCCCTTTTGCCTTTGTTACCAGTGCAAAAATTAAAATTTTAATTATACTCATATTGTTTGCTCGATTAGTTACTTAACATTAAAATGAAACTTAATTATACTCAACAACAACTATATAGAGAAGGTTATCTGAATGTTAATTTTTTTTTAAATTTATGCCTATAAAATACATTATATCGACAAAAACAACATTACACATACTACCATGTATTTGACACACACGCATATGTATTTGACACAGACATATTGTTAGTCTTTAATGCGGCCGACATCTGTCAATGCCAATTCAAACTCACGTTCTATCTTTTTCAATTTTTCATTGCTTAGGATACAATCCGTGCAGCCTTAATAAAATTACGATCGAATTTCGACCTCTGGGCGACCACTAGTTAAAATAAATACACTAGAATATTTAAAAGTTTTTGGTCATTATTGTAAATCTAAATGATTAGTAAACTGTTTTTAAATGGATCTAGGATTTACCAACAAAACAATCATTTCAACGATATATTAACAATATTCTCTAGAATAAAGACACATTTTGTAGTAATGTCTTAAATTGCCAAGATATGCATTTTATGTAACCGTGAAGTAAAATTTTAAATTTCTCTGTTTGGTAAACCAAATATATTTTTATCTCTTTAGTCTTGGCTCCTTCGAGGAATACCTCTATTAAACGCTCTTAATTCTCTAACATTCGCCCATGGCTGAAATGATGATGATGTAAGATAATACCGATACATTTACGATGTACCTAAAACCAGCTATCTAGAATTCCAAAAGCGTTCGATTTAGATTTATTTTGAAATCACAAAGTTTTGTGTGTTGTAAAACGCTTACGAAAATCTCATTCCTTTCCAAAATCTAGCTTAAATCTAAAATGCTTACCACATTTAGTGTTATGCAAACTCTTATTGACATATTTATGTTAATTAATGTTTAGCAACATAATTTTGTAATTTACCAAACTTCTTGAATTTCAACAATCAAAAATTTTTCACCTTCAACTTTATTAATAAAAATAATTTGAATGAATGTTTTTGTATTGTTTTCTTCAAAAGTTTTAAGTTTTTTGTAAAATAAATACTGTTTATTTCGCTCGTTTGTGAATATCAAAATGCGGTTTTAATAGAAACTGTGGTATCGAGAGGCCATTAGGCATTATAAGAAGTAGGCTAGGTTAAGGGAAAACTCTTGAATGCAAATGAGGAATACGATTATAGAGGAATAAGAATTATTAAATGGGTAAATCATCATCATCATTATATACAATAATATGTTGATTTGCACCTGCACCGTATTCCTAGCAGCGGTCATATTGCTTATACTTATTACAAATAAATTTAAAAAAAAAAATAGGTACGTACCTATTTTTGTTGCTTATTTACAGATTTTAAAAATATGTTTTTTTTTAATTTTTTTATATAATTTATTTGTAATAAGTATAAGCAATATGACCGCTGCTATGAATATTGCGCAGATGCAAATCAACATATTGTATAGCGTAAGACCGCCAAATTGTAAAGTGTAATTTTTTGTGTTTTATAATGTTTATGTTTCATAGTGTTGCAATAAAAGTATTATAGTGTCGTCGCAGTCGTTAACATCCACCAATCAGCACTGGGCCCGCGTGGTGGTTTATTTATTTATTCATTTAATCTTCATTGCACAAAAAATAAATACAAAAGGCGGACTTACTGCCAAATGGCATTCTTTGCCAGCCGACCTAAAGGCTAGGCAGAATTTCCCAATCCATCCACAGGGTAGGTGCCCCAACAGTGGGGACATAAAATGAGCTGATGATGAAACGGCCCCAGCATCGTCATTGCGTGCGCATTGCTTTCTTCGCAGTGCAACGGCGCAGGCGTAGGCGGCGGCGCATGACAATACCGAAGTATTTGATCGGTCAGCTGATTGCTTGCGTAAGCCAATCGGCTATTGACTATTACACTGGTATTTAAAATAGTTTGGTTATTGGTAAACAATTGTTTTTTTTATAATGTTACTAAACTTACGCGTTGTAATAAGTAACAGGATATTTTATACGTAGAGATTGTTTAAATCCGTATTTCATGATCAGCTCATTTTATGTCCTCACTGCTAGGGCACGAGCCTTCCCGGTAATGACCCGTATTCCCTATCTATCCATAGGGAATACGGGTCATTAACCAACACGCAGGCCCAGTGCGGATTGGTGGTTGTTAACGCCTGCTAATGCAGCCGGGACCAACGGTTTTACGTGCCTTCTGAAGCACGGAGGAGCTCGAGACGATAAATTTTTGGTCACCCATCCGATGACCGGCCTTTGCGAAAATTGCTTAACCTCAGTTCTCGCAGACCGGGTGCGTTAATCACTGTGCCATCGAACTGTTTTGAAAAACCGTATTTAGCGGAAAGTATTTCTTTACGTATTTGTTAATAATAAACTCGTGTTTCTGAAACAGCGTGCTGTGCAAAAACATTGCTTTGTCATATTATTTATGGCGACCGAGTGAGAAAAGATAGCTGTAGCTAGCCAGGCTTACTTAAAACGAACCATACCATCAGCTGAACCGGGTGCAATATGGGAATCGAAAACCTGAGATATCTGGGTCTGAACCGTCTAACCAAAACTTCACAGATGCTGTTAAATTCCAATGTCGGGAAAATTTTACAATCCATCTTTTAACCATCCACACATAAACTTGATTCACTCCCTGACTGTCACGTCAAACCAAGCCCCTGGACTTATAAAACTGCATTTTTGTTTAGAGGTTCCCATAAATTTCTCTTTATAGTTTGTGTTTTTATTTGTGATGGAAAGTGTCCTTTTATGATAGGGCATTTTCCAATATTTTTGACGCTGTAAGGGAGAAAAGAGCTTGACACTTGCTGAGTTTCTTGCCGGTTCTCAGTGAAAGGTCTCCTGTCCAGAGTAGACTAATGAACCGATGGCATAAAGACGTTCATAAGAACTATTTGTAGCCTAAACTGAATAAATGATTTTGAATTTTGAATTTTGAATAATGTAAACAAGTATTAGGGCCAGATTTTCTGAAATTTTAATAAAATTTTGAGTGCCTACTGTGTGTGTTACTCTACATGTTAACCCAAAACGAGGACTTGTATAGCAATAAAGCTTGTTTATCACTACCCAGTGACAAACGAGTTTAAATTTTGCCAAGATTCGTTAACGTTGTCATATGTATTTGAATAGTAAAGAACTATTTGTTGTAGTAGTCGTTTTATTAGTTAAAGTCACGTATGGTCATAGAATAACCCTTAATAAAACGCTGGGATCTATAGTTCCCACCTCTCAGATTGCAGAAAATCGTATTTATTTTTATATGGTAAAACCTAATGCAATGAATATTTCTGAACGCACTTATGACATTCTATAGAGTCTTTTGAATGTCAAAATTTTTCAATGAAGTGTCATTCAGTCATTGTAAAGACACGTCAAAGACCGCTGACGTGATTTTGCGAGCAAAAACTACTGTCTTTTGATTGATTTGCTGTAGTGATGAAAAAAAATCAGATAAGCAGATTTGAGTCTTA
Source organism: Eudonia mercurella (assembly GCA_963082485.1). Taxonomy (NCBI): domain Eukaryota; kingdom Metazoa; phylum Arthropoda; class Insecta; order Lepidoptera; family Crambidae; genus Eudonia; species Eudonia mercurella. The sequence goes on along the minus strand of OY720027.1, from coordinate 3,081,165 downwards.
GATATGTAAAGTCGACTATATTGCGGTTGTGTGAACCGTAAAATAATAATAGCAAATAAATAATAATAATAGAAGTAATAGCTTTAATTCCCACTTATAAGATTTTGGAAGGGACAGTAACAGATGACGGGATATTTACTTCCCACCAAAAAGGGGTACTTCCCCCCATCCCCCCCCCTTCTGTGTATTTATGAAATCTATGACCCAAAATTACCCTGGATTCGGATCAAACTTTTTGTTTTCGCCTACACAGGCTCGCGTTTGAATAAAGGATAATACTCGTATATAGTATAGTCATATCATAGGATAATATATTGACATAGTAAAGCGTCATTTGACATTTACAACGAAAAGCAAGCTCCAGATCTATATGAAAATGATTAGTCTTGTGTTATTAGATAAACGGTTTGTCCGCCGCCGGTTCGCCTTGTCCTTTCAGTGCAGTGACGTCGACGACATTTAGTATGTAAGTTACTCAATTGAGGTATAATGGGACTTAAGTTATACCATTAAGGTCTATAGTCGTGAGCTGAGCCAGTTATTTTTATTTCGATGTATCAGATGAACTATACATGTGACAAAGAGGTAACAGATTGTTTTATGCTCGCCACTTTAAATAAAGGTTACCTGTCGTAGTATAATAAAAGAGCCGTACGTTGTAAAGGTCAAATGTAGCCAATTTCATGGAGTGATAATAGTGTTGACAGTTTAACGGCTAATAGTTGGATCTAAATAATTTTATATATTATACAATATTTGTTTTTTTAATTACCTTATTAATTTTTGATTTTTTTTTGTTCTCAGGTAAGATACACCATGCCGCTACAGGTTAATAATTCTTGGACTTCCTACCACTTTGACAGTTTCCATGACAACAAAACAAACAAATAATTTTGTAATTTTTTTTACTTTTTACTTTTAAGTGTTAATTGCTACATTTAAGCTGAATTAAATATTTATATAAAATACAGTGAAAAAATTAAACGCCTAAATAAATAAATAAAAATAAAAAATCGATTCCTTGCTGGGTCGGGTGGGCGTTTAATTTTTTATAGCAATAAACATTTAAAAATAAAAAGTAAAAAAAGTTACTATAGCGTTGTGTTGTTAAATTGTGGTATTCATCTGCAAAGATGAATCTGCATGTCTATCGGTTGCAATCACCTTTGGATAGATGGCACTAATGTCGCTCTAAAGCATTTCAAAAATCAAAAAGCAGTGACAAAATTCAGCGCTTACGTCAGCCTTCCCGGTAGCATAACGGTCAGTGCAGCCGCCCGGATTGCGGAAGACCGAGGTGCGATTCCTGGCTGGGTCGGGTGGGCGTTTAATTTTTTCACTGTATTTTATATAAATATTTAAATCATTTTGTATTGGAAAATTAAATTGTCGTTTGTAGTATTTTCCGTTACTTATTATTTATGTTTCTCACCGTATAAAACCTTCCCTGAACTTCCACAAATATTTCAAAATCATAATTTGCCAAATCGGTTCAGCCATTCTCGAGTTATAGCGGCTCAAACGAAAGCAATTTAAATTATATTTTTTATTGTACAGTTGGCATCTCCCAGCTCTAACTGATGTTAAGCAAAAGTAGTAAGACCATTTGGACCATTTGGCGAAGACATTACTATTATAAAATATCTCTAAATAAGTTCACTTCTTATATCGAATATCGTTTTATTTGATCATTCAAGTATGTGTAGGCATATTGAATACCGTTTGACGTGACAGTTCGTGCGTAGAGTAACATGTCGTTCGTCTGTCAGTCTGTGGCAACTGGACGACAAACACATGGAATTACAACTAGGAAATGTGGCGTTGTTGATTTGATAGGCGCCGCTGTGTCGCTCTGTTTGATTGGTTAAAAAGGGTACGAAAATTAGCACAAAGTGTATTCCATTACAATAAAAATTAGGTATGCACTACCCAATATTATATATAGTTTATGGTATGCACGGTAAAGCGTATGTCAAGTGATGACCTAAAATACCGATAACATATAAAAAAAATTAAAAAGGAAAGGAATGAATGCAGTGGTAATCAGCACAAGAAATAAAAACAGTCTAGACGTGTACATTCCGAGAATAATAAATCAAAGCGGATACAACATTTTGTTACATTGCTGTTATGACTTGAAACTTAGGAAAGATGGTGGTAGCTGGCCAGGGTTCAGAATAAGCTCTACCATCAACTACTACTACTTAAACGACGCGTCACCAATCTTAGTAATTCTTAGTATTTGAATTGAATTAAACTTACAATTATTTCGTTTTCAAGGGCTTGTGTTTAACCAAACCAAATATGTATCATTTCTACTACCAATAAAATTCGAAACGCTTACCAAAACGATTTATCCGTTTGGCTCACCAAATCGTGTTTCCTAAAATATTATAAAAAGGATACAATTTATATTTTTATTAAATGCAATAAAAATATATGACATCCTTTAACTGCATTTCAGACAGACACCAATATTTTATGCCTTGAGTTTCAATTTGATAATTTTTGCTTTCTGTTGTCTAATAAAAAAAATTACCTCGAAATTCAAGACAATTGCTACGCTGCGCTTCGCGATTGCCTTAAATTTCTAACCTATCACGTGACCTACAGGAGTAGGGCAGCTAGTATCCTCAATCATTAGAATAATAGTGTAAAAATTTGGTGAGCATTTATCCATTTTGGAAAGCAAAAATAAAATTTGTACAGTCATTTAATTTATTTGGTACTTAGGCTTAGGGTCTAAAAAATATTTCTGCTGAGCGTTTAAATTACACCCGTTTTCAAGTAAGACATCGGCAATAGCGTATTGAGTAATCATCACGCACGTCATTATTCAACGAAACCAATCCAATAACATGCTTTTCATCCATCACCCGAACTAGAGTGGAAAATTCCGAATGCAGTGTCATTATGAACTCTATTGCTAGTGCATAAAGTAAACTATCACGAAAACATGTTTAAGTATACATTACTCGGAGAATGAGGAAGCTTGTGAGCGGGCGGGGTCGCCTTCGTCTCGATTTAAAATTACATGCTGTCGCTATTAAGTTACCCAGTTTAACGTCTTTGTGAGTTTTTAACGACTTAACAAGTCTTTTTTATAATGATGTCAAAAAAAAATAACTAAAATGAATAAATTAAAAAAATTGGGTCATTTTGTTAACGTTTGACTAGGTTATAGGAGGCTAACTGTCCAACTCTAATACCTATCGCAATATCTTTCAATTTGAAAGCTATTCTAGAATTTCATACTAAGTCACAAGTGTCAGTGATTGTGATCGCGATGCGTTTTTGATGTTGAATGGACGCCATCGGCAATTTAACATTTATTTGGAATCGTCTACGCAAAATGACAAGTGTAAATACCTTTGAAAGGTATCGTGAAAGAGGTTCAAACTAAATAATAAGTCCCCCATTTGTAACTTCGATAGATTTAATTATTTATGTAACTCTTTATCATTATTAAAACACAAACGTATAACCTCTAGTTCCTCCTTTAATTAAACGAGAAGTGAAAAAGCAAATTGCGAGGTGAAGGCCCCTTATGAAGGACAATCCTGGTTCTACTAGGTGTTCTCGCGTCTGGACTCTGCTTATCAGGCAGAGTGAGTCATTTGCCGATAAGTAATCAACTTAAAAATGTCCTAATGCTGGGCTTAGGAGTGACATGAAGAATGCACGTGGTGAGATTGTGCCATGTCCCGGCCTAATGCAGATGGTGCGTTTGAACGACTCCCATTTTGCGACCACAATCAGGACCAACGGCTTAGTGTCTTAACTTATGACCTTTCTTATAATTAATTAATTAACTTAATCTGTTTACCTTTGTTGATTTTTCTTGTGTCGTTGTGGCGTTCCTAGTTTGACTATCTTCGAGATCATGCCGTTCTTACATATGAAAGTTGAATTAAAAATAAATTAAAAATCAAAAGCTATTATCGATGTTAGGATGTAATCAAAAGTTACATACATACATACATACATCACGCCTTTTTCCCGGAGGGGTAGGCAGAGACCACCTCTTTCCACTTGCTGCGATCCTTACAGACTTCTTTCGCTTCATCCACATTCATTAGTCTCTTCATACACGCTCGTCGGTTTAGGGTACTCTTGACCTGACCTTTTTTAAAAAGTTCCCCGATTTGATCCAGGTACTTGCGTCGAGGCCTTCCCCTACCAACATTTCCATCCATACTCGCCCTATATATACTTTTAGTCAGCCTGCTTTCCTTCATCCTCTCAACATGTCCGAACCATTTAAGCATTCCTTTTCAACCCTAGTCACTATATCTTCTTTTACACCACAAAAGTTCCTCTGGTTTATCGGAGTAAGTTGATAGTATCTAATTAGTAGCATATCAAATCGATCACCCCGAAAACAGTAGCTTATAGCAAAACGCAGGTGTCCTAAATGATTTAAACGTTTTTTTCTGTTTTCTACCATTCAGGATGTCGAACGTGACATTAGACGTTGATTAATGCCGAATTCACCTTTGCTCAACCTTGACGGTCGGAACGGCTAATATAAAAATTCTTCGTCAATTAAAAATAAAGCTAATCTAGTAACAGAGAAGGTGAGGTACGTAATAAAAAGAAGAGTGGTTGTCCTCGCTGAAAGATCACTTGTATATGGACTTCCCAGTAACGCCGCGGTTGTACGAACATGTAGGCAATGAGACAAATAACAGGTATTTCTTAATCCAATTGCACTTGTTTTGTAGGGCTCGAAAGATCGAGTGTCTTATAAAGAAGGAAAATAATACAAAGGAAGGCTGTAACAGTGGTCAAAAAATATAAAATAAATGATAACAATTTATATGTATATGAGACACCCAAAAATATTAGGTATGAGACACCAATGATTGTTGTGTATAAGATACACACGTCAATATAAAATCAAGTCAATATAAAAATTATGTATTTGGTCTATTTCGTTGGCGCCCAGCAACTACAAAAAGTATATTGAAAACTAGGTTTTAGGCTGAGCAGTTATAGGAAAGACGCCGTATTTATGGAAAAAAAATCTGTTTACTCTTTTTTTGTTACAAAGTTAATAAATAATATGATGCTAGATAACTATAGGGTTTAAACTAAACACTAAAGTGACACGGGTTTGGTTTAACATTTAAAAAAAAGCTACATCATTGTAAATTGAGCCAATACCCGTCAAATGGAAGGGATGACTTGATTTCAATGATGGAAGTCTTTGCCCAGCAGTGGGATAGTATAATAATATAGGCTATCTACTCACTTCATCATCATCATCATCATCAGCCTACACTAGTCGACGGTTGGACACTTTGTCAATGTACTACTTGTCCACTTCTGTAGTTACTTAATATGAGTAACTTATTGTGAATTATCATTTTAGCTTAATACTAGCTGACCCGGCGGACTTCGTACGGCATTTTTTTTAAATATAGCCTATGTTACTCAGCGCTAATGTAGCAATGTAATGGTGAAAGAATTTTTTAAATCGGTCCAAAAGTTTTTGAGTTTATTCGTTGCAAACATACATACAAAAATACAAAGCTTTCCTCTTTATAATATTAGTATAGATTAAGCGTATTGTTTTTCTTGGAATTTAATTTTCTCAGTTTACTAAAGACGTAACCCAGAACCATTGAAGGCTAAATAATGTCGAGTAACGCCAGTCAATGTTAAAATTGGATAAACTGACTGATCGTGCGACCATAATGACAAAAAGTGGTGCTGAATTAGAACTGCAATTGGTATCGAATGAAGATAAAATATTTGAGTGCTGAATAAAAAAAAAACGATTAAGGAAATACATTAAATTTTAAAGCGTCATTATGCTCCACATTTGAAAGGTTAACACGATAATAGATAATTTCGCATAAATTGAGTAGTAAGTTTGTAATTATGTTTGACGTCTCGTTTTATATTATGTATTAGCCTTGTACTTATTTATTGAAATCGTTTGCACCTCCAATTTTTGATAAAGTCGTCATTGTATGACTAGATGTCTGGATGAAATCGCTTTAATCTTATATTTTTTTCTTTCTTTCCTACTTTCTTTCTGTTTTAATGCGATAAACCACATAGTTGTATTATAACTTTGTACTATCTGCTACTGTACTTTGTACTTTTTTAAACGAACAGTACTTAAAACAGATTCCAAGTGCTGTTCGTTTTGAAAAAGTTTACGTAAAAAATAGACATAAAGTTTAGTTAAGTTTAGTTTGTTTATATTTATACGTACCGTGCACGCATCTTATCTGATTAAGTTAGCATTCTGATTTAATTATCAGGTTAATCTAGTGATTAAAAAACTTGTGACAGCTAGCTTACTAACCAGAAATTAAAAATAAAACAACCTTTCCGACAAAAACAACAATGACAACTTCATTATATTATTTAAAAAAAAAACCGTTATCCATCCGTATGTCAGCATTACTAAAGTGGATTCACTTTCACGATTGCCATCCAAACGCACTAGTTGCTGCGCTAATGAGCTTTTCCAAACGTTGTCGTAAGTATTTAATTTGAACAACCAACATTGCACCTGCGACAAGCTTCGACGTATTTCCGCATAGCAGCTTACTAGTCAGGTTGATCTTGTTGGACATAAGTAGTTGGACTGAAATAGGGTTGACATTAGTGATACGGCATATTCAATTATTAAAATATTTTAAAAATCAAAACATATTCTATTGAATTTTCCTTTCTATCTATCCAATTTAATTGAGTTGCCTTTGAATGTCCCACACCTGGGCTCAGGTCTCAAGCTCTGGCCCAGTGCCGGGTGGTAGGTTTTGACAGTTGGCAATCTATTGATAACAACCGAGACCAAGGACTTGACGGTACAAGATCTTCGGTCGGATGGTCTTCTCGGTACGAGGTCTCCGTGGGGTTTACGAATTCATGACATAGATTTGACGTTAAAATAATACTTTCTAAAAAGTTCATTTAAAACAAAAAAGATTTTTTTTTGGACTTACGGTAGGGATTTTTTTTAGAAGGAATACTAAGTATCATTATCACCACATCAATCCACCACGCTGGCCCAACCACGCGGTTAGATTGGTTTCAACTTTTAACTGTCATCGTTCTATGGTAACAACCGGGGCTATCACTAATGTGGTTTACGCATCACGGAGGAGATCGTGATACTTTAATTCGGTCACCCAACCGGTGACCAGGCATTGCAAAAGTTGCTTAACTTTGAAAATCGTACCCCAAACGCGCAAACCGTTGAGCCATCGAACTAAAGGAATTAAAAATTGTATTTGCTGAGAGCCTTAAACTCATCACCAATCAAGTGTTAACATTATTGCTCCAACACACAAACATTGCGACATTCTATAATCTTTAATAACACTTCAAATCGCTACTGGTCAAATGACCTACACTAATCGTGCAGATCGGTAACTTATAACTGCTCCGTATTTATTATGCATAATGTTGTGTAACATATATTTTTTAATCACGACTATCTGAGTTACAGAGTGTATTCAATTATAACTAAACTTGTGGACCCGGCGGACTTCGTACAGCTTTGACAGTTTCCATTCATTCCCGTGGGAATATCGGTATAAAAACAACTCTATGTGTTAATCCAGGTTATAAACTATCTGTATGCCGAATTTCATCCAAATCCATTCAGTGGGTTTTACGTGAAAGCGTAACAAACATCCACTTTGACAGTTTCCATTTATTTCCGTAGGAATATCGGGATAAAAACTATCTTATGTGTTAATCCAGGTTATAAACTATCTGTATGCCGAATTTCATCTAAATCCATTTAGTAGTTTTTACGTGAAAGAGTAACAAACATCCATCCGTACTTACAAACTTTCGCGTTTATAATATTAGTAGGATGCATAACCCGAAAAAGTTGTCGCGACCTGCATCGTGTCTTTTAGTCCTTTAAGTTTTTTTATATGTTATTATGGGAAACTTAGTTCCAGTTTACAATACGTCACCAAAAACAGTTTTCACTATTTTGATATAATACACACGCAATAAGAATAGTAATAGTTTAATAGTTTATACAAAATTTAGTGAAGGCAATATATTTAAAGACTATTGGACTCGACGGACTTCGTACCGCATTGACAGTTTCAAAAGTCTGTCAAAATTTCAATAAAAAAATATCTTTCTATTCCCAACATCAAATCACCAAATATAGAGAAAAGGTATGAGTTTCATTCCCGTGGGAATATCGAGATAAAAACTATCCTATGTGTTAATCTTGGTTACAAACATCTGTATGCCGAATTTCATCCAAATCCATCCATCCGTTGCAGCGTGAAGAAGCAACAAATATACACACACAAACCTTCGCATTTATATAGTGTGATTGTAAAAATGTAAATGTAAATTCCTCGACCATTTTACCCATTTTTTTGAAGTCGGCCTTCTTAGTCTTAGTTCTCCACCGTGCACGGTCTTGTGCGGTGTGGGGGTCTTCTTTTCTCAAGTGGCATTTTCAGCTTCACCGAGCTTTTTTAGAGTCGACGAGAAACTTAAAGGGTTCCTCAAGCCGTGTGAAAGAATTACCTTCGGAGGTTTTGTACAGGGAACGGCATCACGCACTAGTGCGTGTCCCAGTGCCCTACTACACTCTCCGAAGGGTTCGGATCGGATCTAGGTCTTTTTGACCGTCGTCAGCCAAGTGTAGGGTAATCTTTCGCGTCCCCGCTTCGTCGTTGGCAGATTTAGGGCAAGCTTAACCACGCGTCTCTGGATGTGCCTGCCTATACTATCGCAGGCGTTTCTCTTTGATTTTGTCTACTATTGGGGCGACTAAAGCTTCCTCTTATATACATAATATGTTATTACAGAAAATCACAATTAGAAAACTAACATAATCGTAGTATAAAAAAGGTAACAAATATATGAAAAATGTTGTTGTTGTATTTAGATAATAAGAGGATAACGTGAGAGAATATGCACTAAACTAATTACGTATGCGTTACTGTTGTATATTATTTCAAAAAAATAAAATAGGCATCTTCTGGGGCAGCTCGCTCCATCGTAGACCTCATCTACGCTCACCATCAGGCGAGATCGAGGTCAAGAGCTGTCTTATAAGGGATAAAAAAAATAAAAAATATACATAATATCTTCTTTTTTGTAAGACGCAACGTTTCGTAAGTTTTCTGTAGGAAAAACGACATGTTGAAACATATTGAAGAAGCTTGAAAAAGTCTCCTTATGGTCTAACCTCCACCTTTCGAAGCCTGTTTTGCACACGAAATCTTACGTTATAATTACAGACTGTATTTAACCGCCCTGACCTTTTAGTAAAGATGAAATTTAACGTATTGTTCAAGGCATGATTTTTCACTATACGAATAGCATCAATGTTAGTTACTAAAACAGTGTTGTGTTCCGATAGGTAGTTAGAGATAAGATAGCTATTTCATCAGTAGAGAGTATCTATCTAGATTCTGGGCGGAGCTTCCCTCTTTGGCCTTATAATCACTGCAGTTTAAAAAATATAAAAATAATATTTTATGAAAATGTATGTTTCAGAAAATAAAATTCATTTAAAACTTTTGACAGTTTATTATGCTTTATTACGGTGCTGACTTTTTAAAGAATAAGTTAATAACATTGTTTTAATGTTAACACGAAGATTCACAATGAAATAAAACATAAAATGAAACGTGAAGTGTTTTGAAGTCATAATTTTTTTGTGACTTGAAATGTATTTGACCAGTGTAAATGAAATGAAATTAAAATTAACATTTGTTTCATTTAAAAAAATAAACCACTGTATGTTTTGTATATCTAAATAGTAGTAGCAGTATAGTAGCTTGTCATTGTAATAATATGTTGCATTGCATGACATGAAGGAAGCACCGATCACATTGTTATAAATGTCAGACCACTGCCTAATGTCGTGTGAACGAAAAAACTTTTTGTTCAAAATGTCATTGCCCTCGAGCAAATCAATTAACTAGTTGGAGCTTCGGAATTTATTTATTTATTTAATAATATGTAGGAGCTTGTTTACTAATAGAGCGTCTGGGTCTGATCCCAATAGTTAAGTAACTATGGCAATGAGGGCCACAGATGGGTAGCAGAAGTTGAAAAAAAACTACAGTTACTCCGTGCTTTGGTTGCTTTCGCAAGATGGCAATCGTCAACACCCACTTACAATTGGGTCCGTGCCCGTTTTTTTAAATTATTTTTAAAATAAAAAATAAACTTAAAATTTTCTCCTTAATATCTAAAACCCTGATGGGTTTGTCCACACTACACACTCGTCTACAATATAGATTTATTACTCAATTAAATTGTGTCTAGATAGATCTTTCCTTGTGTCTTGCAGCATTGTGATATTTATAGGCACGCCTATAAACGTAAGCTACTGCAAAAAAGACTCTCTAACTTAGTTCCGTCCGTCACGGTCCAATGCCTTTCTCGCCTTTTTCAATCAGTAATTATATCAATTAAAGCTTGATAATGTTTTAGCAGTTTCAGTACTGCAAATAGAACTTTCCTTTAAATTAAAAATGATTGCGGCCTCGGAACAAGCATCTAATGGTCCAAGTCGACTAATAAGAGAACAATTGGTCTAGATTAAACTGCGAGAACCTTCACGAACTTTGAAACGTTGCGTTGGTGATTGTAAAATTTGTAATTGAAGTAAAAAGGTGAGACGTCGGTGTAGAGTCTTCGTGGTAGGTCGCCGAGGGGACTGTAGTTTTTGCTGAGATTGCGAGGTTCTATAGAACGCGGTGGTTTTATTCTTACGCTTAACTTCTACAATGTCGAGAGTTCAATAAAAACAAAAAAAAGCTCTTTCGATGAAAAATCAGTGCAAATAAAGAAGATGCGTGACAAACATAAAAACATACTAAAAAGCGAATTAAGAACCTCCTTTTTTAAGTCGTTTAAAAATACTAGTCACTGATTGCGACCTTGTGACACCCGTCTCCCATCATCCCATGGGAATCTCGGAAATCCCGACTTATGTAGATCCCGACTTATATAGTTCCAGTGTGGTCTGGGCTCGATACGATGTTGATCGTTTTTCAGTAAGGAATTCTCTTTTTATCTAGCTAGATAGAATTAAGTTGCCGTCACGACTTACGAACGCTGTGATTCGAACGGAAAACAAAACATACTCGTAGAAGAAATATTTTGAAAAAGGTTTTATTGTCTACATTTTTATAACTTTGTGGCCAGTAATAAAACATGTCCAGTCGTGAAAGATGAATTTAAAAAAACACAACTTTGAACGGTTGATGTATCGCGTTTATTTTTGAAGTACTTACCTGTATTTTGATGAATACGCAACAGTAAAATAACATTTAACCAGAATTTATTAACAATTAGTTTTGACCTTCATATTCTAGCCAACATTTGCAACTCATGAGCGATGCATCGGACGGAGCTTTCATTGTAAATGTCAGAAGCTTTTAGTTATAAATGCACCGATCAGTTGTCTTGCTGACCTATAAAATGCATTTAATAAATTCCTCAGTCAATTCTTCATAATGGTATCGCACATGCAGAAATGGCATATTGATTTTTTGAAGGTTGTTATAAATGTTTCTAAAACTATTCGTAAGCGGTTTAAAAAACTCAAAATGATGATGTTAATTAACGAGAGGTCGGATACCAATAAAATATTTTTAACCGCCTCTGTGGTCTAGTGGCTAAGACCACCGGTTTAAACCCAGAGGTCCCGGGTTCGATTCCCAGCGGGGGGTACATCTTTGTGTACTCGGTTTGATTGGTGGTAGGGCTTGTTTATCCGCCTGGTTAGGTACCACTATCTTATCTAAATATGTCGCCATAACATCAACGTTTGTAGCATTGTTGTGTTCCGGCAGCTAGAGATAAGATAGCCAGTGCCTCACTAGTTGAGGATTCCGGGTGCTATATCATCACTTAGCATCAGGTAAACGAACGCCAAGGGCTAACCCGTAAAATAAAAAAAAATACGATGAAGGTACTTAATAATTGAATATACATCATCTCCAACGTGTAAATAAATAAGTATTATCCTTGCTACCACAAACCCTGAAAGGTTCCTCTATACAATGGTATGGTAGAATGTTAAACATAAGCTGATAATACTGATATAGTATATTAAGACATACCAATTTTTGACTGTGCATCATCGTTTTGCATTGTACTACATCCATTCAGTGCAATTACTGCCATATAGTGTTCCACAGAATTCAATTAAGTCTGGTCCTTGGTTCGAATCCACCTGTCCTAAAACCTCCTTTCTAACTGCTGTACAACAAGGTTGATAAATTTACAGCTACATTAAATTGCTGTAAAAAGGAAGATACCAGCCGTATTAATCATTTATCAAGATGTTAATTGGTACTTTAATTGTTTGATCTTGTAACGACCGCGACCTCCATTGCTACACATTTTATTAATTAAAGATGTATCGCAAGTGAGCCGTAAAAATAGCAATTATATTAATAGCAGGTTATAGGTTATAAACGTGGAAATATATGAGTTTCTCATAAGAAATAGCTGCTGTAGTGGGGAAGAAAATACAAGTACAAAATTATTTTATCTACTTCTTTGCAAAAGCAAAAGAGTTTGCCAATGACAATCTATACTAAAATTATAAAGAGGAAACCTTTGTATTTGTGTATGTATGTATGTATGTATGTATGTATGTATGTATGTATGTATGTATGTATGTATGTATGTATGTATGTATGTATGTATGTATGTATGTATGTATGTATGTATGTATGTATGTATGTATGTATGTATGTATGTATGTATGTATGTATGTATGTATGTATGTATGTATGTATGCATGTATGTATGTATGTATGTATGCTACATTAGCGCTAAGTAACATAGGCTATATTAAAAAAAAATGTCCACCCGTGCGAAGCAGAGACGGGCCGCTAGTATGATATATAGAAAACATTCTTACCTAGGTATCAGTATATATTTAATTTATTTTGGAGAGAAATTTCACCGTCATTTTTTTATTATAGCATTACACAAATATTGACAACAAAATTCATTACTTCCTGACTTCGTATATAAATATCTAGTTTCAATACCTCTCACTACATTCTTGACCTTTATAATCTGTCAAAGTCGCCATATTAATCAATAGGACTGTACCTATTGTTACCATTTAATGAAATTCAATCCTATTAAATTCTATTTATTCGTGTGACCACAATCACATACAGACTCTGGTCTTTATAATCTTTATAATCTGGTCTTTATAATATTTTTGACTTTATAATCTGTTATAAAGTTTTCAAAATTTATAATGATGATAAGACCGCTATTTGTACTAACTACTTCTTTTATTGTCCTCTGAATGCCTTTTTATATGGTGCAAATTTTTGAGAACAAATTACTTTTGGCTTTCACAGTAAGAGTAGACAGTGTTTATAAATAACGGGTTGGACCGAGCCCAGAAGGTATGTCAAAGGGTACGAGTTAATTTCCAGTGATTTCTTTTTTATTCAACTTTTTTCAAGGTGTTTAAAATACTAATTAAAAAGTGACATAAGCCATACCGGGAAGTTTCACTCACAGATTGATGTCGCAGCTTTGATGTTATCTAAAACAAGTCTTATCTTATCTTAACTTAGTGGGGCCTGCTGAGGTCTCTCTCTCGCAGTAACACTTCAACCCATCGGGGTCTTTTGTGCAACCCCGTCCTTTCATTCTTCTTCCTCTGTAAAGATAGATGCCATAAGTTTGGCAACGTCTTTAAGAGTGAAGAGCCTGTGAAGTCCTCTGGTTTCGGATAGGTCGACCCCGGGAGTCCCATTCTTTTCCTAGCCTGAGAGTCACACAGTAGGTGCTGCATTGACTCCGTTTCCTCTCCACATGCCCTACACAAGCTATTTGTTGATAGATGCATTCTGTGAAGCATTTGTTTTGTGGCATAGTGCCCTGTCAAGGCACCGATGGTTAATCGGGCCTGCCTTTGAAACAAGTCTTAACCATTACGTGACCACATGATCACCAGCTGATTTTATGTCACCACTGTTGGGGCACGAGCCCTACCTTTGGATTGACACAACACGGGGGAACGGGCCATAAACCACCACGCGGGTCATGCGGATACAGGGATGGACGGTTAACGACTAAAAAACGCAGCCGGGAAGGAGGTTGAGGAGCTCGTTGGTGCATTAGTTAAACGCGCCAGGTCTGCGAGTGCTAAGGTTAACCAACTTTCGCAAAGACCGGTCATCGGATGGGTGACCAAAAAATTATCATCTCGAGTTTCTCCGTGCTTCGGAAGGCACGTTAAACCCTTGGTCCCGGCTGCATTAGCAGTCGTTAACAACCACCAATCCCCACTGGGCCGGCGTGGTGGTTTATGGCCCGTTCCATCCATAGGGAAGGCTCCTGCCCCAGCAGTGGGGACATAAAATGAGCTGACGATGATGATGATGATGAACGCAGCCGGGACTTGGCTTTACGTGCCTTCCGAGGCACAAAGGAGCTCTAGATGATATATATTTTGTCACCAATTCAATCAGCCATTGCCAAAGTTGCTTAGATTCATACTTATACATTTAAATTTCGAATTACAGTGTGATTCAAATATTAGGATGGCGGCTGTGAAGTATGCTGCGAGCGCAGGTAACCCGCCCTGTAACGTCCCGCCTGACGTCGTCGTCATCGAAATTCGCTACTGCAACGCAACTTGTGACAAACTTCACAGCCTCCATTCGCATTATACAAAATTTGAAAACTTCAGCTTACTGTGAACCTCACAACTTAAACATAAAGATTAATTTAGGTTGTAAAATATTTGTATTTAATATTTACTGTCATCGCCACCAATGTCATTGTGGCTCCGTGGCCCCAAAGTCGCGTACCGTTTTTCAAGCGCTCATCGGGAATCTAATACCTGATTGGTCGAAGCATTACGTCAATGGCGTGCAATGTAATCATACAACAGCATGAAGTGTCAAAACTCTAAACGCTATTAAGAGTGAAGGTGACAGTCTAATCGGATATCTGCCAGACGATGCTATCAACCAATAACTTTAATAGTCAGCACCGTAATATTGTTACATCTGCTATTTGTAAAAAAATATCGTAATCATAATTTATTGTAATCGCTTTGTGTTGCTGAATGCAGTGTGGTGCAATAAGATTGTTAAGATGTCCAATATTTTTGTGTTTAGAATGCAGTGAATAGTTTTATCTTAAAAGTTTGGCACACTGTTCTATTGTACGAGTAGTGTAAAAGCTTTTATCGATGAAAATAAGACATCGAAGAAGTCTTACTCACCACACTTGCCGAATATGGGTTGGTGATCTTAAACCCGGGCTAAGCAAAGTCCGAAAACCACTTTGTGCGACCCGGAAATTTAACTCATGCTGTTCAGATTTTGAGGGAAGCGAGGCGAGTCATATTAATGATTGTTATTAAAGTGATTCATCATCATCATCATCATCATCATCATCATCATCATCATCATCATCAGCTCATTTTATGTCCCCACTGCAGGGGCACGAGCCTTCCCTATGGATGGATAGGGAGAACGGGCCACAAAACACCACGCGGGCCCAGTGCGGATTAGTGGTTGTTAACGACTGCTAATGCAGCCGGGACCAACGGCTTAACGTGCCTTCCGAAGCACGGAGAAGCTCGAGAAGATAATTTTTTGGTCACCTATCCGATGACCAGCCTTTGCGAAAGTTGCTTGAGATCAGCACTCGCAGACCTGACGCGTTAACCACTGCGCCATCGAGCTCCTCGTGTGATTAAATACATTACACTTTTAGTACCATCAGATCACTTTAGCACTTGCCAAACCAATTAAAAACAAATCTAAATTTAAATCGCTTGTCATATTCTAGTAAAGCTATTATGGCATAGAACTAAATTTGTCAGCGACTTCCAACGCCGACTGTACAATACAGTGATCCAAACATTCTCTAACTACATAAGGGGTGAAAGACATGATGTCTGTCTAGTCACCTGGCCCGGTTATGCGTTTAGTTATAATTGTACAATCACTGTGGTTTCCTGAGTCGTGATTGAAAAAACTTGTTGCAACATTGTGCATAATAAATACGGGTCAGTGATATGTTACCGATCTGCACGATTAGTTGGTGTGTGGCATTCGATCAGTAGCAATATACGAGTATAGTGTTATTAAAAATTATAGAATGGCGCAACCGCAATGTTTGTGTAGTTTTAACATTTAATTGGTGATGAGTTAATTGACCTAAAAATATTTGAATCGGCTTGTAAGTGGCTTGGTTATTGTGATCTTGCATGTTAAAAAGCTTTCGTAACGCCCGCCAGGTTATCGGATGGGTGACCAAACTGAAAATATCACGAGTTCCTTCTTGTTTCTAAAAAAACAGTTGATTCCGGTTGTTGTTGTTAGCATTCTTTGAATGGAACCCACTAATCTGCATATTGTGAAATAAAAGTATTTAATTAACTTATTAAAAAGCCATTACCCATCAATTGTAGCGATGACTTAATTTCAATGATAGAGGCTTTTACCCAGCAGTGGGTAATAGGCAATTTACTTTATTTTACTTTACTTTTTATTGAAAAGCATATTTAAAAATTAAAAGGTCTTATCCAATAATCGATATGTAACTTCAATCAGTAAAGAATTTTGTGAAGGATATTTTATGTAGCAATATTGAAGTACACAGTGATTGACATTTAAAAAGAAAATAAGGACGCGACTTTATTCATCTGCATCGGCACTTATGGGCAATTTAATCGACTTTAATTTCAACGACATCGATCAATTGTACCCAAATGAGTCGAATCAAAAAGTCTTATATCCGTTGCAGGTATTGAACGACAAAATTTTTTTAAGTCATTTTTTAAGGTCAAGAAATAACTGTCAGGTGGTAAGTGGCTATGAAGCCATAGATGGAAGAAGTACTTAACCCCATGAAGTTGCTTCGCCTGCAAATTTCAGCCGCAGAGACTTAGCAATCTCACCTCTAACTGTCGGAACACACCCTATAAACACAGTTGCAATAGTGACAGACTTAGATAAGATGTATGTAGTCAGGGAAAATGAGAACCTGCCCTACTAATTGCCAAACCGAGTCCAATTCGTACCCCCACTGAGAAAGATACCCAATCTCTAGGTCTGAGACTGGTAGCTTTTGTCTAGACAATAAAGGCAGTAAATAAGTTAAGTTTCCTTTAGCCATACATCTATAACACCAGTGAAAGTAGTAATTTGTTTAATAAGAAGTATCATTAAATACCATCATAGTCTTTATAGTATTATAAAATTTGGAGATACTGCTAAGTGACTCAGTCGGAATCAGTGGTCGTGACCAAAAGAAAATTATAATTTAATAATATTGAAGTAGACTGTAAACGAATTAGTTAGGTAATGGTCAGACGTGGGAGAACGCGTTGAGACAAATGTCACAGTATCAAGGCTGTGCCGTCTCTAATCTCACATCTAACTCGATAATCATTGACGCCTTTCAAAATAAAAAAGAAAATTTTAAACTCAATTTTGCTAAATGTACAGACACCACACACTGTAAAATTTTCTCAATATATATTGTTTTCTAAAGTTTACACGAACACTACTAATTGCAATGAAACAACTTTTACGGATCTACTCGCGTTTATTTTACACATTACTTTTTAATGTTTATCCTGACGTTTCGAACCCTTTGCAGGGTCCGTGGTCACAGAGAGACTGAGGTGTTGGTCGTCTCATTAGCTTGTATACAAAAGAAAAGATGGTTGGAATCTACTACCAGCCAGGGATCCCATCATACAAAATATTAAATCCCAGTACCAACACCATACTGCCAGGCCAAAAGATACTGTAAGCTCTTTCTGCGTAAAACGGAACGCACCTGATTATATTTAAATGATGATATACAAGCTACTAACTAATTATGAGACGACCAACACCTTAGTCTTCCTGTGACCACGGACCCTGCAAAGGGTTCGAAACGTCAGGACAAACATTAAAAATTTATGTGTAAAATAAACGCGAGTAAATCCGTAAAAGCTGTTTCATTTCCTCAATAGACTTACATTTCTTCATTAAATGTTCAACTACATGGTTGAACATTTATAGGATGGATGGTAAGGATGGATGTTGGATAGTCGAAGTAGTAGAATGAACAGTTTGGATAGTGTGATATGCAGTCGTACACAACGCAAATGTACAGACATTTGCGACATAAGTTATTCAGGTTTCTTTAAACTGTATTAATCTAAAGAGATGATCAAGTATTGCATATTTTAAGATCTTTAAGCGTCTATCTGCCTTAACTACTCTGCTGTTTTAAGGAGCTCAATGACACAGTCATAAATGCGTTTTGTGTATGATTGCTGAATTTGAGCAAATTTTGCAAGGCGATTTGATAGGTGCCTAAAAATGTATTCTTTCGTGCTCCTCTCTGCTTCGGAAGGCATGTAAAACCGTTGATCCTGCTGCGCCGTTGATCCTGCTGCATAAATAAGCATAGCAGTCGTTAAATATAATAAACGAGGTCGTATCTGCAATAGTTATAGTGTTAGGAAAATTTAGGACGAGGATAACGTTTATCGTTTTGACTGTCCGATATTTTTTAATTTAATTAGTCTTGACTGACTTTACGTAAGGGGTACATTAGATTTGAAAGTGTTTTTTATTCATTGCTGGTAAGCACTTGGTATTCACCTCACCTGATGTTAAGGGATGATAAAGCCGAAGATGGAAGCGCACTTCACCCGGAGACCTCAACCACTGAGGTACTGGCTATCTTATCTCTGAATGTCGGAACACAACATTGCTGTTTTAGCGACATATTTTAACCGCCTCTGTTTTTAGACCCAGAGGTTCCGGGTTCGATTCCCAGCGTACATCTTTGTATGCTCGGTTTGGTTGGTGGTAGGACTTGTTTGTCCGTCTGGCTAGCTACTACCATCTTATCTAAATATGTCGCCATAACAACTTCTTTTGTTCTTTACTGCATTTCAGTTAGCGCCGAGAAACTGCGTAGAAAGTGTTACATAAAGTGTGACTATAATTATGTTATTAAATGTTTAATGTACTTTGTTACGGAGACGCTTCGTCTTGTCTAATAGCTGAATCATGACTCTATCTATGTGTACTTTCCTTAAAGTTAGAGAAATAAAAGGAGGTTGATGGCGCAGTGGTGGTGGCGTCCGGTCTGTGATTGCTAAGGTTATGCAAGTTTCACAAAGGCCGGTCATCAGATGGGTGACCAAAAATTTATCAGCTCGAGCTTCTCCGCGTTTTGGAAGGCTCGAAAAGCCGTTAACACCATCATTCCGCACTGGGCGCCTCATGGTGGTTTATGGCCCGTTCTCTCGATCCATCCATAAGGAAAGCACGTGATCCAGCAGTGGGGACATAAAATGAGATGGTGACGTAACGTATTTCAACAACCTATCACACTTCATCGTAATGTCTCTATTTTATGTGATTAAATTATATTTCAAATTTATTTCATATTTGAAAAAAGATTATTTACATATAATTTTACGAAAATATTGTTGCGAACAAATTAGAATTTGAAAAAAGACAAAGTGTTGAATAAAATTCATGAGCAAAATTCGAACCCGCACCCATGACATGCCGGGTCAGGTGCACTACCAACTATGCTATCGTGCCTCAATCTAACTCGCCGAAATTAATCAACGCTATCTACTTTTACTTTGCAAGCCAAAGGAGCCCTATTCAATGTCGACATCTACGTCATCAACATTCGATCTTAATATTTTTACAAATATTAAGTGATGATAAGGCCAATGATGGAAGCGCACTCCACCCAGGATCCTCAACTAGTGAGGCACTGGCTATCTTATCTCTAGCTGCAGGAACAGAACAATGCTACAAACATTGATGTTATGGCGACATATTTAGACAAGATGGTGGTAGCTAGCCAGGCGGACAAACAAGTCCTACCACTAACCAAAAACCGAGTACACAAACATGTACACCCCACTGGGAATCAAACCCGGGACTTCTAGGTCTAAGACCGGTGGTTATAACCTCGGGTAAGTTCGGTTGATCACCTAATATATTATGTGTACCTGTAACAACATTGAGGAAACTTTATATGGATTAAGTAATGTATAAAGTTTTGGTTATTTCGAAGCAATTTGTTGAAAAATGAATATTTGAAAGTAAAGGTATGTGTTAATCAATTTAAGAGTGAAGATAACTAAAGTACTTTGTGCACTTACTGCCTAGCCCTACAAAATATAATTCATTAAAAGGATGGCTCTTCCTATTTGATATTTATATGCCCACATAAATCAAAGTTGTGCAATTAGTAAGTTAAACTTTTGACGTTAGATCACATTAATTATAAAATTATATCACATTAATAAACGGATATTAACAATTCTGCATAGGACACGTTTGTCCAGATATGAAAATGTCAAGGATAAGCATTACAAATGACAATATGTTCGAAGAGATCAGAATATCAATCCTTTTTATTATAGTTTAAAATAATTAGATAGTAATATTAACAAAGTAAATATCTATAACTCTATCTTTGCTTAACAATAATTACGTGTATGACTTATTTCTTACCTACTTATTAGGTACAATCCTAATTATTGCCTTTTTGAAAACATAAATGTACTAAAAAGTTAAGTACGAATTTACTTAAGTATTCATGCAGGCATGCATTAAATTTATGTAATGCATGTAATTGATGATCCCGGGTGAAGTGCGCTTCTACCATTGAGTGATTGATGAAGTGAGTGCTTACCCGTAAGATATTAAAAAATATATGTCATATTCTTTTCAATGCGTATTTCATTCGCTCTCATTGTACCAGAGTACAACCGTAGAAATTGATTCCAGACCCATTATAGAGCACCGAACAGCCTTGTCATATAAGATTGCTGATTTTATTGAGTTCACACGCTCAAGATGTAAGACAAGTTTGTCAGAAACATCAAAGTGTATCGAAATATATCCGTGGCCATCCAAATCATATTAAAATATCAATTATTTTTTATAATATTACATTGCTGCAAAGGAAAAGAGTATTTACCTAAGTATGCATGCAGGCATGCATGCATGCAGCATGCATGCCATTGCTGATAGCTGAATAGACTAGACCTTTAAACTATTATACGATCTTAAGTGTACCCTATACCAATTCAAATAAATTCTATTCTGTTTTATTCTTATCTATTGTATGTTACAGAAGTGAAAACAAATAGCTTTGATTTGCGATGCTCTCTTGTTTGCAAAAGCATTTGCCAAAATGTATCTTATCTATGTCACGTCATAGATTATACCTAATGTGATCAGTCAATTCTAAAGTAACTGATGATGTCGGAGACATTACACTGCTCCTACAATCCTCCGTTGTGAACTGGATTCCATAATGACTGTTAAAGGTTAACCACTGACCATCGGTAGGCAACTTTATTTTCATGTATATTTTTTACTTTTAAAATGTCAAGATTAACTTTCATTAGCCTGTGCTTTGCATTGGTTTGCATTTATTAGCAATATTTTAAATGTTCACTCTTAAGATGACATATAAGTGGTGTGAAGAGAATACAGAAATAGCTTTATGCTCTTTCTAAAATTTTGCAATATTATCACACTAGGTTTTTACCTAGTGTGATAATATTGCAAAATTTTACATATGACACGGATTTTGAATAGTTTTGAATGTATTAAGCAACCTATTACAATCAATGAAACTGTAAATTTTTATTAATACGTATACTTTATGACTTTCAATATGTTTTATAGTCCTAGGTCACCTTATGGGTAACCAAACTAAATATTTCTACCATCGCTGTGATTTAGAAGACACTGCTCGTCCTGGTCGTTCTCTAAGATAGTAGTCGTTGAAACTCACCAACATACGGTCCTACGGTCAGCGTGGTTGGTTTTGTCCCAATCTCCCAAAGTACAGGAGTTTCAAAACTGAACAATAATGAAACAATTTTATTTTATCTACGCGAACATTACCTACACGTTAAAACTAACCTAAAAAGCTTAATTAACCATAGGTGCCTTCATCTCACCTGATGTTAAGTGATGATAAGAACATTGATGTTATGGCGACATATTTAGACAAGATGGTGGTAGCTAGCCAGGCGGACAAACAAGCTACTACCTACCAAACCGAGTACAAAAACATGTACCCCCCCCCTAGGAATCAAACCCGGGACTTCTGTGTATGATACTGGTGGTCTTAACCACTAGACCATGAGGCTAAAACCTGAAGGATCTAGGCGTCGATGTTTATCCATAAAGTCCAAATAGTTTTTTGTAGATCTTCACGGGTAGTCTACTTGTGATCTTTGGTCAGGACTCAAAACCCAAGGAGACTCCATCTTTGCAAGGAGTTTTGCAAGCGAAAATATCAGAAAAAAGTATCATTACAAAGTTTTGTAAAAAAATAACCTTACAAATAGGTACTCTAAACATAATATCAATCAAACAAATTTCTTGCGCCCATTCTTCTCCACAGCTAAAAAAGACGTCCTGAATGGGTAGTAGGTAAAAAAATGTTTGGACGATTTAAAAGCACTTTTCAAAAGTTTATTTGAATAAAAAATATTTGACTTTGACTTTGAATCATGAACAATATATATATCGACACCTCAGATTATATTGAATCAACACCTACCTACTCTACTTAATTGTTGAAATTTTCTAAATCGTCAATTGGATGAATGTTAAAATCCAATTACAAAATGAAATGGTGTGTGTGTAGGCGAAAGATTCACAAGTGTCGAAAGCCCTCTGGCTGGATAAAAAGCTCTCTTTTTATCCGTAATTGTGTCGATTTAAATATCCTACGCACGTGTCATGGCTCTTACAAAGCGTACTAATTAAAAAGTATCTTTGAATGCCTTTGAGAGAGTTTGTGACATCACAATCATCATCATTGTCATCGGTCTATCCACGTCCCACTGCTGGGTTAATGCCTTCCCACATCAAATAGAGTAATAGATAGATAGATAATGGAAAATAGCACATGGCGATAACGGACCACATTATAAAACTATGTTACTAGACTGGCTACCAATGTAGCCAATATGCTTCAATAAGCATTGCCTTAAAAATGTTTGTCGTTGACAATAGCCCCACTCGAGGTAAAAAGTTCCGTCAGATTAAAAGTTACGAGATGTGTTGAAAAAAAAAAATGTCTTAAACCATTTCTATCAAAACTCTCAAAGTCAAAGTTTTTTGATCAAATAAACTTAAGAAAAGTGCTTTTGAATTGTCCAAAAAATTTTTTAGATACTACCCATTCAGGACGTCTATTTTTAGCTGTGGAGAAGCTACACAGCTGTTTTTTGAATTTCTAGTTAAAACACGATAAAACGCGAAAGATTTAAAGTGAATAATACAGTGTTCTATTTGAAAGTTCAAAAGAAAGGGTTTATGTCTTTTAAATGTTTATCTGTACGTACCTATATGTTGTAAACTCATGGGTTGTAAATCCTTTCCTTGTAATATTTCTTTAAAGGCCGATGGCGTAGTTTCAAATAAGAAGGGCGTAACGCATTGCCTACGAATTTAAGACGCATAGCAACATTTCCAAAGTTGAAGCATCACAACATATGAACATGAAACATTTTATACGGCTTTTGTTGTGTTTATTATCTTTTACATATAATTTTTTATTCATTAGTTAAGAACCCATTAAAGGATACTCTTAAAAAACGAGAATTATGGTCAGGATAAAAGAATATAATAAAACAATGTGAGTGGGTACACTTTATAATTTTGAAGAAAACAGCTATAAATAATTACGATATAAGGTAAAGTCACCAAAGAGTACTTACGCGCTTCTAAAGAGTACGTATAGGTAGGCATTAGGTAGGAATTAGTAAAATATTTAATAAAACCTTATTATTTCCATGCCCTACACATTAAGTCACTGGCAACTGAAAGTCAAGTTGCAATAGTAGTTCATGCTCATTAGTCCTAAAAGTTATATATTTTCATGACAAAGGTCAGACGTGCATATTCTTGCAAAACTCATATTTCGATCATAAAGGTAACATTACAACAATTCATTCCTAATTGCGGCATTGTTAACGTCAAAATAACTTATCTAATTAACTGTAGATTTGGCAATATCGATCCTATTGTAATGTAGAACAATAACTTTTCAAAATTACATACGATATACATATTGTACAGTTCAAAGGAATGTTGTTACCGACTGTGGCGTTCTAAATGTATTGTGTCTTACACAAAAGATGTTTCGGTGACCCAGATTTGGTTAAAAGCTCTAATACCTAAGTGTAGTCTGGGTTACATAATTAAAAAGCTATAGTGCAGCTACGAATACCTAAAAATGTTAACAACGTGTATTATGAGTAGTCTGACATATATGCATACAAATATGTCACAATACTTGGACTGTGCAGTTTGAGTCCCAATTGGCCTTACAAGGATGTGGTTATTTCAAAATATATAAATAAAAAAATCTTATTAGGTGCTAAACTGTTTAATTATGCAAATCACGATGCAACATAAAGTATTACAAACATTTGTTCGTCCATTAGTTGTTTATAAATAAGTTATATTGTAAAAGCATTTAGATGAGTAATGATCATATAAAATTGATTAGATTAACATTCATAATTATATGAAACAAACTAAATCAAATAACAAGTAAAGAAAATGTTATCCTCATGGGTTGACATACGATATACGTCACCGTGAAATTGGTAGCCGTGACACTTCGATCAAATGTACCTACGAGATTCGCGATGAACGCTTTAAAACGGTAGGCGACTTTGGTTCCACGGAGCCAAGTTTGTGGCGATTACAGTGAATATTAAGTACAAATATTATGCAACCTAGTTTAATCTTTATATTTAAGATTTGAGGTTCACAGTAAGCTAAGTTGTTGATGCTATCCAATGTTCTTTTAGATTTTTATTATTCGAAATTAACCAGGTGACAATTTTCGAGATGCATTTTTGTTCCGCATCTTTTATTTATTTTACATAATTGATCAAAGCCGTGAAATAAAACTTTAGTTATAGAACTAAAAAAGCTATGAAAAAGTAAGTCACTAAACATTTGAAAGATAAGAGTGTCCGCCTGTCCTCCATGGGAACGGGAGCTTGTCTGAGATACCAATCTCAGTAGTGGCAGATCCGTGCTATCAG
Source organism: Eudonia mercurella (assembly GCA_963082485.1). Classification (NCBI taxonomy): domain Eukaryota; kingdom Metazoa; phylum Arthropoda; class Insecta; order Lepidoptera; family Crambidae; genus Eudonia; species Eudonia mercurella. The sequence goes on along the minus strand of OY720027.1, from coordinate 3,056,078 downwards.
CGAGTGGATGCGACAAACCATCCACTTACGATGATGGCTATCTGACACCGTCACGCCTGTCACGCGAACCAGCTACAAATGGCGACAACTCATGCGAAAAACAATTTACAGTCATTTTATTATTTTTGATACACACTTTTGCAAACATAGTACAAGCCAAAATAGTTTTGTGCAAATAAATTTATTTGCTAAAAGTACTTTTGTACTTTCGCGTTCCATTGTTAACAAAGAAATTTAAACGGGGATTAACGAAAACTAATTAGTAAAAGGTTTCATACCTTCTTTATATATAAGGTCACATTTTATCAACTGCAAATATTTTGAGGATAAATTCAACAACATCTATACTTAAACTATTTTTATGAAAAAACCTTAAATTTTTATACGTTAATTTTCAAGAAAAAGCCAAAAGACATTACGATTAAAAAGAAAAATAAAGCACTTTCGGTAGTTTCAATTTAAAGGAGCCGAAACAGAGAGGCCGCAATGCCTTCACTGCTTACACGTGCTCCTAGTTTCATTCAAAAAAGCCGACAGAGAGTCCGCTCTTAAAAATATTACAATTTTTGTGTCTGCCTGATTTTTTTTAAAAGGCCTTATTTCTCTGATATCATTAGAAGTTTTGTCAAAATATTTGCAGTTGATAAAAAGTGACCTTATATACCCGACGTTTCGACCGGGTTACAATGGCCGTGGTCACTGGCTGACTGCTGTCACGATAAAGGTATGAAACCTTTTACTAATTAGTTTGCGTTAATCTACTTTTGAACAGTTAAATTAAAGATTTTACCCAAAAACCTCATCCTATGTCGTTAAAGGAAAGTCTTTTTGCTCGTTCGCTCTGACTTTGTACCCGAACTCAAACTTAATTCAATCATAATCATAAGAAGAGATAGTAAGACGTATAGGAAAATAGCTAGCAGCTTTCCTTTTCAGCTACATTGTTAGTGACGCTTCATGAGAGTGATTGGCCTAATCAAAGAATGGAAATAGTCAAAGTAGTTTGCAATTTGCAAAGTCTATAACTGTTTCACTACTGTACACAAAAGCCTCCATGATTGAAATAAAGTCACACTAAAATAGATGGGTAATGGCTTAATCGTCACGCTTGCCAAATGCGGGTTGGTGACCGCAAACCCGGGCACACACACACACACAACATCGGAAAATCCGTAATTCATTTTGCTCGACCTGGGAGATGAACCCGTGACCTTCGGGTGTTGGGCCGAGCGCTATGGCATTCGGCCATCGAGGCGTTAGGCGTTATCATCATCAGCTCATTGTATGTCCCCGGTGTTAGGGCACGAGCCTTCCTATGGATGGATAGGGAGAACGAGCCATAAACCGCCACGCGGGCCCAGTGCGGATTGGTGGTTGATAACGACTGCTAATGCAGCCGGGACCAACGGCTTTACGTGCCTTCCGAAGCACGGAGGAGCTCGTGATGATAAACTTTTGGTCACCCATCCGATGACCGGCCTTTGCGAAAGTTGCTTAACCTCAGCACTCGCAGACCAGGCGCGTTGACCACTGCACCAACGAGTTCCTCAGAGGCGATCGAGGCGTTATAAAATGGTTATATTAAGGTTACATTACTCCTACGTTACCGCGCCTTATTCTGCGGAGTGTTGCTTCCTTATGTCATGCTTATATTCTGAACATTCTCCTTATATATTAACATGTAACCTCACCGCTGCCCACACTTATAATCGCATCCTTAATAAAGGCTAACTCCAAACAACTACGCCTCTTTTAAACTCGCTCGTCTAGACATTCAAAATTTCGTCTTCGGCTATGTCCGCTTAAGTGAACACCCATAATAGTTTGAAAATATCCTAGAACTGTAATGCAGCGCCACCTACCGGATCCAATTGTGAATCTAAACCATCCAGGAACCCACTCAAACATATAAAAAGTTTCATAAAAATCGGTCCAGCCATTTAAGAGTTCAGTGAGTTAAATTAAGTTATATACTCGTATTTTAGAATTGAACATACAATCGCTTATGTGCACACGTCTTAACTTACGCAGCACCATATGATTGCACTTGGTATGCTGTCACAAGATTAAGCCATGTTACATTTCGTAGGCCCAGATTAACTGTAGGTCTAAAGCACTAGTCGGGCTGGTTCGCGACAAAGGCCCAAGGTCCGGTAAACGGACCTTGTGAAATGTCTGCTATGGCCGCTGTTATGATTACGACTGGTTGTTGTCACTGAATCGATAGAAATTATTTTGTTGGATTATTATACGCGTTTATCAATTGTAGCGATGACTTGTATTCAATGATGGGGGTCTTTGCACAGCAGTGGGACAGCTAAAGGCTGTTTACTTTTTATATGTTTACGTCTCACAGTGTCCAATATAAAAATAAAGTTCAATATCTTCAAAATATTTTTTTTACTATGTTATATTTTTTACCTATCTTACTAATTATATAAACATTGCTTATTCTGAGAGTTAGCTAACATGATAACATTTGTGAATTGTTCTGTTAAATGTGTCAAATTGTATGAATTTAGTAAATTTACGCACGATTTTTCATTATCGCGAAAAAAGCCAAACCACTGAAGCATGTTTCTGTGTATAACGAGTATGATCGTATGATGCTTAAACAAGTTGTGATAGTAATAAGAGATACAAGACTTAAATGAACATGAAGTAAAACCAAACTAGCTTAGGGAATTTGTGAAAAATGACCTTTTTCGGCATCAGCATGAAATTATCGGTATTTAACATTGTACGTTTTCCAATGAGGTAATTTCTCTCGGTGCTTGAATACACCACTTTATGTTTATTTATCACTCCGCGGTACGAACTGGTACAGTTAATAGTTTCGTATATTATCAAGCTTTGTAATCGCCAATATGCTACTTTTGTGTATAACTATAATTATAATTAAAATATGAACTTTAGAGTTTCAGTAGCGCGGTTGGAAATGCATAGTATAGCGAATGGAGAATTATTTAAGAAAGTAACTTTAAAAACCATTACAACTAATAGGTTCTTAGTTAGCAATTATCACCTGAAGGTCCTGGGTTAAATTCCACGGGCGGCCAAAGTGTGTTTCGGCTTATAATCACCAACCCGCATTTGACCTGGGTGGTGATGACGTCAAAATCCATCAATTGTAACAAAGGAAGGCTTAATTTTAATTATGGAGGCCTTTACCCAGCAGTATGGAAAAGCAAATAGGCTTTACAAAACCACTCTGCCTTTTTTTAATGTTGTCCGAAACTCTGTGAGTTCCGGTTGGCCCGCTCGATGTTGCTGACACAGCCAAGGCTTGGCCGCTTTCATCGCGCAACCTTGGACGCTGTTATGCTGCAGCTGTGTGGCGCGGATGATAAGCTGTTGCGGGAATACCTGATGATGATACCATGATGATGATGATGACTTCACCCGGAATCCTCATCTACTGAGGCACCTGTTTTCTCCATTTTAATTTGTGGTTTGGTGCAGTTTGCTTTTAGCCGATTTGAAAGTTAGGGAAAGATAACATTGTGTACAGTTTTCTTGGTTTAAATAGATAATTAAATGAGTGATGAATAATAGTTTTCATCACACACAGTCACAAATTTACACACACATATGACACAAGTATACACGAATGAATGCACACGCACAAGCGCGCTTTTCTATGCTCTATTCTAAAATGTTACTAATTTTGTTTTTAGTATAAGTACTGTATTTATTTTGTGTAATGAAAACAGTATGTTCCGAAAGAGTGTGTCTTCCATCTCAGTTATTCTACATACTTACTAGAAGGTCTCAAAAATGTGTTTATTAATTTAATTTCATAATAGAATATTGGAGAATAAGTTGGACTCCCACTTGAAGAATTAGCTCAGGAAAGAGATAGGTGGAACAAAGTTTTTCTTAAAAAATGTTCGAATTTTACGAGAGTACTGTTAGTGGTACCGTATGACATTGTGGAAATTGAGACTTTTACCTGATGTAAATTTGTTAACTTATATTTTTTATTTTGTTTTTTTACATGTTGTGGTTGTCTTCTATATTTTTTGTGTTTATTTGTAATGGAAAGTGTCCTGCTATGATAGGGCATTTACCAATATTTTTGACGCTGTAAGGGAGAAAAGAGCACACTTGCTGAGTTTCTTGCTGGTTCTTCTCAGTACAAGATCTCCCGCCCAGAGTAGACTTACGAACCGATGGCATAGTGACATTCACAAGAACTACTTGTAGCCTAAACTGAATAAATGATTTTGAATTTTGAATTGAAAGGAGGGAAGGCCTTTGCCCTGCATTGGAAAAGTAACCGTTGTAATAATGACACTTAGGGAAGATAGAACTAACCAAATCAAGTACCTATTCGTGAAACCTCCGGATCAGTCAGTCTCTTAGTTGGTTTAACAATAAGATGAAAGAGGCGATTAGAACTTACTTACTGCTTATAACTTGGGTTTATTATTAATAAGCAATATTATTATATTCACATTATTACAGAAAGCTGTTTTAGTATGGAAGCGATCTTGACTTTCGCTTTACATGTAGTCTCAATATATATAAAAAAAGGTAAAATTCACAAAACGACTAACGTTATGAGACATGGAAGGCGTCTCTCTCTCTCTCTCTCTCTATAGAAATAGAAAGTAACAAACACATTAATTGACGGCGAGATGACAGATTTGATTTATGTTCAAAACATCGCCGTATAGCAAAATAGCGTAAAATTTACATCTTTTCTTTTATTTAAACATCACTATGTTCATATGATGACAGCGAGAGTTTTACTACACTTAGACAGAGATTCTTGCGGCTTTTCTTTAGTGCATAAAAGGTCTTTATATATATAATAAAAGAGGAAATGGCGTTCAAAGATGTTTTAGTTAGAGATTCATTTTGAAATAAAGAATTTATTTTAATTTCGCAAAGCAAGTTAATCTTTAAAAAAAATAAGAATGTTTAAAACAGGCACTTAAAAAATATAACAAAGTAAAAACGTGCTAATAATTCTTGAAATAAACAGAATGGCACAAAAATTGTTTCAAATGACAAAATGACCTTTTGACAATATGTTGAACATTTTATTTCAATAATGTAAAGACCTTAAACATTTCAATGGCAACTAATTCATAAAAGTATATTGTTAAGAAGATTTTTATATATTTTAAATTGTTATTCGATGAAAATTTATTTATTTGAATTAGATGATGATATTGAAATGCACTGTGAATTTATAATTATAAATTGGTTAACAGTATCTTAAAGCCTAAATTAGGTTTAACTAGATACTAGGTTCTCAGTATATAAATACAGAAAATTCCTAAAAAAAAATACAAAACAGGTATCTTAAGTACGGTCAGCTACGGAAATTACACTTTACTACCATATTATCATAACATCATTACTGGAAGTCAAAAGCGCGTGTTAGATTATTAATTTACTTCGAGTGCTAAAGTGTTCAGCGACTTACGCTTCTGACTCTATACCGTCACGTTTGTCGTCAAATATTGACAGTTAGAATTTAAAACAAACAACATGTTAATCTTTAATATGTTATTAACAATAAAATGTTATGAAATACATGAGTGATAGCGAGTTATTTGGCGTCATGGAGTTTGGAGCTGTGATCGATTTCGGTTATGCAAAAACTATCTGACATAAGTTCAATCGATCCATTTAAACGACAATTTAAATTCTGCTTCAGTGATTTCACAATTTATACGACTCGACATATATGTAAGCTATTGTCAAATAAGTCACGAGTTAGAATGCGATTTTTGCAGGTCGATGTTATCTGAATGTGATCTTAATAGTCGAGCTTTAGCCGTAGTTTTTTGAAATATTTATCTGTTTGTAAAAGTAAATAAAAAAAACACAAGCGGAACTCGCGGAACCAATAGCATGTTTGTGTACGATACGTGCAAAATTATTAAACATTTCAACTTACTTCAATTGCTGTGGTCTACTGCGGTATTAAATAAATACCCAGCAATGACCATTTAAATAATATAAAATCCTTGTAGAATCCCGGCTGCAGGTTTTATATAAGCCACTAATAACAACAAATTATCGATAAGCCATATATTCTCAACATTCTATAGTACATAACCCAGAACAATGAATGAGGCGATTAAAATTTACTTACTGCTTATAACTTGGGTTTATTATCAATAAGCAATATTATTATATTCACATTATTGCAGAAAGCTGTTTTAGTATGGAAGCGATCTTGACTTTCGCTTTACATGTAGTCTCAATATATATATAAAAAAAAGGTAAAATTCACAAAACGACTAACGTTATGAGACATGGAAGGCGTCTCTCTCTCTCTCTATAGAAAGTAACAAACACATTAATTGACGGCGCGATGACAGATTTGATTTATGTTCAAAACATCGCCGTATAGCAAAATAGCGTAAAATTTACATCTTTTCTTTTATTTAAACATCACTATGTTCATATGATGACAGCGAGAGTTTTACTATACTTAGACAGAGATTCTTGCGGCTTTTCTTTAGTGCATAAAAGGTCTTTATATATATAATAAAAGAGGAAATGGCGTTCAAAGATGTTTTAGTTAGAGATTCATTTTGAAATAAAGAATTTATTTTAATATCGCAAAGCAAGTTAATCTTTAAAAAAAATAAGAATGTTTAAAACAGGCACTTAAAAAATATAACAAAGTAAAAACGTGCTAATAATTCTTGAAATAAACAGAATGGCACAAAAATTGTTTCAAATGACAAAATGACCTTTTGACAATATGTTGAACATTTTATTTCAATAATGTAAAGACCTTAAACATTTCAATGGCAACTAATTCATAAAAGTATATTGTTAAGAAGATTTTTATATATTTTAAATTGTTATTCGATGAAAATTTATTTATTTGAATTAGATGATGATATTGAAATGCACTGTGAATTTATAATTTTGCATTTATAGTGCTATATTTACATCAATAGCTAAAAATAGCACTTTTATTAAAACTAGTGGTCGCCCAGTGGTCGAAATTCGACCGTAATTTTATTAAGGCTGCACGGATTGTATCCTAAGCAATGAAAAATTAAAAAAGATAGAATTTGAGTTTGGATTGGCATTGACAGATGTCGGCCGCATCAAAGACAAACAATGTTGTTTTTGTTGATTTAATGTATTTTTTATGCATAATAAAAAAAATATTAACATTCGAACCTTCTCTATATAAACTATAAGTGTGCGAAATTTCATATTCCTCCGTCCGCGCAATTTTCGTAAAAACGGGTACAAAGTTTTTGCTTCAATAGCGTATTAAAAAACAAGAAGAATAGTGACGGAAAACTAAAGTCTCGGTGGCAATTTTTGTGTACAAATTGTTACTATCATTTATTAAGTGCTGGCGAATATTAATAAATTTTAAAAAAAAGTTTCGTTGTCTCAGTAGCAAGACAGAATATATCTTGAACTGTAGGTACCTAGTTCGAGCTATTTTCTGAGACTTTGAAAACAGTGTCTATACAGACAACTACAAATGCATAACAATTGAAATACGGCTGTAATCTTAGAGCATTATGGTTTAATGCTCTAAAATGAGTATATATATATATATATATATATATATATATGATATATTTTATATATGATATATTTTATATATAATATATTGTATAATATATTGTATAAATATAATAGATTTTTTTAAGAGAGTTTGCTGATTGCCTCAGACGGCATTTTTAGTGTAACCGGACTTTTTTTGGGAGCGGCGACAAACTTAAAAAGTTCCTCAAACCGTGTGATCGAAACAGCTTCAGAAGTTTTCTAAAGAGAATGGCATCACGCAAGCGGGTCCCCGATCTCTACTAGTTACTCCGAGGGGTTCGGATTCCGGATTAAAGAGCTTATCTCATATTAGTTATTTATGTATTCATTAATTTCAAATATTATATATATATATATATACAGTTTGACTTACATTTTGGTCGAATGAATATTGATATTTTGTATGAACCAGCTGATTATTATTTTCAAAAACACAAATGTTGAAAAAATTTCCACGAACAGGATTTGTTCGCAACAAAATTTGTGTAAAAAATTATTTGAACAATTTTATATTTTAGTTGGTCCAATAGTAAGAGTACTTCGTTTGTATCACGGGAGTCTTCTCAGAAGGTTTGGACGATGATAAAAAAGTGACCATTTCTAAATATATATATGTGTGTGTCAAATAAAAAAAAAATCTTTACTTTCTTTAATGTTATTTTCTTTATTTTTATCATTCTTACTTTCTTTTTGCTTTCTGCCACCTGTAGTAGTTCACCACAGATAAATATGTGTTAAAGTCATTAGGCCATCACTCATATGTGACTTGTGAAGACGCCATAATGGTTTATGTGATTACTGGGTCTCGCCAACACAGGGAAAAAGTGACATTAAGGCACCGATTCCAGAACAAAGTATTGGTTGACATGCTTAGCCATTTTGACGTACCGGACTCTTTACCACCAAAAAGGCAGCATGTTACTAACAGCCTTTCGTCACAGATGACAAATCAGAGCACAACATATTGTTTAGTGAATAGGGACATTATGTCCCGAGTTAATTTAACGCTGGCCAGAAACGTTTTCGTATGACCTTGTGTTTAAAACAAGAAAAAGACAAAGAACTTTTTAAAATTCACTTTTGATGTAACGAATTGTGTACATAGAGCTTCGATCAACAATACACTAGATAACCGGTCAGGGTGTCAAAAACGGCCGAGCGAATAACGCCTCACATTCAAAGTGGGGTCTTATTTCTATTTAGTTCGTTGTTGACTGCGCCAACATGATGACGTACCACAATGCTTCAATGTGTATTCAAAAACTGTAAAAATAACTATCGAAATAAAAATATATCGGAAGGAATATCATACTTTCGGTAAGTAAATGCTTTTTCATAACATAAATAATAAAATACCTAACTGTTTTTATGAAATAACAATCTTTAATTTTTAAAACCAACCCACGCGCCAACATTTGCTAATGTTTGGCCAACGTATTTTTGCTCTGGGACAGTGAAGCTATGGAGTAGTTTAAAAAAATTTATAGATAGGTACTTCTCAATTATATTTTTTATTTCTAGATTTCCTGGCGACCCATTTCAATGTGCAAAATGGATTTCCATAGTAGCGGAAGAGAGACAGGAGGCTTTTTTTAGACCTAAAAAAAATCTGTAATTTGCTCAATACATTTTTAAAAAATCCGATATTATGGGGAATGCACAAAGACGTCGATTGAGGAAAACGGCTATCCCCAAATTTAATAATTTAAATTTGAATTTGAATTTGGTTTATTGTTCTTTATATGAAAACCACCTCAAATAATGTAAATTGTTACATAAATAAAACAATTTGATTGTGATTATATTGTTCTTTACATTACAATTTCTCATCAGGATTCTTTCATTTAAGCATGTTTTCCAACCATGCTCAAGGTAGGTATAGTTCAATATCAGTTAATTTGTACTGAATCTACTATTACATAAATGTATGCAAAGTATAATAAATTGCTTTTTGTATACAACTTTGCAGTCAAATGCATAAGCCATAAAATAAAATAAACCTAATTCCTTATTAAAAATAACTTCCTTAAAACAAAAAATAAATTACTAAGTGCGACTCCATAATACTCTGTTCGGAGCAAGTAAAGTCAATAATGCAAAAATTCGAAATGAAGTAAGTAACATTTCGTGTCTGCCATTTGCTGTTTTATTTTTATGTAATAAGGTCGAATTTGGATGTAAAAGGTCTTTGTATATATTTTTAAATACACAAGTGTTTATTTAAATTTCTTATCTCTTTCTGTCGTTTTCGACGTAAGATCGTAAGTGAATGTCTTAATAATCAAAACTGTACTTTATTCCTTGCAAAAAAAGTATAAATTAGGTTGAAATTATCAAACCTTAGGATAGTTTTTCTCCATTTATAGTAAAGTCAGCCAGTGCCATATTTGAGATTTGTTTTAGTTCGTGAGGCGTTATCTAGTGTATTGTTGATCGAAGACATAGAGATATAGGAGGCATTAAGAGTTAAGGTAATGCTGGCCAGAAACGGTTCTGTATGTCCTTGAATTTAAACAAAATTTGTAAAAATTTAAAAATTAAATCTATCTTCAAATGTTCAAATAATTTTTAACGCAAATTTAAAAACACAAATTAAAAAAACACAAATGCTGAAAAAATCCTGCTCGTGGAAATTTTTTCAGCAATTTGTGTTTTTGTAAAATCTATCTTCATTTATTTTTGCTAACAAGAAACTCGAGTAGTACTTTTTTCTCCTACAACTACTACTAAAATGAAAAAAATAATTTACTCGTGCACACACAAGAAATAACAAATTTGATTTCAGATATCTTGCTTATATCTGGTCTTAGTTTTAATTATTCATCAAAATTATACCGGCTCTTGCTTACTACATACACTTTTCTTAAAATAAAAACACGGCGACATAATGCGCTTGAATCTACTTTTAGTTTTACAAACTTTTTTGCAGTCATTTGTTATTCTAAGTACTCCTTCACTAGAAGCAGTCTTGCAATCCTTACTGCTAACATTATGCACTTCCACAGTCCCGTTTCGTGTACAATACTTTGAGCTACTTTGAACCAGTTTTCACTACACAAAAATACTGTCGCCGTTACCCGTCCATTGTTTTTTGTTCTTCTATAACGTTTTCACACTCAGGTTCATGCTCAATTACCGGTTAGTTGTCGTAACCCGACAATATTTTACTTATTGTGTTAAAATATGCATGAATAATAGGAAGTCGTAATGCGGAAAGTTGTACGGAACAGATAAAGATGTATATAGTAATGTTCATGAAAACGTTTCGTCGTAGTCGTTTTTTTAATCTATTTTAGATGTAGGTACTTTTTGCAGATTTGAGATTTTGTCGTCTTTAAGTTTTTTTATTTTATTTATTAACAATACATTTATAGGTACAAAATTGGTTAACAGTATCTTAAAGCCTAAATTAGGTTTAACTAGATACTAGGTTCTCAGTATATAAATACAGAAAATTCCTAAAAAAAAATACAAAACAGGTATCTTAAGTACGGTCAGCTACGGAAATTACACTTTACTACCATATTATCATAACATCATTACTGGAAGTCAAAAGCGCGTGTTAGATTATTAATTTACTTCGAGTGCTAAAGTGTTCAGCGACTTACGCTTCTGACTCTATACCGTCACGTTTGTCGTCAAATATTGACAGTTAGAATTTAAAACAAACAACATGTTAATCTTTAATATGTTATTAACAATAAAATGTTATGAAATACATGAGTGATAGCGAGTTATTTGGCGTCATGGAGTTTGGAGCTGTGATCGATTTCGGTTATGCAAAAACTATCTGACATAAGTTCAATCGATCCATTTAAACGACAATTTAAATTCTGCTTCAGTGATTTCACAATTTATACGACTCGACATATATGTAAGCTATTGTCAAATAAGTCACGAGTTAGAATGCGATTTTTGCAGGTCGATGTTATCTGAATGTGATCTTAATAGTCGAGCTTTAGCCGTAGTTTTTTGAAATATTTATCTGTTTGTAAAAGTAAATAAAAAAAACACAAGCGGAACTCGCGGAACCAATAGCATGTTTGTGTACGATACGTGCAAAATTATTAAACATTTCAACTTACTTCAATTGCTGTGGTCTACTGCGGTATTAAATAAATACCCAGCAATGACCATTTAAATAATATAAAATCCTTGTAGAAACCCGGCTGCAGGTTTTATATAAGCCACTAATAACAACAAATTATCGATAAGCCATATATTCTCAACATTCTATAGTACATAACCCAGAACAACTTAATAAATCATTTAGACCATATCCGCTGTGGCGCAATCGATCACACTTATGCCATGTGTCTTTGACGAAATGTCAAACCTAATTCGAAGGCTTATTTGTTCGAGCATCTTACCGAAGCAACAACGAAGCGTAACAGTCATCATTAGTGAATAATACCCATGATCGAGCACTTAATTAATGTAATATGGGAGGTGCGAGAAAGGTTGCCCGGCTTACAGCGACAAGCCCGATGGAAAGTCATGATGAGGCTTTGATAGTTCTCTAGAAAGGTATGCTGTTAAGGAAAATAATGAAAGTAGGTTATGGTAGATAAATAAAAATATATTTCGGAATTTTCTATAAACGTCTCACTGCTAAAGATCAGGCATTATGGGAAGACCTGGAATAACGAACCAAGCTGGCCCAATGCGGATTTGTAAGATTTAACGAGTGCCATCTTACTATAACAACCGGGACCAACAACAGCTGAACGAGTCTTTCGAAGCGCGAAGGGAAGCATCTGGTGATCCGGCTTTGCGAAACTGGTTTGACCGCTTAATTTGAAGCATCGGAAAGAAAACGAAAAGGATATTGAATGAATTTGGTCCAATCCCCAATTTTCCATAGCTCTTTTGGACTACAGACATGGAAGCATTCCTAACATAAATATTAAATATTATATTTATATTGTACATTAGACAACATCACATACATTGTTCTAATCCCAAGGTAAAGCTAAAGCACTCGTTTTATGGAAATTAGAAACAACGACGGTACCACAACCACCCAGACCCGACACAATACCGAAAAGATCGCTTTCGACATTGACCTCACTGGGAATTGAACCCGGGATCTTAGAGTTAGTGCCGCCCAAAGTCCGGCGCACAAGCCACTCGGCTACGGAGGGCGACTATATATAAGCTTACGCTTATTATGTTTCTGAACAGGACTATCAAGAATATGTTAGTAGCGCATTATCAATAATCTTTTTAAAAAGCGATTGCTCTTTAAAGCTTCTAACACGTACAGATCAGTTTAAAGTGTTCAATCCAATATGTAGTGTTTGCGTAAACTTTAGAAAACAACAAGCCTACACCTAGTTCCGATTTACGTGATTACTATTTATTCCACTTCAATTATAGTTCAATAAACTAATACAATCAGTAATGTTTTGAGAGTTAAACAATGGTAAATTAACAGAAACTTTCTAAACAGTGGTTTATTGCGAGTCGTATCGTATCAATGGCTTGCCAATCCGCCGGGTGTTACATAAGGCGGGTCGCCACGCGTTACTCCAGTTAGCCGGGGTCCAAGTTGTGAGCGACAGGAAAGTATTTTTCTGAAGCATTATATAATTTTGCATGGCTATGAAACTAGGTATACCACAGGGTACGTTCCTAGGACCCTTTTGTTTTTTATGTTCTTGTATAAAATATAAACTAGTTCTATTGGCATGTTCCGCCAATATGATTGTTTCCACGAATTATTTGTCTAAGAGTTTGGAACTGTATGCTAGTTTTTGTAACAATTTTCGAAATACATTTTTTTTGTATTTATTTTTTTAGGTTTTATCGTGCGTAAATAGTAAAATTTTGAACGCAAATAATTATTTTTTTAATGTCAACGTATATTTAAAATTGAGTATGTAATAGAATTGATGTTCTGAAAAATGTAACTACATTTTTTTAAATTCACTATAAAGATTTCCGCTAATAAACTTCTTCAGTGTTTCTGAAAACACTTACAATGACACATACTGGTATGGTGGTACTTTTTAGTTGCAAGCATTTTAAATCGATGGTCTAATGGTGGTGATATCTAAACTGTGTGTCCTGTTATTCCAAAACGTGGACTAGTCAAAACTTGATGACTGCAAATCAATTGTAAACCAGGTTTGACCCAAGTCCACGTTTACGAATAAGAGGGAAAAGATGTCGATTGCTTAATAAATCGTGTTGATTGCTGACATAATGTGCAACCAATAGTGCGTCAAATGTAACAGTTATCGGTATGGAAAACCAGTTTATACATTTGATGGTTTAATTCGCAAGTTCGTTCGCTTTTAACGTAACTTTCTCGATACCTTGACCTCGCACGACTTTTGCCGTGCATAACTTGCACTTTTGGTCAAGGGCTGTGTGAGCTGTGAACGGTTTTTTGTGTTAAAACCTGTTCAGATATAACTCTTTAGTATTTCATTAAACAATTCATTAAAGTTATTTTAGAATCTTGATCGATATCTTGAGTGATTAGACTTAGGATCAGGGCATGTCTATAGTCCTTTATCAGCATGTAATACTTCCATGCTAGTTAAATGCGAGTTGGTGGGTTTTAAAGACTGCCTTTGCAGAACAATAATGGGGATTAACTGGATGGACTGGATAACTTTTATTTTTATAAGCTTAGTTTAAGATTGTAATTGGGAAGATACGATGGGGCTGGCATATCCATGTGGACAAAAGCTCCATATTAAATAAAGAGGAAAAAAAGATTCTATTAAACTGTAAAGTATTTGCTAAACACACATACAATGCTCATTCAGAAGTAGCGAAACACAGCCCTTGACTTTCGACTGTTAAGTCCGGTTGCTTTCCAACGTTACTATGGAAAAACCAGCTTCTTTATAATTCGTTAATACAAAAAAAAAGAATATGCAAGTATTAAGTACTTGCATATCTTTTCTGTATAAAGGAATGTGGTTTTTCAACAGAATATGTCTTTATACACACTATTTACTTGACCGATAAAAAAACTTCTGAAAGTTATAGCATATTATAGATATCTATACTGAGTACCTACATGAAAAATTTGGGCTTTAAAATTCCACGCTAAAATTTGAGCCCGTTAAAATTTTCTGAGCAGTGCCGAAGTTATACGCTTTAACATTGAACAGCACATAAAACGTATGGGTCCCAAAGTCCCAACCCTGCACGCTAGAACATTGTGCCGTTTACATCCACTGCACATAAGCCTCCTCTTTAACATGCCAACTACCTTCTTCATCCACTTTTCAGCCATCCGACGATATCTGATTATTGGACAGGTAATCTGCTTTAACTATACTTGATACTTAAAAAGTATTAGTCATAATGCACCTACTAATTCAAGTTTCAATCTATACTAATATTATAAAGCTGAAGAGTTTGTTTGTTTGTTTGAACGCGCTAATCTCAGGAACTACTGGTTCGAATTGAAAAATTCTTTTTGTGTTGAATAGTCCATTTATTGAGAAAGGCTATAGGCTATATTACATCACGCTATGACTAATAGGTGTGGAACAGTCGCTAATTAACGCGGGTGAAACCGCAGGGCACAGCTAGTATCGTATATTGCCCTACAAACGAGTTGAGCGACTATTAATGTTTTTAATGTACACATAGCAAAGTGTACTGATTAATCGGCAGTCGCGGCTTAAACAAAGGTTGCGACGGGGTGAGAGGCAAGGTTAACGTTTACTGCCGATTGGGCGCCGATAACCGCAATCCCCTAATGTGTCACTTCATAATTGACGGAGTTGAAGGAAAAAGAGATTGTATTATGTTTTACTTATTTATAAAGTCTTTGTTGAACTTGAAGAACTCATAAATGAAAGACAAAATAGTAGATGACTCCTTAAACTGTTTGTTTTATTTTAAAGTGTCCGTATTTTTTTTGTAGGAACAATAAAGTATTCTATTCTTAATTCTAAATTACGTATGAAAGTAGACTTATTTCTGTAAGAGTAAACCCTGCTTTAAAAAAAGAAACAAATGAAAAAGGGAAAAGTTAAGCATTTTTTTATAGCTATTATTTTTAAATTAATCTTATTATAGCAAATTATATAATATTATCGCCGGTATAACAGTATTTCAATAGATGGCGTACCTTTACCCTGCGAATGACTAACTTTAGTTACTACTAGTCTACTGCACACTGCTTAGTTAACACTCCTGGCTACGCGAGGCAAGGCGTTGCTTTATACTACTTATGTAGTGATTTTTGCACCGAATCACATTAAGCTACCGTAGTGAGCTTTGGTTCGATAATGTTGGCTTACCTATATCTCTTGATATTCATTAATAAGCTGTTGCTTGTAATTACAATCGAATTATTTGCCTACTATTATTTTGCATACTTTGATTGGGTAGCTGACGTTTCGGACACATTATATTCGGACACAGTGTCCGAATTGACACTTTTTAATTTTATTATTTTTTTTACTGATGATTTGGACATTGTATACATGTCTTTATCAAAGTCTGTATGTATGTATATTTTGTAAATATACAGACTTTGATAAATAAGACACTAATAAGCATAGCAGCTAAAAGCCCCCCCAAAAATATTACAATGTTCACTACTTACTTTCAAAAGTTCAAACGGTCATGGATAATTTATCATAACGATCGTTATATCGAAAGTCTAGATAACGTTCGCGCGTTGGTTTTGCCCAAGGTTCCACTTGTAACGTTGCGCAGTGACACATACGTAAGTGGACATAAGACATGTAACAATTATATGTGGTATGTTACCTGTATATACTCGCTATAAGCGGGTAAAAGGTGCCCTAGTTTGTGGCATCCTGCGTAGGTATATACCTAAGTTAGTGTTAAAATGTTTAAATAATTTTAACGCAAATTTTGTTGCGAAACAAACTACAAAACACAAATGTTAAAAAAATTTCCTCGAGCAGGATTTGAACCTGCACCCTTATGACATACCGGGTCAGGTGCTCTCCCAATTGAGCTATCGTGGTTCTAACCAGCCCGCCAAAACTATTCAACACTATTTACTTTTTTACTTTGAAAGCCAAAGGCGCCTATTCAATGTCAACAACTACCGTCATTAACATCCGATCATAATATTTTTACAAATACTAAAGATCAGTTAAGAAGTAGGCAAGCTATTATAAAATGTTTAAATAATTTTAACGCAAATTTTGTTGTGAAACAAACTACAAAACACAAATGTTGAAAATTTAAAAGGTATGTCAGAAGGGTGCAGGTTCAATTCCTGCTCGCGGAAATTTTTTCAACATTTGTGTTTTGTACGTTAGTGTTGTTAGAAGGTTCGGGCCTCCCGAGTCTAACACTCATTGAAGCCTTTTAGACGACTAGAGCCCCGACTCGAGCCTTGCATGGAGCCCAAGGATCGAGTCGCTACTCGAGGCTTGGGGTCCGAAACTCGAGACATGGACATATGGCTCGGCTAATGAGACTCAGTCTTCAATGAGTTTTAGACTCGGAAAGCTCGAGCCTATTAACAGCACCAACCTAAGTTCGGTTCCCCTGTCTCAAAACCGACGCATTTGTTGCCATAGGCTTTGTGGATATTTTCATTTTAACGTCACTAAATGATTTATGGGTTAAATACAATAGCTAGTAATAAATGGGCTGCAGTTCGCCCGGTGCAACATGAAACTCGGTCGAAACGTCAGTATCAAATATGTTTAATTTGTAATCTTGTAATTGTTTGTTTACTTAAAAAATTACAATGAACATGAAAATGTTCAACTCCTCCTTTGCGTTTCAGTTAAACGATTAGGATTACCGTCTGGTCTAGCTAATAAGACTAACCAAATATGTTACTGTAATCAGTCATTGATTGTAGTCTGTTTTTGTACCTATAGAAATAAATAATTAAATAAATATGAAAACTCCGTGGCACTTTCACTAACATTATGAATGTCTTTTGTCATTGTAAACATCACGTGATTTTTATACAGAAATATTTAATTGTTTTAAGTGTTTGTATGTACTACTTTTATCTCCAAAAAACGTCTCATTCCTTCAGAATTCGCGACAGACCGAGATTAATACGGGCGAAGGCACAGATGGCAGCCAATTTATCATACTTATGAGACTGAATATCTGTCTGCTTAATTAATGCTATCAGTGTGCCCTTATTTATAATGTTTATATCAGACACTAGCAAGTGAGAGGTTTGGTATCGTGAACTGCCACTTTGCACATGCCCTCGATTGGGTACCTGACCACATGTGTGGTTTATAGGTCCTTATGCTGAATAGAAATACTTAGATTTAGAGTTACATAACAAATGACAAGCAATATTCCAAGAATCGGTCCCGCTTGGAAATTTATCTTGCGGCTTATGTTAAATCGTATTTGATTAATTTCGTTATTACTGTTAAAGGTAACATAAATTACGTAAGTACCTGAGCCTTAATAAAACGTAGTAAAGTAAAGTAAGTAAAGTAAATAGCCTATAACTGTCCCACTGCTGGGCAAAAGCCATCATTGAAATCAAATCATCACAACAATTGATCCACCACGCTTGCCAAATGCGGGTTGGTGATCCCAAACCCAGGCCACGCACCGAATAAATCCAAAACAAACTTTGCTCGACCTGGGAATTAAACCCGGGACTATTGGGTATCGGGCTGAGCGCTTTGGCACTAGGCCACCGAGGCGTATGTATACATTCATAATAAAACGTATTATTATTAACACGGATATTATTATTATGTTGGTAGGGTAGGGGAAGGCCTCGACGCAAGTACCTGGATCAAATAGGGGAAGTTCTTAAAAAAGGTCAGGTCAAGAGTACCCTAAACCAACGAGCGTGTATGAAGAGACTAATGAATGTGGATGAAGCGAAAGAAGTCTGTAAGGATCGCAGCAAGTGGAAAGAGGTGGTCTCTGCCTACCCCTCCGGGAAAAAGGCGTATGTATGTATGTATGTATGTATGTATGTATGTATGTATGTATGTATGTATGTATGTATTAACATCAGAATTCCATTATACCGCGGAAGTTATTTTCATATTTTGACGTGGTTCTTGACACGTGGACTAATTAAATACTTATAAAATACTGTGAAAAAATTAAACGCCTACCCGACCCAGCCAGGAATTGAACCTGGGTCTTCCGCAATCCGGGCGGATGCACTGACCGCTATGCTAACGGCTTCAAGTCTTTCAAAATTCTTCTTTTCTTTTCTTTAAAATTCTTTAATTCAGCTTCAGTGCAGCAATTAGCACTTAAAATAACAAAGTAAAATTAAGGGGTTAGTTTCAGCTTATAAAATTTAATCTCGTTACGTAAACCTTATCTGTAAAGCCTCTTTATTTGCGTGAATTAAAAATGTTGACAATGAAGTTTATGTAATATTATTAGTTTCAGCTTATAAAATTTAATCTCGTTACGTAAACCTTATCTGTAAAGCCTCTTTATTTGCGTGAATTAAAAATGTTGACAATGAAGTTTATGTAATATTATATTTCTAATGATTTACATAGTGTTACTTAAAGTTTTGTACCCAAAATGTACACTATAAAAACTGAACAATCCATCAAAATACAAATTTCGATTCGTTTCACTACAACGATTAAAACTTTCGATGAACTGGAACGAAACGAAGAATTTGACAAATATTTCCCTTATGACCTTCAGCTGCCGATGCCGAGTACAATTGTGCTACTGTCACGATTCTAGGCTTTGCACCACGCCCTATACGATTATTTGGTTATAACAGAACTCCGTCACCAGAAGGTACACAATTAAAATGCGTAAATTGTGTTCATGTTATCTACGCGAGCTTTAGGCAAACAAACATGGTTTTAATGAACTATAATGATAAATTGAAAAAACTTTTCGATGCATTCATAGTTGACTCAATAAACTTATGTATTAAGATATATTTGGTGTTTCCATTAGTTTAACGCTGACCGTGCCACATATGTAGATGTCGAGGCAAAATATACAATGTATTGATTTCATGGTGCTTTAGTAGGCTACCATTTAATAAAACCATTATATTACCTTGAGGAGCTCTATGGCGCAGTCTGGTCTGGGATTGCTGAAGTTTAGCAACTACTGCAAAAGTCGGCCATCGGATGGGTGATCATAAATGTATCATATCGAGCTTCTCCGTGCTTCGGAAGGCACGTAAAGCCGTGAGTTCCGGCTGCATTATCTAACCTGGGCCAATCCAATCTGGGACCGCGTGGTGGTTTATGACCCGTTCTCCCTATCCATAGGAATGGCTTGTGCCCCAGCAGTGGGCATATAAAATGAGCTGGTGAGGGTAGTGTTCACCTTGGTACTTGGTAATAATAGCTTAATATAGGACCAAGTCATCATAGTCAAAAGGGATGTTTATTTTATTTCTAAAAAATGATCTCTTTGAAAGTTATATGCATGTTAACTGATACAATATTGGTGAGTAAACTTTTTGTGCAATTATTAGGTTACGCATTTCATAGCCAGCGAAGCATAAACTTATATTGTGTGGTGCGGTCGACTCGAATTTCAATGTGACCAAGGCTAAACGTAGTCGTTTCTTTATGTTCATTCAATTTGAATATCATATTGTTCGGCTGAACGAAAATATACCTAAATTTTTAAAATTTCATAAACCTTAGATATTTGTTCTGAAAATTCTGGAAAAAGACTAACTTAACATTTACTATTCTATCTTTAGTAACAAATACGTGTAAAGCAGATCACTGCCTATCAAAAGGTTTTTCGTCGTGCACATGTAAATTGTGTAATAAAAACCTAGAATTGAACAGTTTATAAATGTTTTTGAGCATAAATACATAAGCAAAAATACTAGAAAAAAGTGAAACACAGACCCATGACTGAGAAATTCGATTAGTTTTGGTAGCTAGCCTGTCTAGTTAACAACCAACTCGTTTGATCCCGTAAACGCGGACGGGTCCGGACCAGACTCATCGATAAAAAGCTCTATCAAAATTAGCTCAAAATTATCGGTTCGGCCACATACTTCGATACTTGTTTCTACAGTGTTTGTAAATGATCGGCATTTTTGAAAATTTGAAAATTCGTTTTTCGTCTATCTAAATAAATAAATAAAATATAAGTACATAGGTAAGTATATCAAATTAATACATGTTTTGTTGTATGTGTTTGCGTGTTTGCTGTTAATATTAAATTTTATCAATGCTGTGTCTGTGTACAATTTGTTATTGGGGTTATTGATCTATCATGTACTTACATGGGGCATCTTATTTATAATGTAATACTATACTAATAGATCTCTAAATAAAAATTGAGGTATTTTTCTTTAGAGATCTATTTATCTCACTATCCATGGTTCTATTTGTTTGCTCTGGTTCTCTTCTTATGTGACACCATAATACGTTCACTAACAAGTTGAAAATCTATTGTACTGACGAAAACCGCAAACTTGCTTTTTTCAGATTGCTTATTCGTTCGTACCTTTACTAATGTATGAAATCAGACCTCACGAGTTTGCTTAGAATCTAAATCATAGTCCAGTCCAGAGCGATTGCTTGAATACAATTGAAAACCTTTTAAATAGTGTGATACGTGTTAAACGCATAATTACATACCTATGTTTGTTTATAAAAATGGCGAAAAACTAAAGTTAAAAAAGTATGATGTCATATCATGAGTGATCACTAAAAAGTATAAGAATGTAATTGGACAATCTAGTGGCATTCTTTCTCCATGTAACAATAGCTAATGGCAGACATTACATAAAGTTAAGTAACTAAATAAAAGTCGGTTCCAATGACCGCCGCCTCTCCGTTCCGAGCATTGTTTCAATTTGTGGACCGCGATGCACTTTCTTTGTATTTGCCTTTTTAGATATAATTTGAGATTTCATTACAATGTTGCGAATGCGTTGCCATCATTTCTTCAAGATGCTTATTTACCGAGTACCCGATGTTAACTTTCGTATAGCGATTTGCACAACTCATGATTAGATAGCTCGCGTGTCTATAACAGATTCTGATATAATTATCTAGTTTGCAGGTACTTTGTGTCTCTTATATTGAAGTGCTAAGTTTCTCATTATAGTTTAGCACATGTTGTTTTAATAATGTCGTTAATTTAAAATAATATTATTTACAGGTAGAAGGAGCGTCGAAACTGAGTAGAAGATTACCAGCGCCGACAGCATCTGACAGCCCTGCAGAAACTAGTAAGCCACCGGATGAAACATACACCATCAGATCAAGGACGAGTAGAAGAAGAGATGAAACACCCACGCGTGAAGTACGAACAAGGACACGAAGTAGGCCTGTCCTAACACCTGAAATTTCTTCAGAAGCACCTCAATCTGCTGGGCGAAACGAACGGTTTGATTCAAGAAGAACACAAAGTCGACCACGTGGCAGAAGTTTGGACATTGAAACGAGCACAGTATCAACCAGTAGAGATACAGTTATACGGAGTCGATCTCGCCAAGATGTTAGGCGTTTGACGACTACTATAGCTCCAGAGGTAACTTCTCCGATTATTGACGAAACTAAAATTGAAGTTATTAACTCTAGCCTCGACGACTTAGCAACAGTAACACCGAAAGATGAAATACTTCAAAGAGTTGATGTAAACAGTCAGTTTAGAAGAAGAAGTTCTACGGTCCAAACAACGGAAAGAGTGGTGCCACAGAGAGTCCGTAGTCGTATTAACACCCGACCTAACCTTGGATCTTTGGATCTTGATGTAGCTGGAACTACCAATTCATTAACTAATGCAGGAAAAGAGCCGACTACTGTTAGAACTAGTGATTTGAGAAATTCTCGTAAGCTCAGATATAAGACACGACTCTCAGAAACCGATACCAACTTGAATGGCGAAAGGCTTACCATTCAAAATGAAGTAAATAAATCTAGTCAGAATGATGATAATGCTGCTAGTCAACCTGAAGTGCAAACAACTGCAGCTGAAGTAATTGTAAATAACATTCAACAAAGTACAGAGCGTCAACCAGAAAGGACAACTACATCAAAAAATACAAACATAGTTCGAAGAAAATTGACAAGAGGTAAAGGAAACTTGAGACCTTCTGGATCATTGCCAAAAGCCCGACCAAGCGAAGAAATTGGTGAAGATGATAATTATCCGGAAAGTTTTAAGGCTTTGATCCAAGCAAAAAATGCATCGGTAAGTTACAACAATTTTAATATGGGTACCTAAGGTTGAGATTAAGTTATTATAAGTCAAGAGCAACATCAAAAACAGTTCTTGATTTTGAAAACTTTTTCGACTTGTTAACTGTTAACATTGTGACCCCTGAGAATAACTATATTATAATTAATAATATGTTATACTGTATAATTTTGTACATTTGCCACGAAACAATTGTATAAAAAAATATTTATTTATTTGTGTACAGACATTATGTATAAATATGTCTTTATATAAAAAAATATATAAATTAGGATTTATGATATATGTGTATTCAAATCCCCAGTAAAACCATATTAGAAATTATACTGTAACGTTTATATTAATAATAATATTGCAACAAAAAAGCTTCTCAAAATCATTCATTAAATTTAAATTTAAAAGCTTATGCCTTTAACAGGGTCTTATTGACGACAAAATTATAAAAAATCCAAATAATAATAAACTTAATTTTTATTAAAACTAAACTATTGAATCCACCATCAGTTTGGATTATGGAAGAGTCTATGTACGTCGTATCATAGCGTGGAATTGTTATTGAATACTTGATATAGATACATATGAAGGCGTTTGACTGTACAGTACTATACAATAATTCGATCTTACACTCCAAACTCTATTACTGCTGTCTTATTTTCTGTTTTTCAACTTGTTTACTATTCAAACAAATTTTTACATTCGAGAAGTAAAGCTGACATTTGCAATTAAAATAACATCCGTCCCAAACATTGGCTACCAAATTAATTTTTCAGACACAGGCGATCTCTCCTCCCAGCGAGAGCTTGTCAGTGAAAGCATCACAAAAAGTTTACAAAACTTACACCGCATCTTCACAGTCAACTAACACTGGAACGGGTTTAAACAAATACACGAGGGTAATATTACACTTCTCAAATTCACATCATTATTCTTGCTTTATCTATTCTGCCACTCATGTTTTCTTTTTATTTAATGATTGAAAGTAACTTATATCATCTGATTAGGTTATAAATGCAAATATTAACCTTGACTATAAAAGGATATATGTTTATGATTTCCAGTTCCGTGGTAAATTAAATGCTGAAAAAAGAGAAAGCAGAGAAGACAAGTCTCCCGAGTCTCCGTCTGCAGAACAACCTAAGCCTAAGGTTCCAGAGTTTCGACCGAGAGGATCATTTACTCCTAGGAGCAAAATAGTCTCTTCGTTTTCTCCGTCATCCACCTCAGCGCCTAACTCAAGTAGGACTACAGAAAAATCACAATACAAATTTAGCAGAAAATCTAAAACAATTTCTACACAATCACCATTATCAGAAAATTTAAACACACCTAAAAGGAATGAAACAAATGCACTATTAAAAAAAACTACTCGGCCTTCTTACTATCAGAGAAAAAGTTATCCGAATAAAAATGTAACAACTGAACACACCGCCAACCAAGTTGTTGTGAACAGCATTAATAGAAACAGAACCACAAACTTACCAGTGGCGAAAACTTTGCCAAGAACTAGTTATTATTCACGTTTAAGAAACAAAAAGAATATTACGAGTCCAATTGTTTCTGAAGAATCATTAAAGAAATCAGAAACTGATAAAAAAATTGAAGATAAAATAAACAAAGAAAGTATCGATATGCCGTTAATATTTACATTGTTAAAAAACCCTGTTAATATGGAAACGTCGAGTGAAAAAATGCAATATTTAGACTCTGAGCAAAATCAAGATAAGGATAATATGTTTATAATTACCGTCTCAAGTAAAGAGTCCCTAGAGAGTAGGTCCATAAATGAAGTTACAAATATGGGCGATGAAAGTGAAAACAATCCAGTGTTTAATACTTCTCCTACTACTGTAAAATACCACGCAAACTACAAGGATGTAAGCTCAACTTTTGCACCAGACAGCAAAGAAAATATGATATCTTCCACAATTACACCAGTAAGAAATATTCAGACACGAAAATATGGAAGAAAGTTTTCAAAAACAATTGACCAGTCCGAACATTCAGATGAAGTCGTACCAAAGCTTAGAGAAAAGACACAAAGAAAATACGGTGAATCATTTTCGAAAACTACTGAAGCTTCAACAAATGGCGTGAGTGTTTTAATAAATAGTTGCTGTCCAAGTTGTTTGTGTAATTTACGTTAACCTGAAAAACATTTAACATTACAGATTGCTGCTGAGTCAGAAAAATCAAGAAGCAGATTCAGCTCTAAATATCGTGGTCCTCACGTGGAGAGACCGATTTACAAGGCTACGGTACCCACTGTTACTACTTCAACTGTAAGTATATAATAGTTTTAAAATAACATAACATTTATAAAATCAAATTAAACATAGGTATTATTACTTTCTAAATTATTTACAGTCCAGAACATAATCGAATATTGTACAAGAATCACATTCACACGATGATTCACAAACGAACATAAATGAATATACTCTACATAATATATATTGGATCAAAAAAACAGCAAAGCCCCTTTATATAATTGGCATTTAGATTAAAACATGTTTAACCATGTTTAATTAAAACATGTTTAATTATAGGTTGCGCATAAGGTACTAAGAGTCGATTCAAATTATTTATTGTGTAATGGTAGGCCAAAGTTAAAGTAGCAAATCATTGAATTGAATATTAGGTATATTATATTAATAATAAAATTAATATTGTATTGGTTACTTTTCCTACACAATTTATTATACTGTTCCTTGATCAGCAAGTGTTTTTTTTAAATAATGGGTTGCATTAAATATACTTTTGACTTGGAGAAGCTAGGTTCAAAACCAGATATAAACAAATAATTTAAAGCTCCCCCTTGCTTTGAAGAATTGAAAGCATCCCCACAATGTTTTCAGCTCGCATTGTCGTTGAGAGTTATCATATAAAATATTTTAACAGAGCCTTCAAAGTTAAAAGTATAAAATAAAAGTTCAGCCACTTGCTAACTAAGGAACAGTAAACCATCCCGATTACGTCCGATGCGAGCGCCTTAAGCTCTGGCTTACCATTTTAGCTATACCTATGAAAAACAGCACAGTCACAGTAAATCTGATCAAAACCAGCTTTGCTGTGATATTACAGGATGTGTGGTAGTTTGTATACCATTGTTGATCCTCTTCTAATACATGTATAAATAATTTTAATCGACTTCTCACTCTTGCTTTTTCGTTCATACATTTTGACCCATTCTCATTCAATGACTATTATTTTAAAATTACCATATTAATTCATGTAAGGCATTTGTATGTAAATCGAAGCAGCAATTAGTAGAATCAATTTCATTGCAAGTGAATAATTTTGCTTTCTAGAACATGCATCTCATAATTTAGTTGGAACAGTCAGGAGGCATAACTTACACATGTTAGAAGTTCGAATCGAGTTCCTAACATGTAACTTTTGACTTGTAAGTTCTTCTTCTTGCTTGTTGTAACTGAAAATATCGTGTGATTAAAATATTAACGGTAAGTTTTTCATTGCTAAAGGCTTGGCTGAAATTCTTCGTCACTGACCAACTGTTGACAAAGTCTGTAGAGGAGCCTATTTGGTTCGAAGATGACGATTTGTACGACGTCAGGACAGAGTCGATGTCAAGACAGACCACTACGCCGCCAATCATTCACGAATCATCATTAGAACTGGTTAATGGACTTACATAGTATATCATGACTTCATTTCATTCACTCATCTATTGTAATGCATTAGTGTTTGGTTTTAAAGAGATTATTATTTTTATTTAATGTTGCATTTAAGTTAAATAGGACGTAGCATATACAATTTAAGTCGTATTATCATCTCTTTGGAACAAAACCAAAATTTACGTTCTCAATATAAAACGTTTTTGCAGCAATTGACGCGAAGGCTATCATTGCGTTACCTGTTAATATTATGTTAATTATTTGTATTATAGCAAATTACTAACTTGAGTTTTAATATGGACATTAAAATGTATAAATTTTACTACTTGTTTTAATGAGTAGATAGATATTCTCTTAATATTGCATAATTACTTCTCTTCAAAAATCTTATAACACTTCCTTTATTATCTTGATTCCAATATATATAAAGCGGCTTTGGTCTATGCACGTTATTCTGTTCACATCTCTACAATTAAACTTTAATACGTTTACATAACAATTATATTGTCGCACTACATTCGCTATTTCCTATTTTTATGGGTGAGATTACTTCTTATTTCAGGTAGAGGGAGAAGAAATTGATTTAGGGCCAGGCATGAATGCTATTTCTTTTACTAAGACACGAAGTACATTAAACTCAGCGGACTTGCGATTATCGGAAAGTCTAGTGAAACAAACACACGTCATGAATGTTGAAGCATCACACCACTCGCCCTCAGTTACTATATCAATTTTTGATGTATTAGCTGAAATACTTACGTCTACACCCAGAACCCGACTCTCTTCAACAACAGAAGTAACGCAGAATCAAAACACTAAAAGCAATGTAATACAGACATTCAACGGCGTGAGTAATATTAATGTAGATAGTGTCGGAGGCTCATCGAGTCAAGACACACTAATCTCAACGAGCGCTGACATAAGCACAACTGCTAAATCTGTACAGACTACTGAAACCACACCAAATGTGATTAATCGTTTGTCGGTTGGGGAAGGTGTTACACCGTTACTAAATAACGACAAGGGAGCAGTAGACCCTGTGAATACACTTGAACCTTTTCCAACTCCTTCTCCTACTACTCCTATTTCCGCGAGGAAACCATTTGCCATTCGAGTGTTATATTCGGACACAGATTCAAATAGAGACATATTCCCGACTACAACAGTAGCAGCGTCTATTCAGCCATCGACTGACCCAACAATGGTATATAATACTGTGTCTGATCTTTTGTTATCAAATAACAATTTAGTGTCGTCAGAACTAACTAGCATGTTGTCTAATAATATTAAAAGTATTATTCAAAATATGGATGAAAGTAGTAGATCTAGAATTACTTTGGATATGGCTGAATTGTTAAAGACGCTTATACCTAGAGCAATTGACGGACTTGCGACTGTAGTTAATGACGTAGACATTGTTCCTAGCACCACTCCCTACAGTTTGGAAGATATTAAAGATACTGAAAATATTGATTTTTTCAATACTAATGACACTGAACTTAAAAACGTTAATATCCTTCAAAATGTACAAAGTAACATTGTAAATAGCACAAATAATAACTCTAGTATTATGAACGGAGAACTCAACAATGATACTGTAAATACATCTGGTACCACACAAACAACTTTATCTATATCAAGTAGCAATATAACGCCAGTTGGAACAACTCTTACAACTGTTCCATCTAATTCCTTCAATCCTACAACGCAAATATTGTCGCCAACTTTTACTGAAAAACCAACCTCAGCGTTTTCGTCTGCTCCTGATATAGATACGGTTAATAAGAACATTGAAATCTCAGATAGGTTAGGTGAATCATCATCTGAAACTCCTAACAACGCCCTGCGTTTCCCGTTTCTAACAAATTTTGATGCTGGTGATTTTAACTTTAGTGAATCAGCTAAACCTACAGTTAATATAAAGTCTGTACCATTAAATCCGTTATCAAGTTCTTCGATAAAATTTATTGATGACCTTGACATTGACAATCCAAGTCAAATATCTAAATTTCAATTGTGGGTACTATCTAAAAAGGCTAGAGTTCTCAAAATGATTGAAGATTTAATACGAGAACATAATGATGAGTTAGTTACTGCACAACCTCTGACTGATTTTATTAGTCAAACAAGTAATATCCCCCTTTCTGACCGTCTAACAAAGATTATAAATAACATGGGACTTACTACAGAAACAACAAATTTGAATGATGACTTTGACTTGACATCTCCTGCTACTATTCCAAACAGTGCTGTACCTACTTCTACTTCCACCGAAAGATCAGACGCAAAAACTTTGAGTGAGAGTGTCAACAATGGGAATGTATTGGCAAGCACTGAGTCATTAACATCATCACCTCTTGGGGTCTTTCCAACAACAATGAAAACATCTGACTTTTCATTTTCTTTTGGTGCCACTCAAGCAGATTTTTTACAAACAACTAGCATGGCTTCAGACATTGTATCTCAAGAAAATTCAATAAGCAGCACAGAACAAGTAGCGTTTGGCATTGTCAATAGAAACCAAGAAAATGATGTTGAGACAACTATTAGTGTTGCTAGTGTTAATACAGAAACAAATACATCTCAAGATAACACTGAAACAACCACGGATGCAAAATCTACAGAAACTACGACACAACTTTACATGAATGTTACCACTGATTTTGAAGACAATACTGCGATAAACAATCAAAACAACGTATCAGTTCGTTCTGAAGTCGTCGTAACACAGCCAACGGTTCCGAAAAAAGATTACGTTATTTTTGGAATACTGCCAAATAATACAGTGGTACGTAAAGATCCCAATGATAATGTCCTGGAAACATTAACCGAAGCAAGTCCTTACATCGTTTATGGTGTACTACCCAATAACACAGTCATACGCAAATTCCCGAATGGAACCAGAGTACCACGAGTCATGCAAAAAGTTGACATACTACCAATAAGCCCATGGAGTTTGAAAAATCCATATAGCCCCATCCATAATAATCCAGCCATTGTCAGACCGCAGTCTAACCCTAATCGAAAATCCACTAATATCGTGACATCCACAGACATCACAAATAACGGAATGGAAAGTCGTTTAACCACCGACACTGTAAATAACCTACAATTTATGGTATTGACTTTAAGTTGTTTAGCTTGAATGCTGTGCTTGGGGCTTCGTTATCACTAGCAGCCGCATATTAGAACAAGAACTGCGCATGGAGGGAAGTTTCGGTACTGTCGTAAGCTCTGCATGCCTATTGCACGTTACGCTTCCTAACATTAACAATGCCAAGGCTTAACATTTTATTTCATAATTGCAGATCCCTTCATCGGCACTTAATATAAAAGATAGCAGTTCATTGGGTATAACAACCGTCACAAATAAGCCGCCTGCTGAAAAAAGCACTGCCTCGCATGTATTGAGTTTACGCACAACTACAATGTTACCGTCTGTTGATGAAATTCTGCTTAATAGTATATCTTCGGCTGCTAAAGAGGACTTGGTTATATCATCAATGACGAGCTCTACTAGTGAACCAAGAATATTAACACTGGATATCGATCCGGAGGTATAACCATTATTACTGTCGGTTCCTATTAATTTAAATAAATGCACAATACACATTTTTATTATGAGATTATCATATTTAAATGTGTAGTTTAAATGTCGAGAGCGATACACTCAAAGCGTAGATTTTGCTTTATCACAGGTTTCATTAAGATATATTGAGGTAAGTGGTGATGGATTAAACAGGGTGGTAAATAAGCTGTCTTGCATGTTTTTTTTAAATAATATGACGGATGATGATGAAATAATGAAAATAATATTTTAAACATTACAGACAAAAGAAATTCGAACGGAAAGGCCTGGTGATGGGAATGGAAGTGCAAAATTTAAATTTATACCCATAGATGAAGTCACTGTTGCACAACAGGATACAAATGTGTTGAAGTTGGCATCCACGAAAACATCTTTAGCAAATGCAGGAAAAACTGAGACTATAACAACCTCAACAGTCACTGAAGCTAACTCACAGACTCCACAGATACAGTCACGTGTGAACGTTGTTGATGTTACTACAACTTCTTCACCTACATTTACGAACACAAATGTAAATTTGAATACAGCTACGTTACCATCTACTACAGAAACATTGATGGAGCTTAATGTGGCAACAACGGAATCTTCTCCAACAGCTACTTTACTGTCCAAACTAAGTGAACTAACTACTACTATGGGTACTACTACGACATTATTGCCAAGTACAACATTAGCACAAACTACAACCACATCTCAAGCAATCACTACAGCATCTACGACCACAGAAATATCTACAGTTCAAACCACAACAAATATTCCACAGACGACAACCTCGCTGCCAACAGTCTCTGCCGAGGAAGAGAAACAGTACCAAAAAGATGCTCAGCTCCTGCGGGAGTTACTGCAAGGAACGGTTACCCGCAATCCTAAAAATTTAAATACCCCTGCTGACATCATATTGAATACTTTCACGACAACCGTTTCACCAACGACAAATGTGGCGTCAAATTATCGCACTGATGAAGCACAGCTGCTTCAAGCCCTTTTGGGAGCTACAGGGCAAAATACTAACACCTTGTCGATGTCAAATATAGGAGGTAATTTGAGAGATACGAGCACCGTGCAATCTACTAGCCCGCGGTCGATAGAAGATGATATACGTCAATTTGAGGAAGACACAAAGCTGCTGAAAGCTTTGTTACAAGCAACTGGACAAAATCCTGCTAAATTTAATATACCGACCCTTAATATTAAAGCATCTACTTTAGATCCTATTCAAACCACTACCTTTAGACCTACAACCACAAAAACAACAACAACAACAACTACGCCTAAATCTACTACGACAAATAGACCTTCGACAACAACACAATCAATTGATGAAGATATAATAAAGTTGCAGGAAGATACAAAACTTTTACAAGCATTATTGCAAGCTACAGGCCAAAACAGAGACAATTTCAATACCCCTGTTATATCAGGCATCACTTCTAATGTCAGAATAGCATCGAACCCACTTACAACGTCATTGGAGTCTAACCCTACCACTCCAGTTATTGTAAGACCAGTTTACACTACGACAACTACTACAACATCGTCTACACCAGTGTTATCTGTAAACTCTAGAAACATTTTTAGTTCATTACTGACCACTACTGAGAATGTTGGAATTTCAACAACTTTCACACCTTTTAATCAGGGAAGAAGAGTACCGATAACGACTGCCAGTGTTGAATCGTCCACAATTATGACAGGACGTCGAGCGCCTTCTTCTAGAGTTACAGCTACTACAGAAATGCCTAGCACATCAACATTCTCAGTGGAAGAAGACTTAGCATTTCTAAAAAATTTGGTAAGATGCTTTTTTATAAACATTATATTACACTTCTATTGACAATCATCTGACTTTAAACCGTTCTCTTGCTGAACACTGCTCGTCAAACAGTTATAGCTGCAGAGATTGGCTATCCTGGAATATTATGTATGGGTGGCTGTCAGCTATTGATAGCTATCAATCTCTCGATAAACTACCAGACGTGCCCTAAAATATGGATGAACTATATGTAGTCTATGTAGAGTTCAGTAACTATGAAATTCTAAAGCTTAAACAATTAGTGTTGACTCGTCATGTTAGCAGTTGCGTAGTTGCGCTTATTATACTAAGGGCCTAGACAAGAAGCATAGCGCTACTAGTATAGAAATGGAATAGAGTGATAAATCAACCCAACGTCATTTATACGTATCGTTGGTTTATGTCAATTCCATTCTAATCTATTTCTATTCTATTAGCGTAATGTCACGTTTTATCTTATTATTTTTCGAACGATTAATATACAGGTCGACTTTTTTATCACCATCCAAACCTTCTGAGATGACTTTCGTGATACAAATGAACAACTTTTACTATTGGACCAACTTCCTAACTCGAAAAAAAAATCAGCTGTTCCATACAAAACATCAATATTCATTCGACTAAACTGTCAGAAGGTTTGGATGGTGATAAAAAAGAGGAGCTCGATGGCGCAGTGGTTAACGCGCCCGGTCCGCGAGTGCTGAGGTTAAGCAACTTTCGCAAAGTAGAAGACTTAGCATTTCTAAAAAATTTGGTAAGATGCTTTTTTATAAACATTATATTACACTTCTATTGACAATCATCTGACTTTAAACCGTTCTCTTGCTGAACACTGCTCGTCAAACAGTTATAGCTGCAGAGATTGGCTATGCTGGAATATTATGTATGGGTGGCTGTCAGCTATTGATAGCTATCAATCTCTCGATAAACTACCAGACGTGCCCTAAAATATGGATGGACCTGTATATATAATAGTATCTTATATTTACAGAAAACAGTGTTGAAGACCAACACTAACAGCGAAGACCCGGAATCTGCACTTGCAAATCGCATCATTGCTTTAGCCGTTGAAAAAAGCTTGAATGAAATCCAATCCAACCAACCGAATTCAGATCGCAGTGGAAAAGCAATTGCAAGCAATACCATTAATGTAATTCCTACAACCACAACAACAACAACAACAACGACGACAACAACTACAGAACGACCTACAACAACATCACGTCCTACAACAACATCACGTCCTACAACAACAGTTAACGCCATACCATCTTTAGAAGATGACATCAAACAGTTTCAGGAAGACACAAAACTGTTACAATCACTATTGCAAGCAGCTGGACAGGACCCAGCAAAGTTTAATATTCCTACACTACCACCACTTCAGACCATCACCCAAGTGAGTGAACTACATACAAAACCTAATGATATAATGAAACAGTATTCAAATATTATAACATCACCCACCGAAAAGCTTAACACACCAAACAATCCGTACTATAACAGACAGACATTGACTACAACGGTTGAAACGACGACAACTCTACCTTTTGGTGCTAAAATTGCTGTTAAAGACAACTTAAAGACTGTGCAGGATGATGAGAAATTGTTAAAAGCTTTGGTGAAATTACAGGATGCACAGATGACCACGACGCAGAGAAATAAACTTGCAATTACAGGTAATTAAGTCAAGCAATTAGTATGATTTTGTTCCTTATCTAATGATTAGCTCAATACCAATGCTCCGTATATAAATAAGCTCGATGGTGCAGTGGTTAACGCGCCCGGCCACAATTGCTAAGGTTAAGCTACTTTCGCAATGGCCGGTCATCGGAGGGGTTTCCAAAAACTCCTCCGTGCTTCGGAAGGCATGTTAAGCCGTTTATTCCTGGCTGAATTAGCAGTCGCTAACAACCACCAATGCGCGCTGGGCCCGCGTGGTGGGTTATGGACCATTCTACCTATCCATCGATAGGCAAGCAAGGCTCGTGCCCCAAAAATGGGGCATAAAATGAGCTGATGACGATGATGATGATGACATACCAATGATGGCATGTTTTCTTGGTATAACTCTTTATTTATTGTTAAGCCTTAATATAGTAACCTAAAGTCTTGTGAGTGCGTAGAAATTATTTATTATTATTATAAGGGGCTTTCCCTTGAGAATATTAAAAAAACTAGCTTTTATAAAATTATACGAGTTGTTTTATCTAATCATGTGTCTAATGGTGTTAGTTACCTAGCCAGGTCAACTATATCTCAAAGTTTGTGAGAAAGAGATAACATATCAATCATTAACCCTCTACGAGTATGGCAATTTTAACGATTTTTAAAAAGATTACAATCATCATTAAAGTAACCAGAAATAGTTCAAAGCCCTATATTTTGTAATACATCTAGTCATGTAGGTGTGTTTATGTTGCGAATTTATTTTAATTTATTGACTTTGTTTTTAAAAATACAATCATATAATACAATTATTAATAAAACAGAAAGGAATCTGATTACCTGAAAAAAACTATTTGAATTGACTCAAGCTCATTATTATTCAAACTTAAAAGGTAAATCTTCTCAAAAGACTTTACAATTACAAGAAATTTTATATTACACTTTTCAGGGCAAACATCTGATGAGGCATTGAAAAAGTTACTGCAAAATCAACAGAAGTCGAAATCGCCGAGCATGGTGTCGCAAGCGACGCAGGCGCCAATGTCCCTGAGCACGGAATTCGGAAAGAGCAACGACGCGTTGCTCGCAGCTTTGCTAAAGGAGCAGGGCTTCGGTCCTACCACGGCAAGTTCTTTGGATGAGCAACTGCGACTCTCTGTTAGTCAGCTTTATTATTTTTCTTTTTATCTCCAAAATTGACTTCATATTCATCTAAATCTTTAACTCTTTCCTTTTCTACAACATTTTGTGTATATTCATTAACTTTACCTCCAAACATATCACAACAACCGATTTCTAACTTTTCAATAACCTTTTCGAGTAACAAGTTAACAATGCAAACTAATTGTAACCTCGTAGGCTTTGCTCAACCAAGTGGTAGTGACGCCTAAAGCAAGGCGGACCACGACACCTCAGCCGCCGCCGCCACCGCCGCCACCACCGCCTCAAAGGAGGCCAATACTGGACGGAATAGCTTGGCTGTGGCAACAATGGAGAGAAACCTCGCCAGGGTCCAACACGAGGCCTAACAGGAGGCCCACTCCGTCTGCCAGCCCGGCAGTGGCCTCCTCAGCGGCCACCAGCAACAGAGTCAACTGGTTTGGCTCCGGGCCCTTCGTCGGTAATGCCGACGATCAGTCATCATCGTCCAATCGAGTGGGTTTTACGTCTCTCTTACTCAAATTGTGCGATTGGGGCTCTGCCTCTGGTGATGGAAACAGAACTTAGATTAAATGCAACTACGTCAGATCTCTTTCGTTTGAGTGATATAGAAACTTTCTAGTAGGGTAGTTGTTCCTTTTAATCTAAGTCTGAATTTGTGTATAGGGAAAGGTTGGGAGGGTTGTTATGTAAATAAACTATAGAATAATACAGTAGATTTATTGATGAAAAAAAAATGTTATGAATCTCCTTAGTGTAATTTTTTGTACTTTTTCAGTTGAATGTTTTTATACGTATTTAAATTAATTATTTATTAAAGTTTCGCTTCATTGGCTTGTACATAAATATTTCGCTACAGCAAAGCGTTTGTATGATAAATATATAAATTTGCGCTAATGTGTATTTTGTTTCAACTTTTTTAATGTATGTTTAGTTTTGTGTACAATAACTCCTTGTTTGAGTTAGACAAGATTTAGTTTTCACTGTTTATTAATAATTCACGACCCCTTTACTTTTTAGTTGTAAGCGAGCCGTGAGTTCGATTTTAGCAACGAGATTAAGAAATCACATATGTTTTTAATCTTTTGCTCTTTGTGGTATCTTTGTCCCTGTAATTCCTGATTTCTGTGACAATTTCGTCAGTTAATCTCAGATATTAAAATATATATATTTTAATATTATTGTAAGCGAAGTCTTGTCTACGTAGATATACCTTGTCCAAATTAACCTACCTGTCGTTAATTTAACCGTAGCAAGTTACACATTTTGGTGTTTGGCAAAACAGTTTCACAAATACATTGAAAAATATTGGTGCACCAATTCGAACTACTTACTTAAGGGACCAAAAAGTTTTTTATTTATTTATGTAGTAGCTAGGTATTTACAATAAGGCCTTTATATAAAAGGAGTAATAACTAGTTAGACAACATTTGTAGATGGTACGGAATCACCGAAAGTTTTATCATCTTAAGTAAATACAAATTGCAACCTAACTTTTTCATTAAAGAAATTAAAGAGGTGACGTTTTTATAAAATAATCTGGTCGTAGAAGTGGAAATCATGAAGAATTGTATAGAAATAAATATTTAGAGAAAATATGTTAGTTATATCTGTCATTTCATAGAATTATGTAAAATAAATTGATATTTTTATGTTATCTAGGGATGACAGTTAAAAAAATTATCGTCGCTTTAAAAAAAATTTCATTGTGAGTTCGTTTTACTTTCCTTGAATGAAAATACAATACGAAACTTTTTGGGTCCAAAGAACAAAGTGTAATTTACATAAAGCGATGCAGTATGGCGTTTGTGTTAATAAGTGTTGTAAATACAATGTGATAAGTGTTTTAATCTACCGGTGAGTAAAAACAAATAATCAAAAATAAATATGCCCGACCTCTCATAATGTTTCTTCATACTTTTTGCTATTGCAACCATAAGGCTCAGTTCATTTTCTAAAATAAATCATGAAATTAAAGTGGTATCATAAAATTTAACGACAATAATAAATTCCATTTAATATAATATATTTCATAGTTTTTACATCATTCATTTAAAAATATATTAACAAATGGTGACCATATAATTTTTTTATTCGTCATAATATAATGAAAATCAATAAAAGTATTTATCATCTGCGTTAAATCTTTTTTTTTTAAACTTATTTTGTATATTTTTGTAATTAGTTATTTATATTTTTGCACCCATCACCTACTTCACATTGAAACTAAACGCACCATTACTAATTTTAATCACAGATCTGTGAATCTAAAAAAGGTCACAATGAGCTAAAAACTATTTTAATTTATAAAATGGTAATTACCATTATAAGGAATAATGTTCATTCAATATTTATTTATTTACATAATAGATTGAATCCACATGACATCATCCTTTAACATATGGAAAATTGATTAATATTTTTTCATAGTGACTTTTTTTAAATCAGTTTTTTTAACACAACTCAATTTTGCACGTTTTAATGTTTGTAAGAACTATACGACCACGACTGATTTAGTAATTATTGATGTAGTATAGTAGTAACGGGTAAGAAGAAGAAAGTAGAGGGTAAGAATAGAGGGAAGGCACTGGCACCTAACTAACATTAAAATAAAATGTATGATAAAAATCATTTATATTAACAGTAACTAGTATTGTTTTGTTTTGTCAGTAAGACTGATAAGAAAGCCAGATGGTTGATGATACTGGGTGTACCATGTATGTACCTATTACCTTATCTCACTACCAGGTGAGATTTGTGTCCAACACTGCCCTGGAGTTGTGTAAAAAAAGCAAAGCAATATTTTAACTTTCGGCAATGGGTTCGAAACGTCATCGATGTAAAATAACCAGAATTAAAAAAAAATCTCTTGGCATATCAGTAACGAAATCGTCATGACAAGACCCACCCGCTTATTCACCTAGCACCTATCACTATTTCACCAGCACTCTTCACTTTAATGTTACATGGTTCTTCAACTAAACCTGCATTAGCATTTAATCTTTATTCTTTGATGTCGTTGCGTGTTTGTCTAACCTCACTGACTATGCTAGGTACCCCTCGATCCTCCAAGAGCGGTGACGTCAGAGCAGACTCCTGGCCGTCCCCAGCTCGTGTCAGCAGCTATTAACGTTACCAGAGCATTCTCACAGTTCTTAGGAGCTGCAATACAGGTATGTAAAAGAAGAAAGAAAAATGTTCTACTTTATATACACGATTCTGTGACAGATTCGTAGCGTGAGTGCTCAATCGCCTTTGCCTCTCTAGTTTGGTAATATGGTTATACCACCGATTTCAGACTTGGAGGTCCTTGAATCAAATCAATTCCGTCAGTACATATTAGGCTGCTTGACCTAGATTACCAGTAAGATATAAAAAAAATGTAACAAAGATGTAACAAAAGATGTTGCAAAGATGTAAGATATAAAAAAGGTCAAACGCTTTCCCGTTATTGTGTAAAAAAATGTGTTCTTAAATGTAATAGATAAATAAAATAAATAAACTTTAGCTTTTGGTTGTGTTAAAAAATATATACGTACAAAAATGTCAATAAGATTAAACAAACTTTTCTAAATTTTCAGGTTTTTTAAGAGTGTGTTTTTATTATTTTTGTTGGTGTGATCAATGATTACATCCATTTTCATTAATAACTATTTAACAATTACATCATCAATGCTAAAATTAACTTTAACGAACTGAAACAAACAACACTACATTAACATTTAACTTTTTATAATTTGATAGTTACGACTCGTAAATACCTTATCAAATAATTTATAGAGATCTTTTCGTTAATTTATCAACGAACGAATAATATCAGTAGGCAAAAAGCAATATCCTCTTTAATATTAACTTAACTCGTGCCTCAATTGGCAAGAAACTTTTTTACTAAATGCTGACGTTCTATTCCTTGTATTTTTTTGTTTATCTTTTTTTATAAACATTATTTACTGTTTTTTTAACTTTTTATTTTTAAGTTCTAATTGCTGCACTGAAGCTGAATTAAATATTTATAAAATACAGTGATAACAGTGACAAATTTCATAAATATTATTTACTGATTTGTAAGTAAATAATGCTATATTAACATTATTCTTTCCTTTTTATTAAAGGGTGCAGCCCAGACAGTGCAGAATGTGATCCGAGCGGGCCAGCGAGCAGCGACAGATGCCTACGTCAGCGGTTCTGGGGGATCGGGCTAATATACTAATTATAAAGGCTGATTTACATTGAGTCAGTTGTTGTCGTCAGCCGCTTTGGACGTCAGTGCTGAATGGCGTCGTGTAAATAGTTTTCAGGTCGGCGCTGACACCAGTGGCAGACTCTGTGTAAATCAGTTGTAATAGATTTTTAAAAACGACGATTGTATGTGTGAATGTTACCACATGTTGCCAATAGGGAGCTTATGTCATGTGTGTTATGCGATAGTAAGGAACACAACCTAAAAGGAATTATTTCAGATTCATATTGAAAAGGTTTATAAAATTAATATAAGTAGATTAATCCAATTTATGATATTACTCCGTAAAGAAATAGCATCAGGCAACTGGCATCGCAATGGTAAAATATGGAAATAGATTGTAAATTATGTATTTTTAAACCTATTCTGAAAGCTTTACTAATTGATTTGCAGTTTGACGTGTATTGTTATTCCACTAAATTATTGGTTACAATAGCCGCTGCTTGCGATTATAGCGTACAATCGGTCTTTGTAAAAAAATGTAAATGACTTTGTTGATATCCTAGCATTAACCTGAAACTTAGTTATTCCTAAAATTCCATTTTGTTTGTGTTTCATATTATTCTTATACAAAGGACTGATGAACTCGAAAACTTTTGCGAAAGTGTCATAGTACGCACTATGTGTTGTCAGTGCTCAAATGTAAATATAGTTTTTGTAAATCGTTTAGCAATTTACTACAAGCCTCTGGAAGGCGGACAGTTTTGCGACTTTCATTGTGAATTTTGTGTTTTAAATAAGTTTTGAAGTTTTCTTTTTATAAATTGCTGACATTGATTTTGTATCGCGGTATGGTACTGATACGGAGTGGAGAATTAGATATAAATATTTTTAATGAAACATTACTGATAGCGCAATGATATTATGTGATTTTAGCACTTTAGTAATAGTGGTTAGTATTTATAACTCGTATATTGTATATTCACAAGTAAAACAGGTATAAAATATCTTCTTGCAAAATACTATTTATTACTATTGTTGACATATTAAACAAACATAGCAAGTTCCTCTGTAGTCGTTGATTCCAGGTGTTATATATACCAACTTCGGCCAAAAATATCACTTATAAATGTGCAATATACCTAATCATCATCACGCTCAATAAGTGTTTATATGTTAATCTTCGATCAAATAGAAGATATTATAGAGGTTTTCTTCAGATATTCTGTTTCCTTATTCTTCCGTTTATATGAAATTGCATTACATTCTTAAAAACGTATTCCTGGTTTTCTAAGTACCGTTATACAGTGAGTTTGCATGTAGAAGTTACCTTCAAATATATGGAGTTTTTATCACACTTTTACCATAATTAACCCTGTTTATGAGTAATACATTAGTTATTCTATGGTAATACGTAACTCGGTGTACTTTATTATTACTCATGCTTTTTTTATAAATGTTGCTGTAAATGCGAAGTCGATCTATTTATTCACGCACTCCAAATGGGTGCGTTACAAAATGCTTTACTTATAATCATAATGCTAAAATACCAATTGACTTTGTCTTAGTTTTTTTTGTAAATTAATATTAATTAAGTAGGTAATTAGTTAGGTCGCCTGTAATCTTAAGTCTACATGTGCCATTGACGCACGTGCACGTATCCTTTATCTTCGTTTATTATACTAATTTATTAATAAAAATAATGTTATTTATAGTTTTTCAAAGTCTGCCGATATGAATTGTTTTGTAATCTTCTCTGTCACGATATACTTCTATGTCAGTCGTTTGGTTTTGGTTGTTTGAATAAGGTAACCCTTTGTAAGGTCAACATGCCTAATATTTTTTAATTTTATAATGTTTTAAAAATTCGTATAATGTTGAAATCCGATGTCAAAATATAACAAGCTTTGCCAGTCAAAAGAGAGAAAGAAATTTTATTTTTTATCAAAAAGTTACATTGTGCCTGTGATTCAAAAATAATTCGAGACAAATGTCGAATTCCGAATTCTGTAATAGCATAATTATAAAATACTGTGTTCTGTATTCATTGATAAATTTCAGTATACCTTTCGTCAGTTAAGATTGTGTATTTATTTTAATTTAAATGGTTTTTTTTTTCAAATATTTAAAATACTTTTTTTAGTTACTCGATTGGTTACAGATTTGCTTGGGATTAAGAAAATAATTAATGGAATATTTATGTTACCGTTTGATCCCGTGTTACTCTAGTTTTGACTAGGTAAAATTAGGTATAAAAACAAAACGTCGTTATGATAACGCAGTTTGTACAGTCCAATACAAACTAATAGTTCTGACGAGCCAAAACTAGTTCTGCCAAAATGGAGGTGTAAAATGGAATGCAAAATGGAGCTGTTTAGCCTTAACTAAAATTTCGATTCCATAAATAATAAATTAAACATTAATTTTGATAATTTAGTTAATAATATAACTTCACCATTGCTATTTATTATTAGATAATTACATGTTACTGTAAAGTTTAATTCACTAGGAGTTGTTAAAGAACACTGCCAATAATTACAGTTTGTTTGTACATAAGCTTTCCATTATTGAACTAGCTAGATAGTAGGCATAGCTAGGTTTGACGATTTCACGAATAACATGGTGAAACTTTTTGCAGCTGAAAATAGTAATAAGTTGCATTTCAAAACATCAACTTGCCTTAGATGGGACTTGATTCAGGCAAAAAAAACAATCAGTTGCTAATTGCACAATGGCAACGCGACTGCAACTAGTTGCGGTTGCTACAATCTGAACCGGTTTATTTTGGAGCGCCCTCATGCACTTTTAGTTTGTCAATCGCTCGCTTGGGGCGCTCTCGTAGTGTTTTACTTTCCTTGTAGGAATTTGTGTTTTGGTAGCGATAAATTGTAAATTGTCGCAATTACGACTGTCACTTAAACATCGGTAATAAGCCTGCGGGTTACTTTAATTGTTGTAACTTTTATGGTAAATGTATTTTGTATAATCATGTAGACAATAAAGTATCCTTGTATTATCTTCCCATTGAGGTACAAAGATACTATTGTTTTCTTTTTGCCAATTTTAAAGTGCTTGTAAATGTTAATAGTTTGAGTCTCACTTGAGGCACATCATCTTTTGTTTAAGTGCTATTTTCAGTAAAACATAACAAAAACATTGTATATGTAAAATAA
The DNA here is from genome assembly GCA_963082485.1 of Eudonia mercurella. Lineage (NCBI taxonomy): Eukaryota > Metazoa > Arthropoda > Insecta > Lepidoptera > Crambidae > Eudonia > Eudonia mercurella. Next base: position 3,014,215 of record OY720027.1, on the reverse strand, counting down.
CAAATTAAAATTACATTACTTTGGTATGTTTTACGACTTAAGAATTAATATAACGCAATTTTTTTACATTTAAAAAAGTTGTTATAAAATAATGCAGTCCAATCAAATGCTTACTTTTTGATTATTATTGTGCTCTCTCGTAAAAAACAGTAATTATCAACATGTTTTGTATTCATAATGGAGATAGGAGAAAATAAAATGCTTTTACATTAAAATGGTCTTTTTATATTTTTATGCTAATAATTTTAACCTGCTGCTAGCAGCACGAAGTTTTATTAAAAGTTTGAAATGTAAGTGATCAACATCTCTTTTAAGCTTTACAAACCCTGAATATTGGTTACCTTATGAAAATTTACAAGTTAAATAGCTACTTCGATTTGCACTCTACAGGTATTCGAATTTCCACACATAAACAAAAGAAATGAAATACCTTTAAATGGTAAGTATTACTTTTGAATCTTCGTCATTAGTTGTTTATTGTAGTTTTTAACTCACCTGCAGATACATATTATACACCCAGGCCCGATTCCAATTTTGTTGAGGGAAGAGCTAACCTATATAAGAATGGTTAATTTTGAAATGATACAACTTATACGGATCTACTTGCGTTTATTTTATACATTAATTTTGATTAAATGAGGGTATACAAGCTACTAACTAATTATGAGACGACCAACACCTCAGTCTCTCTGAGACCACGGACCCTGCAAAGGGTTCGAAGCGTCAGAATAAACATTAATTAAAACTAATGTATAAAGTAAACGCGAGTAGGTCCGTAAAAGTTATCATTTCAATGTGTACCTAGTGTTCGCGTAAACTTTAGAAAACAATAAAAGGTAATTTATTGCTTAGACAACAAAACTAGTTAGGTAATTAATGTTCAGGTATATAATAATACAAAAAAGGTAAGACCTAAAAAAAAATTTTTTTTGTAATTTGTTCGCAACAAAATTTGCGTTAAAAATTATATAAACAAAAACATTTTAGGCAAGACCTAAGTTAACCAAAATATTGCCTGTGTCATAGGTCTTAGGTACCTAGATCCAGGTTTCTATTATTATAAAAACTTAAATACAAATGTGGGCAGTAAACATCGATGTTAATGGCAACATATTAAGCTCTCACGTTCCATACTTATCTAATAATTTGTAACGGGGATTAATGCAAACTAATTAGTAAACTAAAACGTAAAATTAGTAACATACTTATAATCGTACAAATGTCGGGTTTATAGAAAGTATGATTCCCTTTCTTATTAGTATGCGGTAACCCCCGTTTAAATTCATTGATATAATAAGCATTGTAAAGAGGTCTGCAGCAGGCTGATGTTCTTTCGAATCCCTGTCGAGACCCTCGGATCTGGGCAGGGACACGGGAGCTGGAGGGGAGAACCCCACATAACCATCAACCCCAGGCGCAGTGGTAATCGGCCGACGAGTTTTCCACTGTCAAAAAAAAAGACTGGCGTCCATATTGTGCACGTTAAGTTTCCAATACGGGTACGTACCCCTTCGAGGATACAGTTGAACGTATTTATGTACCTTGAGATTATGTTATCTAAAAAACAATTGACTATATAGTTACTATAGTGTGAACTACGTATCGAGTCTTTGATCACACAAAAGTTTAATTATAGAACAGTTTTTGTAACTCCGACCTTGCACTATGTAACTGCGAGCCTGCGACTTTATTAAACAAACAGTTTTTTGTTCTCAAATCTATTTATATACTAAGCTAAGGATAATTAGGATATATCTTTAAATAGATGTGGTGTAAAAAACAAAAACAGTAGGACACAGGCCTTGTCTGAATTGTTCTGTTTTAAATGTCTAGCTAAAAATGGGCTATGGCCCTAAATTACCTATAGCGGAGTGTGCTGCGGGGCGTGGAGCGGGGCGTGTAGCGTTGCGTGTAGCGTGGCGTGTAGCGTGGCGTGTAGCGTGGCGTGTAGCGTGGCGTGTAGCGTGGCGTGTAGCGGGGTGTGTAGCGAGACCTGCAGCGGGGTAGCCAACACTGTACAGCATGCTGTAGAGCGTCCTGTCTAGTAGAAGAGGGCGGCGTTGTATGGTTGTTTTTGCACCAGAGCTGCGTGAGTTTCACCAATAGAATTACTTATTTATAAAATACAGTGAAAAATTAAATGCCTACCCGACCCAACCAGGAATCAAAAAAATTAAAAAACAGTGAAAAAATTTAATGCTTACGCCAGCCTTCCCGGTAGCATAATGGCCAGTGCAGCCGCCCGGATTGCGGAAGACCCAGGTTCGATTCCTGGCTGTGTCGGGTAGGCATTTAATTTTCAATATATTTTATAAATATTTAATTCAGCTTCAGTGCAGCAATTGGCACTTAAAAATAAAAAAGTAAAATAGAATTACTTCCATTTCTTAGCGATGCAAAATGGAGTAATCCTATTGGTGGTATTTTTCCTGGCGCACCGTTTAGTTACCTCGCCTCGCACAGCTATAGTGAAAATTCAGCCTTTAAGCCTGCGCATTAATACACTTAAGGCCTCTGTCACGAGCACGAGCGTTTTGTAATGCAGTAAGCAAATATCTAGTTCGTTGAATAAAATAGATATAAAAATCATTGCGCGCTATTAACTATTGCAGTCTTAGTTAACGGTCATAGAATTAACACAATGAACAGGGAAATCGCACATTGTGTTTTTGATAAAGCGTTAAGAGCGTTTGCGCCACATACTAGCGCCGCCAATGAAAAAAAAAACATACCTATCTAGTAATTAGAGATAGAAAATCAAATTATGCTCAACAAACTATTTGAATAAGTAATTTAGCATTTTTATGTCACCTAATGAATATCTGACATGTTATGGTTTAGTTAAATACGGCGTTATAGTTAAAAGTGGCCGTTTTTAGCTGTAACGTCTTATTTAACTAAACCATAACATGTCAGATGTTCATTAGGTAATGTAAAAATGCTAAATTACTTCATTCAAATAGTTTGTTGAACATAATTTGATTTTCTATCTCTAATTACTAGATATGTTTTTTTTTCATTGGCGGCGCTACTGTGCTGCTTAAACGCTCATAAGCGTCGTTGCCTCTGATTCGTCAATACACTGGACGTCTCGTCCTTCGATATAATTCAAAAAATTCAAAATTTTAATTCATTTATTAGGTTTAGGCTACATGTAGCTTAAGAATGTCACTATGACATCGGTTCGTAAAAACTTGGGTGGCTCAGTGTTTGAGCATTTGGGAAAAACGTGGTTTGGCTGACTGTGGGCGGAGGCGCACAAGAATCTAAGCGGAATCGGCGTCCTGGTGACGCCTACAGGTCTTGCGTGTCGATTGGAGGCACTAAACATGGAGCTGGATTCTAACGGATTTAACAGCGAGCTCTTGGCTCACGAACCTCTTCTTTCCTTGATCCTTCCTTGCCACCATCGCCTACTTCTGTTCCTTTAGCCACACAGCTTGGAGGAGCGGCCAACTGCAGCTTGGGTAAGTGGTCTTTGTATTGTGCAGAGTGCTGTCCTTTTAGCCACTCGTAGGAGCAGCCAGCTAAGGAACAGGCTAGTCAGAAAAGTCTATCTCGGTGCATCGCCTGAATAGACGGGTATTCCACCTTGACAGCTTGGCGTTTGCGCTATGGGCCCCGCAAACTCAATAGCCAGCTGGTGGTCTACCTAACACAGCGTTAATATGTATATTGTAAAATGCCCTATCATAGCTAACAGGATCAGTGTATGCTACACGCGACGCACCGCACCCTGGTCCCCCACGTCCAGCTAGTAGATCTTTCGTGATCACTTTAAATTGACACAATTATTTTTTCATTAAGAATAGACACTGTTGAAACTGTAGGTCGTAACTTTTGTTATGAAACACGGATCTTTAGGCCATTGCGATCGATGTCGTGTAATGGTGACAAAATTTTCTTCATTCAGGTAGTTTTTTTATCGCGTTGGTTTCATGACGCACTTACACCAGCTACAAATAGTAAAGGGCACGCTTCGTTGGGTGATCGGGTGGGTGAGTTCCCCAAGGCCCAAGTACAGACGCTTGCACATGAACCTAATCAAAATTGTCAAATTTCTCCAATGCATTATCAACCATATATTCAAGCCATAAAGTTTATTTATTTAAGGACAACCAACATAACAAACGCTGTTCACATTTACAATAGATACACATTGGTTACATTTTAAAAACGCTGTCATACTTAAAGGTCGCCACGACATGAACAAAACTATTAGAAAGCAAACTAAAAACCACCCTATTTTTAAAGTATTTAAACCATGCAATAGACGCGTGTCAAAACTATGGTATTGACATAAATACTAATAATGCACAGTTGTGACTGCACGCTAGGCCCAACACACTGTAGGTACTCGTAGAACAAGAATACGAAGACCCGGTTCATACGCGCTCTATACCAAGTACAGACATGTATCTGGGCATTCTCCCCACCCCCAAAAATAGTTCGGTGAGCCTGGAAAGGACATTAGAGGCCATCACCAAACAAACAGGTAAAAATCAACTACAACTCCAACGATTCAAAGAATATTTAAAGCATGGAGACACGCTCGCATGATACCAAACCAAGATCACGCCGCCCATAAACTCGGTTAGGGTGGTCCAAGGCTATATCTTCAAATAAAAAGTGACACTGCCAAGGTGCTTGTAGATGTGGTGAAGTCTTATACGGATTTGATCACAGGAAACTACTTTGGTATATCTATGTAAAATCAGCGAAAGTTAGGTGAGCTGACCGCTTAGGCTTAACCCCCTTTAAAATGAAATGAAATGATATAAATCTTTATTTAAGTAAACTCGTTAGGTAAGCGCTTTTGAATCGTCTAAAATATTTTACCTACCACCCATTCAGGACGTCTTTAAGCTGTGCAGAAGAACGTATGGTCATAAATTACAATTCTTATGGAAGATTACAAACGCCTAATAGATAATTATATTGATTAGAAAGAGAGCTAGTGTTCCTTGACTTTTGTGGCTGACTGTACTTACGTAAAAACAAAATCATGTGTGATTATATTTTCGCATTTAATATCAACGCATTTTTCTTCTCCTTGATACCTCCTTACCCGGAGGGTGCATTGCATACTCATAACGTATTAGCTATGTAGCCCACGTATTACCCTCAATGAGGCAGCAAACGTGGCGACATAACAACCAAGACGACGTAGCTCTTAAAAGTCTTAAAATAAGGACTATATTTGCAAAAAATCGTGGCACATTTAAGAATTCACCCACAACTTTCATATAAGTTATATGTATGTACTAGGTTCATCAGGTTCAGGTGATATTTATATTGCGCACCGCGTATGACATTACGCAAAATGATGCTGAAATGACAGTGATTGAGGTATGATTTATAAGATAAGTGAAGTAATATTAAAACATGGTCATAGTACCGATAATTATAATTGAATATACTTTAACTTTATATTTAGTTTTTGATGTGTAACATCTTTCCACTCGCCTTCTATATATACAATTTGTGGGAGTGATTTCGTAGAAAAGGGACGGAAGTACCGTAACAGTGTGATCCGTAACAGCCACCAGTGATCGACACTTTAAGCTAAATGTCCGTTGTAGGTAGTAATATTTGTGGGAGTGATCTCGTAGAAATGTGATCGTAACAGTGTGATACTGCCGCACAATTTATGAACGCAACCCGTCACGCGCTGTAGGTATAATTAGCGGGCCACCTTAGGTACGACCGTGCGTACATATGGCGCGCGAGGGTTTAAGTACAACTTACTTTGTGATTATGATATTTGAGGTGCTGACATTATGATCTATTTTCTCGCTACTGTTAACATGTTTTTTACTGAGTTCATAAATTGCGCGGCAGATAAGATGTGTCAGTGTGACATGTCTTCTAATGAGTATTTACTGCATTCTCTTTATGATTTGAAAAAAATATACGGAGTCGGAAGCGCGCATTTAAAATCGATAATAAAAACAAGACAATATTATTTTAAGTTACATACTTATTGTGTCATCGTTTTGATATCTCAAATGTCTTCTAATGAGTGTTTACCTACTGCATTCTCTTTAGGATTCGTAAAAAAATATACGTCATTGTTAAATTCTATATTCTATTTTATATTGTAATATAGATTAATAAATATAAATTTACTGATGATATGTCTCAATAAAGTGCAGATCATCCACCCTAATCTCTGTCCGTATCACCACCGTCCATAAAATCTGAGACCACAAAATAAATTAGCCCAACTTACCTGTAATTATGAAATGTTTCGAAAAGGCCCCTTGTCAATGTGTGTGAAAACTTATAACAGGTTACCAAGTGAAATCAAAGACATAAAATATTTAACTAAATTTAAAATAACATTAAAAAATATCTGAAAACAAATGTTTTTATTCGCTGCAAGAGTTTTTGAATGAATCTATACTAATATTATAACGCTAATAAGTTTGTTTGTTTGTTTGTTTGTGTCAATCAATCAAATGTCTTGGAGACTGTGAAAAACTGCTACTACATACTTAGGGTGCTTTATCAAGTAAGGATCTTTTTGGATGTCAATTTAAGAATCAAGCTATATCAAAACTCAATTACGCTGATACAGTCATAGGTATTGATCGCGCCAAACTTCTAGTCCCCTCTAAAATCGCTTCGCGCAGCTATACACAGTCAGGCCACGGTAATAATATCTACAGTAGTGTAACTTCATACTAACGGACGAAGCGTGAGCTATATGTACCTACGCGCTCGGGTCTCGGCATGCGCTCGGCATGCAACAGTCGCGAATGTGCCGCAGTGACTAGCCGCGGCGTGTTGTTTTTTTGTAGGTATGGTCGTGTTAAAACCTCCGGGTTGTAGGTTTTTGGAAACATTATTGAATTAAACGGTTGATTGATTTTTTTTATAGAACACTTCCTATTTCATTCACAACGTATTTTATTTGTTTAAATATTTATTATTATCCTCCCCCCCTTATTCATTTATTTAGTAAATCATCATTGTTTTGTCTTTTTTTCTCAAATTCAAAATGACGTTTGTGTGACGTTGACAAAACAATATTTAACGAAATAATGCTTAAATAGTTTTTAGGAATAAGGGTATCATATTTACAATCACAAAATACATTCACAAAACTAGATAGAAAGAAACTCAAAGTGGCAGATGTAATTAAAATACTGTTGTAGGTGGACAGCCCAGCCAAAGAAAATATACGCCCAGACCTAGCGCGTGTTTACGTACCGCGTGTCTGTAGGCATTTATTTCAAAGATAGGGCCGAGTTACAATACTGTAGATAGTATTACCGTGGTCAGGCCCTGCCGCTCGTCCCCGCCTTCGTCCTACTGACGCCTATTTTTTACTACTGCGATGCGAATCGCGCCAACTTCAGAGGGGACTAGAAGTTTGGCGCGATCTCTACCTGTATGGATACACAAAAAATTGATTCAGCGGAAACACAAATGGTGAAAAAATTTCCACGAGCAGGATTTTATAAATAGCTTGCTTACTTCTTAACTGATCTTTAATATTTGTAAAAATATTATGATCGGATGTTAGTGACGGTAGTTGTTGACATTGAATGGGCGCCTTTGGTTTTCAAAGTAAAAAGTGTTGAAATATTTCGGCGGGCTGGTTAAAACCACGATAGCTCAATTGGAAGAGCACCTGACCCGGAATGTCAGAAGGGTGCAGGTTCAAATCCTGCTCGTGGGAAATTTTTCAACATTTGTGTTTTTGTAATTTGTTCGCAACAAAATTTGCGTTAAAAATTATTTGAACATTTTAATTCAGCGGGTTCAAAATTCGTGTGCACGATTTTGTTTCACTATTCCACGCAGATCCCATATTACTTACTCCGTTTCTTAATCAAAGTATTTTAATAAATATGCAGTGACGGGGCGTTCGCTCCATTGTGCGTGTCTTTTATTTAGTATAGTCCAAACTATATCACCCTCATATTTGTATGACAAGTTATTTTCTAATCGTATTAGAACTACCTCTCATCTTGGATGTCCGAGTCACAGCACAGCTGCATTTCGTGGCAGTTCTCGGTACTCGGCCACGAAATGCTAGAATAACATCGCGCTACCTTTTAAATTTGCAAAAGGACTTATTCTAGTATATCTAACAATTTAATAATTTAGCTGTGGAGGTATTGATATTGATATTTATATTTATTTGTATAGTTTATAAAACATATATTAAAAATAGTTTGCCATGTAACAATAAATAATTAACTACACAATCATGAACACAAAAATGTATGAACTATCATATAAGTAGTGTGAATAGCAGTGTTTTATTTTTATTTCTATTCTTAGTTTTAGTTAAGTTTAGTTTTAGTCTGAGCATCTTCTGGGAAATTATAATGGACAGAAGAGAAGCTTTGCAATGTTTTGTAGGTTCAGCTATCATCTCAGCCAAAAGACGTCCACTGCTGGACAAAGGCCTCCCCCGAGGATCTCCACAACGACCGGTTTTGTGCTGCTCGCATCCAGCGGCTTCCCGCGACCTTCACCAGATCGTCGGTCCACCTTGTTGGAGGCCTGCCCACACTGCGCTTTCCGGTACGCGGTCGCCACTCGAGGACTGCTCCGCCCCAGCGGCCATCAGTCCTGCGAGCAATGTGCCCTGCCCACTGCCACTTGAGCTTAGCAATTCTTCGGGCTATGTCGGTTACCTTTGTTCTTCTGCGGATCTCCTCATTTCTGATTCGATCTCGCAGAGAAACCCCGAGCATAGCCCTCTCCATTGCTCTTTGAGTGACCTTGAGCCTTCTGATAAGGCCCATAGTGAGCGACCACGTCTCAGTCCCGTATGTCATCACTGGCAACACACACTGGTCAAAGACTTTCGTCTTGAGACACTGCGGTATATCGGACGAAAAGATATTTCGTAGCTTACCGAACGCTGCCCAGCCTAATTGGATTCGACGATTGACCTCTTTACTGAAGTTGGACCTACCTAGCTGGACCGTTTGTCCCAGGTAAACATAATCGTCTACAACTTCAAGGGCAGAGTCCCCAACCTTCAGAGGAGTGGGTACGACACGTGAGTTTGACATACATACATAGGTTCAGCTAAAAATAACTTATTTTTTTGTAAAATAAAATAAAAAAACTAGCGCATTAGCTTTGATGGCTTAATAGGACTTATAATCCTAGACAGAAAGAATTGGAAGACCTTCGCCTTGCAGTAGAATAAAATGGGCTGGTATAACAATTCAGTATAACGTTATCAAAATAATGCAAAACCAACATCAGAGTTATCTAGATTATGATGTCACCTTTTAATTTTAAAAGTTACGTGTAATATAATCAATCTTAAAGAATTAGAAGCCGAATTGATAAATTACCTGATAAAAGTGGTGACTGGATGAGCAAAGTTTTGTTTTGTAGCCATTATATCATTGTTTGCTGCGAAATTGGATGAAGATAAAGAATATATGATAATTTTGATTGTATAAATATGAGAAAAATTCAATTTTGAGTACAGTTTTTTGCGAACCAATTACAATTCGGATTATTTAGGCTTGTCAGAGGGAGTGGGTTTAAATCCAAATTGTAAAAATAAAAACACTTTTCCTAATGATGTTTTTTTCTTTCGTGCCACTTGCTCTCAAGCTTCTAGTAAAGCAGCTGTATGGGCATGGTAAGTCTTCCTTGGTAAGGGGGTTTACTGGAGATGTGAGATTGATCATTTAAACCTTAAATGTTGTAGGTAATAAAAAAACAATTATTGAAAAGACATACGCTACCCAATAAACAAGGCAAAATTGAAAATCTCTTTGTATTTTTTTTATCAATCTACATGAAACACTTATTACTCGCTTTTATTAAGTTATTATCATAATATTATTATATCAGTCATAACTGTCCCACTCCTGGGCAAAGGCCTCCTCACACTTTTTCCATTCCTTCATGAACCCATCAAGGTCGTCCCGCCATCTTCGTCATGGTCTACCTGGTCGCCTTTTTCATTATGTGGGGTCCACTCCGTTGCGATCCGCGCCCACATCTCGATCGGCATGCGGTAGACATGTTCAACCCAGTCCCACGTCAGAGAGTAGGTACTTACTTACATATTATTTAAAATCTTTAAAATCTTTAAAAGTTTTCGTACCTTTTGTAAAAGCCTGAGGTGTTAGTTATAAACTATTTTTATAACTTGCTACCACAAACTATTTTCCATCGGGTACCTAATGAGCGAAATGTTACGATACAATAATAAGTAAAATAAACGGCCGTATATCCGTATAAAATGTTATATTTTAATGTTTAGTTAGTACCTAAAGTAAGTAAGTAATAGACAGTAATACTGTGTCCCACTGCTGGGCAAAGGCCTCTAACATTGTAATCTGTGTAGTAGATATATCTGTCTGTTTGTCTCTGTATAATTATGTATAGTAAACGTTGGAAAACCGTATTGAAATCCTTCCAATGGCTGTCAAATCTTTTGAAAGATAAAATTAACGTTTTAGATTGACATGTACAAACATAATATTTCTCTCTAATAGAAAGAAAAGAAAAAAGAACAAGAAAGAAAGAAAGACTACAGAGGCTGGTGCCTGCTAGAAGCTAAGCGCCTGTACATCCACGATCATTAACGTGTAAACACTGTTGATTAGATTTGACTCTTATTCCACTGGATTAAGAATTACATTGTTAACATGTTAATGCTCGCGACTGTACATCAGGACACCAGGTCACATCACTCTGTCAAATGGTCTACCAGCACACGTTTTCCCTTTTTCCTATGACATGGGGTCCTTCAAACGAGGCGTGGAGAGGCACCTTGTAGGTCGGCAGGGTGAGGGTGACGGATGCTGCATTGTTTTCACGCTGCACTCTCGTCTGGACTACATTTCTACTTAACAACAGGCGGAATGACTCATTCTTCTTGCTTATTATAAAAAAAGGTTCTACCTAGAGGTAGGAACCTTTTTTTACATATGCCTTTTTACTTTTATTTAACTAGTTTGTCTTAGAAGACTTAGAAGATAAAATTGTGATGTGATGGTACTAAGTGTAGAGATAGGTGAGCAGTAAATATTCATGGACACTTTGTAGCGTACCACAGACTCGCAAGTAGCAGCTTTTTTCATGTTAGTCATTGGTTCGCTCAACAGTTGCAAGATCCGTATTGCGGACCGCGATTACGTCTGAAATGCGAATAATGGCTAATGACATTATGTGAACGATAAATATTCATTTGGGCTTTACCAATATGTCGGACAAGGATCAGGTTTGCGGATGCACAATTTTGGCTGGCACCATATTCTAACTATGGTAACTCGATTTTTAACAGTTGATAAAAAGTAACCTTTTTGTTGCCGTTAAAACTCCCACATCCCACAGGCTACCGTGGTGGGTTATGACCCGTAGTGGGTCATGCTAAAACGTAAAAGTTTTTTTATTGGTCAATGCCGGTTGCTCTCATGAAAGATAAGGAACCATCGACATGACCTTTTCCAGGATGGGTAACCAAATTACAAAACGATCCGTGCTTATTAAAACGTTTATCTGTTACTTCAAAATATTGATAAAAATACATTTCGTGGGCTTTTGAATTTAATGATATTTAAGTGCTTATAAAACTGTGTTAAGTGGTTGGTCCAGATTGTTGTCAGAAGATGGCATTTCTTGACATATCAAGTCGCATTTGACCAGCACGTTGAGTCGAAGCTTAGCTGTGCGCTATATAAAGACTCTTTTTTTAATTCTTATGGGTAAGCACTTGACTTTCATCACACCTGATGTTCAGTGATGATAAGGCCGAATGTGGAAGCACACTCTACCCGGAATCCTCAACTAAAGAGGCACTGGTTATATTATCTCTAACTGCCGGAACAACAATTCTTCAAACAATTATGTTATAGCGACATATTTAAATAAGATGGTGGTAGCTAGCCAGGCGGCCGAACAAGCCCTGATACCAACCGAGTATACAAACATATACTCCCCGCTGGGAATCGAACCCTGGGTCTAAACCGGTGGTCTTAACTACTAGACCACGGAGGCGGTTAAAATGGTGATGATGGTGAAATGATGTAAATAATTACGTGTGTGATCATACGTTGGCATGCCAAATACGACACTCTATATTTAGATTGAAAATACACATAGTAAAAACCGATTAATCATTTGATCAGCCTCCTGCCTAGTAAGTACACACGCCTACACACACACGCCTGCATATCATACCTACCACAATCTGTCAAATTTCCTCAATAGATTTTCACCTTTATGCCTTAATCATATGGTTGAAAATGCATTGAAGAACTGACAGTTTTGGAGAGGTTGACGTGCAGCCGTCTGTACTTAAGGTGCGCCGTTCGTAAGTGACAAGTGACATATATTTTTATTTGAAATGTCTTCGTCCATATTTATTTGATGCCGCGCGGCCACACTAATTTTGTATGGAGAATTTAACGTGTTAATTTGAAAAATAATAATTAAAAAAACCGCTTGATGAATCGAAAATGTGAGACGGACGATTTGGTGATTGTTTACACATAATTAGAGGTATAATAATTTAGATAAACTATAAGATATCAACTAAACGCCGCCACTCGTTTTCATGATTTTTGCCCAACTTTAAATTATATTGTAGAAAAAACTATAGTGTGTTATGAATTTATGGGTCGGGCTAATTGTAAACACGTTCCCTTTGATACTAAATATATATTTTTGCTCATAAAATCTTTTATAGTTAAAGAAAATATAGATATCTAGTTAGGTAAATATATATTTTGTTTATGTAATACGATAGTTTTTTCATCATATATCAATTTAACCGTGACTACACTTTTGGTTTTTTTTGGTCGGCGCACCCTTAATATTCAATCAACTTCATGGTAGGGACCTTGCAATGTTTATCTCGATCAATCATACGAGTGACGTCAAAAACACGACTTTTTTGCTAATGCTCGGGACACTTCTTACTTCTTAGAAACTTTACATTTACCTTCTATGCTTCGACAGAATCATTATATGGTTTTGTGAGTGAACTTAAAAGTGTTCAGGTAATTTCGTCGAGCGTGATTTAAATTAAGCTTACAAAGTAACCCCCTTATTCATAAAAACTATTTAAGCATTATTTAGTTAAATATTGTTTTTTCAACGTCACAGAAACGTCATTTTGAATTTGAGACAAAACAATGATTAACTAAATAATGCTTAAATAGTTTTTATGAATAAGGGGGTAAGTAGATAGTAAGGTCGGATACAACACGATAACCTAATTGATATCGTTAAAAACTTTTCTGAATTATTTAGTTATGGTAATTTTATCAATGACAACCCATTACCTAAATGAGACGAAAAAGAAGAGGAATAAAAAATTTTACTTTCAAGTCAATAGAAAAAGATACTCTCTCTTTCTTCTTTTTTTATTGGCTTTGATGAGTAGGAAAAAAATAATTTACCGGCGACAACAAACAACTTCGATTTGGTATATTTAAACTTAATTGCCACTTAAAAACTTAGTGCCTTACAAATAAACAAAGAATAAGGTCCGAGGAGCTCGATGGCGCAGTGGTTAACGCGCCCGGTCTGCGAGTGCTGAGGTTAAGCAACTTTCGCAAAGGCCATCGGATGGGTGACCAAAAATTTATCATCTCGAGCTCCTCCGTGCTTCGGAAGGCACGTTAAGCCGTTGGTCCCGGCTGCATTAGCAGTCGTTAACAACCACCAATCCGAACTGGGCCCGCGTGGTGGTTCATGGCCCGTTCTCCCTATCCATCCATAGAGAAGGCTCGTATCCCAGCAGTAGGGACATAAATGAGCTGATGATGATGATGAAGGTCCGAATAGTTATGCAGTGTTCTGTCTCTTTTTAAAATGACGTTTAAATGACTGAAACAAAACACGGAATAACTATTCGGACCTTATTCTTTGTTTATTTATAAGGCACATCGAGTTAAAAGAGATGAGAATGACAATAGGAATAGACAAGCGCTTGCAAGTTATTCTTCCACAATGTAGAAGCTATTGGCTTTCTTATTATTTGATGGTTAGTGACGATAAAGACAAAGATGAAAGCGCAATCACCCGGAATCTTTAACTTATGAGGAACTGGCTGAATCTAACTGTCTTTCTCTGTTGTAACTTTAAGAAAAGAAAGAAACAAGAAAAACATATTTTTTTAACACGGGCACGAGACAACAGCTAAATACAATACACGACCAAATAAAATACAAAACAATAAACATTTCTTTAAAGAGATCGGACGGCATGTCTTTATTTCCTTGGAAGTTGGGAAGGCCTACCCAAGTAGTAGTGTAGGATGCAACTTGTGTCGATACTCTTGCGCCATCCCATCTTCCTAGCATAGCGTGCTGTGCTGGTGCTGCTGCTGCGGCTGGAGAAAACCTCAAGCGGCGAAAGTATAATCCTTATCAGCAATTATATTTTCGAGCCGTTTGGAGTTGAAACCCTCGGGCCGTGGGGTCCGAGTGCTCATGTTTTGTTTAATGACATCTCCAAACGGCTGGTTGACACTTCCCATGACCCAAAGGCTGGCTTTTTCCTTGGCCAGAGGCTAAGCATTGCCATACGTGGCAATGCCGCCAGTCTTTTGGGTACTTTACCAGTCGACTGCGACGCGGAGGATTTTTTTGACGCCATATTTTAGTTTTGTATTAATTTTAGTTTCTTTAGGTTATTAATAAATGGTTATTTTTAGTTATTATTAATTAACATAAAAAGTTAAAAGTGTCTGAAGGCTGCTTGAAAATAAGTGGTTAACTCAGCATAATGTCGGGACCTGGAACGTGACAGGTTTTCAATTAGTACTTTCTTTGGTGTTACGGTGACAAATGTCTATGTAAGATTGTGTCAAAAACTTTTACTAAGACTTGGTTCAATAAGTTCTGAGACTTTTCCTGATTTTATCAAAAAAGCTTTGTTTTAGTATAAAATTATTTTTTATTCATCAACATAGTCTCCTTCAACTGCAATACAGTCTTAGCAACGCTTTTCTAACTTTTCTATTCCATGAGTGTAGAAAGATTTAATAAGCCTCCGTTGCTGCGATTACTTCACCATTTCAGTCAAATTTCTTGCCCTGGGGCATTTTTTTAAGTCTGCAAACAGCCAGTAATCACTGGGGGCCAGATCTGGAGAATACGGTGGATGAGGAAGTAATTCGAAGCCCAATTCGTTTAGTTAGGCCATCGTTATCATGGACTTGTGACATGGCGCATTGTCCTGATGAAAGATCACTTTATTTTTCTTCACTTGAGGTCGTTTTTCTGCGATTTCGTACTTTAATCGCTCCAATAATACCATGTAATATTCGCTATTTATATGTTTCCCTCTATCAAAGTAGTCGATGAAGAGTATTACACGCACATCCCAAAATACAGAGGCCATAACCTTCCCGGCAGATTGTTGTCTAAGGCCGCTTCGGGCTGCTTTCACCGGCCGCTCTCCACTGTGCTGACTGCCGTTTGGATTCCGGAATGAAATGGTGAATCCATGTTTCATCCATTGTCATCAGGTCACATACTGACGTAAAAATCCTTTTTATTTCTATTAAACAGTGCCAAACAGCGCTCTGAATCATAAATACGTTGTTGCTTTTGATCAATTGTTAGCAGACGCGGCACCCATTTGGAAAAATAATTTTTCATGGTAAAATTTTTGATGTAAAATAGTGAAAACACTACCAGTTGAAATCTTCACTATCTCAGCTATCTCACGCATTTTACCTTTCGATCTTATTTCACGATTTTCAGGACTTGGTTGATATTTTGTTTAGTCACTGCTTCATTTGGACGACCAGAGCGTTCAGCGTCTTTTTTGTACATACAACCGCGTTTGAAATCGGCATACCACCGACAAATGGTTGGTTTAGATGGAGCAGATTCCGGATAACACTTTATAAGCCATTGCTGTGCTTGAACGGTGTTTTTTCCCATTAAAAACAATGTTTTATCGACACATGAAACACGTGTTTTTTCCATTGTTTTCGGAATTAAAAAAGTAGCGCCACTTAAATATCTGTAAATAATATTTAAATTGTTCGATTTTCAAAAAAATTTAAACATGATGGCCAGTACTTTCTAAAAATCAAAAGAGTTTTTAATACATGCGCCATCTCCAAGTAAGTCTCGGGACTTATTGAACGATCTCGTATTATAATATTTATTTATTTATTCATAAGGTTCACCAAAATAAGGTACAGCAATTAAAACAAAATTAATAGAAAATACAGAGTTGCTTAAAACTTACTGTACAGGTAACCACCATCCACCACCATCCTCACAATATATCTAGCTTGTAATAATATTGCAAAAGCTCTACAATTTATGAATAGTACCTGAATGACCGGTATTTTTTACGGATAAAACGACGTTTTCTAAAAATGAAACCTAGCTAGATCGATTTATCGCGCCCGAAACCCCCTGCTTACTAAATTTCATGAAAATCGTTGGAGCCGTTTCCGAGATTCAGATTATATATATACATATAAGTATATGTACAAGAATTGCTCGTTTAAAGGTATTACATTAGATAACCTAACTAACCTTTGACATTTTTAAGCCACCTTGTATGTGTTAGGTACTAAAGGCACATTTTATTAATTGTAGCAAAACCTGATAAGGTGTTATAAAACATAGCTATCATTGACAATGAATTGTCTCCAAATTACCATAAAAATCTGTTTCCTTACCCACCTTTTTTTAAACCTTGCACGAATGATCTAATTATGAACGAGCTGCACTCATTAAAACGAATTGAGGTTAAATAACAACAGTACAAAAATAAAAATAAGAATAAGAAAACATATATTGACAATCACACAAACACAAACATTACAAAGATATACAATAAACGAGGAAATAAACATGATAACAAAATAACAAAACAAACTAAAAAACATGTATTTTGTGTGATCGCTGGAGATGACTGATCGCCGGGTTTATCTATCAATCTGGGAAGTTGAATTCCTGGTATTGGTGTCTCTCAAATATCAAAAGTATTATTTTTCCTCGGTATGTTATTATAAATAAATAAAAATAATCTATAAAGCAGAGTCTTGCGGCCGTTCTTCTGCACAGGCAATATATTTTGAGACGATTCAAAGCACTCATCTAATTAGTCTACTTGAATAAAGATTACTTAATTAAATTAAATTTTAGTTCATAAATAAAATAACACAATATTTCGAGTCATACATACCCAAGACGTAATAAGCTTTAAATTAGCTCTACATTCGCCTCCTACAGATTTTTTCTGCTCTTATTTCACAATTATCCTGTACACCTACTACATATCCAAGTAGTAACTACTATTTAATGGAAAATGCGAAAAAAAAATGGTCGCTCGACCACCATAGCTATTCGATTCGAAGTAGAGCGAAGTAGGTCGGCTCGGTCGGGCGTCGTCGTGCTCCGTCGGTTGGCGTCGTGTTCTCTCGATCGGCTGCCGTCGCCTGCGCATACAGCTACGAGTCGCCGCCCTGGCAGTCGTGTCCATTGTATCGGAAAATACTTCTCGCCCAATTACGTCACGGGATGCAAACATTTTCCTCGGTTAAGCGCGCGAATATAAACTGAAATTCAAAAATATATCATTATAATTTTATTCGTCGGACAATTTGTAGTACTGTTAATTGCTACAGTGATTCGTGTGGACTGTTGAACGAAAACATGTTGTGGGAGACCAATTTTCTAGAGGAATCGGATACGGTAAGTGTTTTATTTGATACCTACTTTAAAATTAAGAAAATCGTTTTTGTTAATCTGTTTAAGACATCTTAATGTGTTATTAATAAGCTTTTGAATTATGAAATCGAGCCGGTTGTCCGGTACACTGTGGCGCGTGCGTCGGTGTGCGCGCGCGCATGTGTGCGTAACTTTCTAGTTTTCGCTCGATGCCGCCTCGTATTTACATCGGACGTGAACAGTTTTTCATAATATACAACATGGAAGCATTTAAGAGGTTTAAAGTGTAAATATTCATCACGTGCCTCTGGTGCGCGAATTGCGATTGTAATGTAAATAAATGCTGTTTTGGATGTGCGTGTATCACGATTCTCGGTGTGCTGTGGAAATGGTAATGGTCGCATTAGTTAGGCTCTGGGAAATGGAAGCATGATAATATTGCAACATGTCACTGTATAAATTATTAATGTGTGCAGATTAAGTTAAGTCGAACTTGTTGCTTGTTTTAAGATATTTCTGTAGTTATTTAAAACTTTAAGTTTCTTGTAGTTTATATTCAGTTTTCCTATAAGTACGCGTCTTGAGACGTAGCTGTCGAAATAGTCTTAACGATAAAAACAATTTTGTGACCACTGACCGCAGAAACAACAATCATTAGTGATTTAAATCACACGAGATTACTTTTTATAATCCGCCATCTTGCTTTGCTGTCACAACAAATTGTACTTGTAACAACCATGTTTATTTGTCTTGTAACTTTTAAACTGTACAAGTACTTACTTAATTAACATTAACCTACTAATTGAGTTAAACAATTAACTTCATTGATGATGATAAAAAACACGCATTTGATATGCGTAGTCATTATTTTTATACAAAAACCTTTAATGGTACCTAATGCTCATTACAAAGATTTGGTTGGACAAAAAAGAAAAATCTTGTAAAAAACATTCATAATCACTATACAGAAAAGGATGAGCTCATACCTCAGGTTGGAGCGAAACGTGTCACGTAAATTGTAAACACTTTAATTCATTTAATTAGCCATATTAATTGTTATTACAAATACATGGAATGATAAACAAATCCAAAGGTCTAGGATGAAGTAGAGATAACGTATTTTAGATGTTACACGTCGTGTAATTAAGTTTAGAGCTGATGATAAAGGTCCCGCGCAGAACTAATTGCACAGTTTGCGTGAAACGGAACACAACTGTTTAAAAGTACTTAGTTGACGGTAGTGACATATACATTTTGAGATGATCTACACCTCGTTTTTCTTTAGACCCTGAAAAGGGCTTGAAACGATGGTAGACCCGAATAATCTAATTCATTTTAAGAATAACAGTTGTAATAAAAATATATCCAAAAAAGTAAACTTGTTATTAGCTGTTAGTTATATTTGTAAGCTATATTTCAATTTGTATATGAGAGCAGCAAATTTTGTTGAATAAAAAACAAAATAGAATAAAAGCACATAATAAAATCGGCCAACTCTGGTAGCGAATCGTGGGATCGTCGCTACCTGTGGCACTCTCATCGCTTTGGGTATGAATATTAATTATATGTCGACTTTAATTGTACAAGAATTGTTATTAAAACGATGCATCTAATGACATCAGTGCCAGCTACAAAATCTTTGTTTGTACTCATGTACGAGTAGATAATATTAAGAGCGTTTACACCGCACACTAGCGCCGCCAATGAAAAACAAAACATCTAGTAATTAGAGATAGAAAATCAAATTATGCTCAACAAACTATTTGAATGAAGTAATTTAGCATTTTTACGTCACTTTATGAACATCTGACATGTTATGGTTTAGTTCAATACGGCGTTATGGTTTAAAGTGGCCGTTTTTAACTATAACGCCGTATTTTCAAATAGTTTGTTGAGCATAATTTGATTTTCTATCTCTAATTACTAGATATGTTACTAGTGTGCGGCGTAGACGCTCTTAAAGGAGAATTTATTGCGACGCAAAATATAAACAACGTACCTATGTATACAGACTTGGGGGAGGCCTATGCCCAGCAGTGGGCGTCATATGGCTGATGATGATGATGATGATGATGATGTATAGACACATGTTTCTTAAAATTCTTTTCTTACTCGTAATAGAACAAGATAAAATTATATTTAAAAAAATCAACCAGCCTCAAGGAGCTCAAGTGGGAATCGAACCCACGACCTTTGGATAACCGGTCCAATGCTCTGACCGCTGAGCTAATAAAGCTGAAGAGTTTGTTTGTTTGTTTGGTTGAACGCGCTAATCTCAGGAACTACTGGCTCGAATTGAAAAATTATTTTTGTGTTGAATAGTCCATTTATTGAGGAAGGCTATAGATTCGCTAATTAACGCGGGTGAAGCCACGGGGCACAGCTAGTGTCTATATATAGTGCAATGCTAGCATTATGAATGCAAAATTCAAAATAATATAAACTCGTAATAGATGTTATAGAAGCCCACCAACCCACATTGGGCCAGCGTGGTGGGTTATGGCCCGATCAATGACAAGTGTAAAGACAGCAATTTCAACATTGATCTTTTCAATACCAGCCTACCTTCATTGACAAGGCAACTTAGAAAAGGCTTCTTCATAAATTAAATTATTTAATATGTAAATAAGGAAAAAAAAAATGTCGATGCAATTTTTTTTTGTAAAAGATTACATATTATAAGATAAGATACAATTAAATATAGAGCACATGAGTAAATACCCAAAATTTACTCATGTGATTGTAATTAGCTTAAACGTTAAGCGTTTTTTACAACTGTGCTTTGGTGCGACTATTTCTCCTTTGTTACTTAAGTCGTTTCTAACAGTGGAGACTTTTAATGACTTTTCTGTTTTACCAATTAGGCTGGTTTCAGAGCTGTGCATGCCGCCTGCACGGGCTCCTGAAGCGGAGACACAAATTAGAGGCGCTTAGAACATCGTTTCACAGCGACGCGGTGTGACCCGCTCCGGGTAAAGTCCGTACAACGCCTAAGCGCCTTAAATTGTGTCTTCTCCGCTCCGGGAGTGCGTACGGGCGACCCGCACAGCTCTGAAACCAGCCTTAGTTTGTAGCTATTCATTTATTGCATCAGTCGATAGTCTTCCTAAGATAATAAATAAATAAATAAATCTGTTACCTCAGGTAGGTACCTGGTACTTGTTATCAGGACAACAGTGACGGCTTTAGACGATTTCCTACATCCCAAAACAAGCGGTCGCGTAATTCGCCGACCCAATCCGAACCCCTCGGAGCATCTAGTAGGGAGTAGGGACACGCACTAGTGCGTGATGCTGTTCCCTCTGGAAAACCTCTGACTGCGTTTCGAAAACACCGATCACAAAACTTGAGGAACCGGCTTATTAAAAAAAATACTACTATCAAATCAACTCAAATGAAATTATTTATTTTGCACATTGTTACATAGATAAGGGTTACAAAAAAAGCATAAATATATTGTAATGTACCCCATTTAGAGAGCAACTGCCTCCTGACATACAGACTTTTAGCCTAGTTTTGAGGCAGGACAAATTTTACCTGCAATCATGTTTTTGTGGATAATAAAGATTATTTATTTAGGTGAGCAGTGAAACAGTCGCAAAAATATCTTCAGCTCAGCATGTGTCGTGACACATCCTCCACGCCTCCGTCTGAATGCCGTGGCATTAGCAAAGCCATCGCCATGACGATGGTTTTCAGACGGAGGCCGACTTGCATTCTACTATAAAAATATTAAAATTTTCAATAACAACGGTTTTACCTCTACAAAGGGAAGAATCGCGATTTGAGTTGAGTAGCAAAAAAGAACAACATCACTTATAGCAAAACAACTAATAAATATAGCGTTGCTTGATGTTTCAAAGTAATTTAGAGGGATCACTTAGGTATATATCTTTTTAGTGCACGAAAACGATTTTTTGTACTTCTCAGTCATTCCTAAAAGATAAACGTTCTTACTAATAGTACCTTAAGGTGGTTAATTAGTTAAATCAAAAAGTTACTTATGTAATTTTGTATTGCGAATAATATACTTTAAATACGATTATAATTTGATGTGGTTCTTACGTTCATCGTTAGAGCGAAACATATTAAGATAGAGTAATTTTGTTTAATGAAAAAAGAACAAAATAAAATGAGATGACGACGCAGTCTTGTGATCTTATGCGCTTATTAAAAGTGCTTATCTAATAAGTTAACTTATAAGATTAATTTCATTTCATTTCATCCATGACAGCTTTACAGCAATCGCAAAAATTAAACTAACTGAAGCGGTCCGTATATAGATGGGTGACAGAAATTCGTTGTCTAATATCTCCTGTGCTTCGGAAGGCTATATGTCAGGATCGAGATTCTGGGTACGGTGCGCCATTACTTAAGCCTTTCTGTTAAACAACATAAGGTTAACTATTACGTAACTTCAACGCCTCGTAAAGCGCTCGGCCCGATAACTGAAGGTCCCTGGTTCAATTCCCAGATCGGGCAAAGTGTGTTTCAGATTTTTCGATGCATAGCCCAAAGGGCCTACCACGAACCCCGTTCAACGTGTTACCTCCCTGTCACACTTACGCACGAATTTACAAGTGCGACAGAGAGGCAACACGCCGAACGTGGTTCGTGGTAGGCCCTCAGGTTTGTGATCACCTATCCACATTGGGCAGCCAATACCCATCGATTGTAGTGATAACTTGATTTCAATGACGGAGGCCTTTGCCCAGCTAGTGGGACAGTATACAACATGTCACAGAATGAACGCACATCCTCAGACACTCCAATTAGAATATTGAATTATAATTAAAAAACATGGAAAATAATTTTACTTCTAATTAATTAAATTGGTTTATTTAAGTTATTAGTTATACTCTTCGAGGGCAAACACTATGGGCGTATTAGCGCTTTAGCCTACCGACTTACCGCATTTTAAAAAGCTCATTATTGCATTGACTTACGTTTTATTTTCGTTTGCTTTAACTATTTAACGAAGGAGTGACTGTAATTTCAATAAGCTTTAATAATTTTGGAAAAAAAATTACCTATATTTTTAATATTTTTAATCGATTGAGAAGCCGATTTATAACAAACTACTTTCTGGGTGTGCGCTTAACCTGTTATACGTTGTATATGCTATTTACTATGTAACTTCAAATAACGATTTTTGCGTACAAGGATTCTTTTCGTGTCAGTAGCGATCATGCGTGGTTAGGCATAGTTAGATAGCGTCCGACAATTACTTGACGCTTTCTTGACGTGGAAGTGGCTAGTACCCCCTTAATTGTATCGCTAATACTCACCTAGCTGCTATGGAAGCGTTAATAGCCCAGTTTAAGAGGAGATTTCTCGAAAACTTCATACACCATTAGCTATCTAATTGCGGATAACTGAGAAATAGAAATAAGTTTGTGTAACGACAATTATAAATGTTATCTTTAATAACAAATAATATAACCAATTATGGATTTATAATGTTGACGTTGAAATAAGTAATAAAGCCAGACAAATCACTATAAATGTTATGTAATCGTAGCAAAAAACTTTTCATAGTCAACAAAAACTACAAGTTTAATTTTTTAAATCCAAGCCTTTAACTATATTTCTCTTTCATTGTTCCTAAATGCTATTACGTAGCAGATAATATTGGTGCGTAGTTTGTTACTTACAAAATAATCCAAGCATTATCTTATATATATCTACTTCCTGCTGTCTGTCTAAGGGTTAGGCTTAATCGTGCGTTAACAACTGGCTGACAATGAGCTTATTCGTAGACACGATTCGGAAGAAAAAAGTGCTCACAATTTCCGCATCAAATCTTTACGTTTTAGTATAACTGGAGTAGGTTTTTCTAATTTTAGAACTTAAAAAGTTTCGGCAGTCACAACTTTTTATGAGAAACATTTTATCCAAGTATATTTTTTTTTTAACTTATTAATTTTGAATATATTGCTATCCTTGTTACTGTCACAGCTACTATGCTTGTAAGTGGTTCGATCGCAGTTTAGATCCTAGCTATAGAAACATGTTTATTCTGTTAGCTCAATAATTTCCCTGCTATTTTAAGTCTATTAGTGTGAATCTGTCATTGGTTTTCTGATAGCTACTCTTTTATTTGTTACTGTTGATTCACCTAAGAAAATAAAATAAAAATAAAAATAAAAATATTGTCACAACAAACAGTACCTAGCAATGTTATAGCTGCCAGAATACCAGCGCCGTTGCGATGTGAGTGACTTTCTCACACCGTAGCGGCATATGCTGAGGTGAGGGTCCTGATTAATTCCTTGCACTGTTGTTTTTTTTTTTAGTTATTTTTGGTTTTTGTACTTCGTCTTTTTTTATTTTATTTATTCTATTTGTTATGTGAGAGTCAATAAATGTGTTTTCTTTTTTTTTTCTTTCTTTCTTATGTTCCGACAATTAAAGATACGATATGCCGTTCCTTGCGGGGTTGCGGATTTCAGGTCAAGTGCGCTTGCTTTTTCGGCCTTACGCAACTACCCGCAGGAGAGATGACAGTCAATCGGTTACTTGTTGTGAAATGAAAGGCTTTCCTTTCAAGGAAGAATTGTCGGATTTTCCTTTGAAAATTATGTTAATTTTAATTTCTGGCAATTTCTTACGAATCTTCCACTTTCACACTTCTTGAAAGTTAAACTTAAAACCACTCTATTTAACCAATCTACGCATTAATTAGTATAACAGTTTCATTTCATATCTCGTTTAAAGCTACAAAGTAAAGCGCAAGGTCTCTTTGTCTTCAACTAAGTACCTTTGATACTAAGACTCGGAAGCAATCCGTTTGAAGGTCATCAAGTACGATAACACTAAAAAGCTCGTGAGACAAATTAAAAACAACTTTATCACCGTTGACACATGGTACATTTTGAATACAATAAAAGTCATGAAGTGGATCGAGTTTTTATGATTGCATACCAGTTTTGATACAAAATTACCCATTTCAAGAGGTCTTGACGGGTTGGTTGCATTAAGAAACCCCGTAAAGGCAGTTTCATTTAATTGTCCGGATTGAAATGTGATTCACTTTCAGAAATCAATTAAACTGTGTATCATTTAAAGTTTGAAAACAACTTACATTTTTCATAAATGTAATCATGTACTTTATAAATCTAGAGTGTTATATTAAAAAACCCAACAGAGCTAGTATTCGCAAATAACAACAAAGTAAATCATGTGTTTTTTGTTGATTGCTAGAGGTAAGTCTATTTGGTAGACATGATACGAATCATCATTTTTCTCGCGTCTGATTAACATACAAATACCTCAAATCGATTTAAATCGCAATAAAAAATAAATTCGAACATTTCAAACGCTCGATTCACTTCAAAGTAAAGGTGTAAGCGATTGGTCTCGCACGGCAGGTGTCGTTTAGCTCACATTCAGTTGATTTGATTAATTCTTTTCATTTTATACGTTGAATAACGCATTTATGTAACTTGATGAATTTACTTTTGCATTAAATTTAATTTAAGTGTCTATTTTTAAGTTTTTTAACCAAAATAATAGCACTAGAAGCACGGATAAGCAATTGTATCAATATAAAAAGCATAATCAGTTTTTTACTCGGTCAGTCAGTCAGTCGATTCGATAGGAAAGTTGCAAAAAAGGTTCTCATAATTGACTCGTCATCACTCCGTTCCGAGAACTATTTCGCAACATTTTTTCTAAGAGAGTACAGTTAGCAGGACAGGGCTGTTATTTGTGTTATGATTTTCACCGCCACCGGTATTTTTAGGTCGAGGACGAGCTTAGTGTTACGTGAGGCTTTCATACGCTGTTCTAAGAGGCGTTCACTAACTATTAGATTATACAAAAATTGAGTCACCGTAGAGGCTGTATATTATACGTACAGTGACGCAGAAAGGCTACAGTAGAACAAACAAAACGAACAAAATAAAAAATAAAATAAAACGCAAAACTCATATCTTTTTTCAAACGTGCATCCGAACTAATTTCACTAACTTATTAAGTCAATATTCTTTTTTTATATTACACTTTAAAAAAGATAAAGACTTGCTTTATTGTGTCTCTGTGCACTTTAATAAACGTAATGCTACATATCATTTCGTCCGCCAACTGTAAGTAATGGACATATTTATAGGTAATATTCTGATTTTGTTTTATTGCAAAGGGATTGTGTTGACAGCATTTAAAATGTACTAAGAACATCTTAACTAAAACGTAAACATGCCTTCTATGAATATGAATTTCAACGCCGTCTGAATCATCACCGATGTTGCGAAAGTAACAGGAAAAATATACAAATGGCCGATTTTGCCCAACCACGGAGAGCCCACGTTGAGAAATGTCTGAGTCAAACAGACACAATTAGCCGCTCTGCTCGTTTCGCAATTCGATCTCGTAGCCTACTAGTGCATCGGCGTAACCGTTTTCATTCAACGAACTATTTTCTTGCCATTCATAATTTAGTGAGGTGTGCGGTGGAGGTATTAAATTTATCGGAGTCTTTAGAAAGAACTAAAAGATGACGTCACTAATTATGGTAAGTAACTTAGTGATATATTTAAAAAAAAATGTGTATGCGTAATATGCGTATGCGTTTCAACGACCTTAGTTAACATGCTAGAAGCCATACTTTATTTAAAACCATTTAGTGACTAACAATGAACAGTGCGCCTAAAGGAAAGCGATTATCGTAGTATATAGACGCTTGCATACAAACATAATACATACATACACACACACTCTCACGTCCTTCTTCCAAAAAGGAGACACAGCATCAAAATCACCAATTTTGTGACTTCGACGCTACATTATTGTAGATAGCTGGGTAGCTATCCAGTCAGTGTTTACATTTTTGTGAAACTAAATGTCCTTTATAGCGTTCTATTGTATTATATCTGTGTTTAAATGTTTTTATATTTTTTTAAAATTGTGTAATAATAATTTAGTGTTTAATGTAATAATAATAATGATGATGATATTTTTTTTATATTCTGTATGTTAGTTATGTAATTGGATCCATCCCGTGTAACTAATAATAATAATAAATAAATAAATAAAATAAATAAATTTAGAATAATCAAAGTAGGGCTTCGAGGTGGAATAGATTACATCAGTGACAGTTTTGCTGACATCAGTAACAGCCGATCGCCTGATGTGCGAGCATCTTGGAACCCTTGACCCTTACGACAAACGATACATTTTTTTCACGTCCCTGATCACCATGGGACAACCAGAGGACGCTTGAAACGAAGGGCATAAAAACGCGTTGGCAACGAGCCTTTGAATTTACTAATTATCTGCACGATGATAAGATGAGATGTGTGAAAATTTTAAGTGTTATTAGCACACTCATTTATAAATTAGACAATATTTCTGACATCTACATTAATGGCAGTGATTACAGATTAGAAGAAGGAAGAAGTTTTGATAAAGCTTACCCTTGTATGTTAACCCTTACTTGTAATTTGTTCCCAACAGTGTTTGCGTAAAATTATATGTAAATAATCATAAATATAGCTTGAGTAATTCTTAACTGATCTTTCAATATTTGTAAAAATATTAAGAACGGATGTTGACGACGTAGTTGTCGACATTGAATAGGGCTCCTTTGGCTTACAGAGTAAGAGTAGCGTTTGATTGAGCCACGATAGCATAGTTGGTAGTGCACCTGACCCGGCATGTCATGAGGTGCGGGTTCGAATCTCGCTCGAGGAATTTTTTCAACACTTTGTCTTTTTTCAATATGAAAAGTAAGAAGAAAATCTAAAGTATTTTTATCTCAATAACATCGCATCATAAATATAGTATCGCAGTGTGTAATTTATATGTTATCGCCGAGACATCTAACGGTACAATTAGAAATCGTCATTTGATAGTTTTCTATAGAAACCACGAGTACAATGAATGACATTGTAAGTTGAGTTTTATAGTGATATAAAATACAAATCTGTCTGATACATAATTAATGACAAATGATTAAAGAGTGAACAAAAGGTGTGATCATAATGATATCATCATCATCAAACGCCTCTGTGGGCTAGTGGTTAAGACCACCGGTCAAGTTTTTGTACTCGGTTTGATTGGTGGTAAGGCTTGTTTGTCCGCCTGGCTACCACCAACTTATTTAAATATGTCACCATACATCAATAGCAGTAGTACCTACTGTTGTGTTTTAGCAGCTAGAGATAATCTTATCTCCAGCTGCTAAAAGCCAGTGCCTCAGTAAATCAGCCCGTGTCACTCCACCTGCTAGACCTATGTCCAGAGAGCCCTATGCCTCCCCCAATGCACGTAGAGCAAGTACAAATCGGTCGGTTTTGCCAACCCCTCGAATACGGGAGTGAGGCTAATAGTATAGAGCTAACTATAAACAAAAAAATATATAATGTAATCGATGACAAACTTCTTGTCTGGTAACACACAAAATATTGCGTGATAATCACAGGTCACTGGTCAATGTATTGTTATATTGTATTATTTTTGCATGTTTGTCTTGTGTTTAAAAACCGATTAAATGTTTCTGGTAGATAGATAGATAATACTTTTATTGGAACACTATGAAACATTACATGAACACAAATATAAATATCTTACACAGTTACAATTTGGCGGTTTTATCGCTTTAAAGCGATTTCTTAGCAACATTGGAGATTCTTCTATTTTTTTTTGATTCTTCGATTTATAATTATTACGCGTTTCTTAAAATATATTATAAATTAGGTACAGAATATAGATTATAATGACATATTTTATAGCTAAAAAGAAAGAGAACCGTTAAGCTTGAATATTATTGAAGCTAAGTTCTAACTGATTACATAGTTTACATTATATGCGCCAATGTATACGAGAGTGGCAAAAATGTGTTAAACCTCAAAAGAAGCTTAAAAATCTATTTATGTAACATTCCTGTATTCTAATTATAAAACGACCAACCTCACTCTCCCAGTGACCACGAACCCTGTAAAGGGAACCACCCTTGTGAAAAGAACAACCCAAAAGTAAAAATAAAACGAAAATCAAAGTGGAAAATGAACGCCAGTAGATTCGTATAATTTTTACTTTTTATTTTTAAGTGTTAATGTCGCTCTAAAGCATTTCAAAAAATCAAAGAGCAGTGACAAAATTCAGCGCTGACGTCAGCCTTCCCGGTAGCATAATGGTCAGTGCAGCCGACCGGATTTCGGAAGACCCAGGTTCGATTCCTGGCTGGGTCGGGTGGGCGTTTAATTTTTTCACTGTATTTTTATATAAAAATAATTAGATTTGTATAACTTTCATATTAAAATTCACTTTTTTCTTTTGGTTAACACATTTAAAAATCTGCAATTGATCATTTAAAGTGTGTACAATTGTAACTGATAAATGTTTAGCCGTGTTAAAAAGCTTTGTGTACCGATTACCTAGATATATATGTTATACAACTTGGTTAAAAAAAAGAAATGGGATTGGTGAGTTTGCGCGTTCAGTCATTCGAAAGTGGTTGTGAGATCAGGCCCTTGTTGATGACACAAGTCGATTAGAAATAGAGAAAATAATTACTTTTACATTGCATCCAATCAAACTAGTTATTGCAACAAATAATATTGAGAAACGAGACCTAGGAACGGGTTTACCCATTATTAGGTTTTAATATAAGAGAGAAAGAGACTTAATGATGCAACAATTTAACATTAATAGATAACTATAGGTAATATCAGTAGCTGCGAAATGTTTTGTTGACTATTTGTCACATCTTTGAATCCTTTTTCCGTATATTATATAAGTAGAGTGAGTTACTCATTAAGGTTAGGTTACGATGACACCGACATGTCAGTGAAAGACAAAAGGCACTTAATGAAATAAGGTTAAAAAAATAAGGTTTTAATAATTTACGTTACAAAAAAGTTTTTGTATTTCACTTCATCTGACAGTTGAAGAAAGGCGAAGTTGGGTGTCCACTTTCTTTAAACAGCCGCAATACAACAATGTTGCTAATACTGTTGTTATGGCGACCAATTTAAGTAAGATGGTGGTAGCTAGCCAAGTAGACCCCTGCGGCCAGCCAAGCCGAGTACAAGCCGGGCTGAGTCCGATGGTCTTAACACTTAACCAGAGAGGTGTTAATGACTGTCATAACATTGGATAGGCCCGGTGACTTATAGAACAAGAATTATTCACCTATTTTAGGTACCAGTCACCACTAGTCAATTTAAAGACAAATTAAAAAAAACTTTTTTGCGAACATTTCTTAATTTTAGATATTTTTGTTAAATTTGTTTTTCAAAAATTGTAATTTGTTCGCAACAAATATGGCGTCATATTATATATAACTTATATACTCATAATTAATATTTACTCTTTGACATTACTTATCTTGCTTTACTTTTTTTAATTGTTCAATTGTACTGACATTAATTTATAATTTAATCACTAAAACTTATTTGAAGTAGTCTTAGAACAATTGTATTATTATGACTTCGGTAAAAAGTTGCTTAATGTGTGTTAAGTTAAAAAGTGCATATGTATATTATTATTGAACTTGACAGTACTTACCAACCGGTTTGTGAGGAGAAAGTAAAAGTATATGTTTATAATTGATAATCTAGTTATACGTAAACGAGAACAGATTGATTTATATTCAATTTCTAGAATAAAATTTCTTAAAATACATTCTCTTATAGACAAAAATATCAGTCACCATATAAAATGTGCTTATGTTTGTATTTGCTTACTTACATCGAAAGCAAAAACAACTGAAATTCAAATATTTTTTTTAAAATATTTTAATTGATAACAATCGGTTGGTACCGATCAATTAAAATATTACATATCATATTGGTACGGTTGATTCGTATTTTATTACTTAATTAAAGTAAATACTTTTTTCTTACCCATGCCAATCGAATATAAGACATTTTCTATTCTATTTTGAATGATGATTTTATTTATGGCTTTAATTTACTAAATTATTGAGTAAACAAAAATATATGTATATTTTAAATTAATTTTATGATTCTACGACAATACAACATTTTGTGACCGTATTTGAAGTTAATTCATTAGTGACAATTACCAACGTTACTGGGGGCATGACACGGCAATGCTAATTACTGGCAAATACTGGACATTTTGACAGTCTGTTGTCAAAAATGACCTGTTATTTCTGGTTATTTCGACGATGATGACATACTCTGGCCCTTGTTAGGGAATATCTAAACGTGTCCATTTTTGTAGTATTAAAAAATTATACGTCTGAGAGTACTTAGCCTATTTATATGTGTATGCAAAAAAAGATAATGTTTCAAACTTATATTTCAATAAAAATAAGCAGCTTGTAAAGTTCCGACTATGGAACAGTTAGTTAGACGAGGGATACTTAAGCCCATGAAAGGAAATTAGCTAGAAAACTCAAGCAATATGTTATGTAAAAGTTTTTTAAACAAAATACAACTTAGAACAGAGTTTTCATTAGAAGATTCATTGTAGTATTCAAATCGCATAATGCTTACGGACTTGCATTGCTAACAACTTATTTGTGTTTTAAAGATAAATGAAGCCAATAAAGTAGCGCAGTGCGTAATTTTAAGCGTGCTATTTGCGCTTTTTTGTTTTGTGGAGAAACTTTTTTTTCCTTATTTATAAACTAAGTCATTAATTAAATGTTAATTAAGAAAACTTAATAAGTTTCCTTCTTGAGGATGAGCTGATATTGAAAAGATCAATGTTGAAATTGCTGTCTTACTAAATGTATTGATGATTGATTACACTAGCACGGAAAAACGTTTGATCATCCTTTATTGCTAAAATGACTTTAACTTTGAGCTTTGTTATATCTTTTATTGTTTAGGAAGGTAAATTGCAATCCTTATTAATTTTGTTTTCATTGGTTGCATATCCTTAGCGATTACTTTTATTATCGTAAACGGCCTTTCATTATTGTTAATGGTATCAAAACCATATAGTTTTTTAAATTTTGTCTTGTTATGCCATACAGCAATAATGAGAATCATAATAGGAAAATAATGTAAATTATTTGACCTTTTATCAGCAGCCATCTGCTGGTGATATATAATGAACAAGCGCTCATTCGCTGTAGAAAAAAAAGAGTTATAACATCCATTCTTTTTCTAATCAAAATTTATCACTGTCAAAATCTATGGTAGCCATTTCAAAACTTTTAATTACGACTTTAACATATAAATCTGCATCGCCAAGTTAACATATCAAATTAGAATTTACAAACAAAATAAAGTGTATAATTTTCATATAAAAGCTGCATTATTCATAGTGAAACCAGATTATGGACTAGCAGAAATCAAGTTATACGTAGATTAAGCTGATCAATGCAAATCATTGATCAGTGGGCGTGCACGCCGATCGGCGGCGCTCGACGCCCAATCGCGTCGGTGAAAGGGAACGCGCATTTGCGTCACAGGCTCCTTTGGCCTTGCGCTCTTATGTAGTGTCGGGTAATTGGTAGCTGCCGCGTGTAAACGGGCCCTCTTTGTTAAAAGCTCATAATGTCGAGAAAGGGTTTTTATTATTTTACCATCAAGTGAAATGAAGGCCAAACGCTGTGTGACGCGCAAGTGATACAAATAGCGTAGCTAGCGCTGTAGCATCATAGAGCTGCGTACACCGTGTCATTGTGTATTGCAGACCGCATTTTTGTATTTGGATTCAGCCAAATTATATGTTTAGCCACTCTATATTTATTTCTTTCTCTAATTGAAACGATAACATAACCAATAAAAATAATTAAAGACACAAACAGGTACAATAAGACTTACACCATGTATCCTGCTCACAAAACCGTAAACACTTGTACAAGATTTTTTATATATTAAAGTCACTCCACCAAACTCAACGATCAAAGGTGACCTATTCAACCATTACCGAAACGCGGCAGAAAATTAAAAGCTAGAGAAGAAAACAAATGTTCATTGTTATCACACGGTATACGCGTCGTAGCAAAACCATGAGCAATCAAAATAAAAAAAATGTATATTACGAGCATTGTCAGAGGTAGGTTAATTGTCACAAGTCTTTTATAATAGCTGATTTTAATGTAAACTGCGTTGAAGCTTTTAACATTAACACAAGTAAAATTATTATTTTAAGTCAGTAAAAAATCTACGCAAAATGTAAACAAAAAATTTGACAACCTCCGTAGCCGAGTGGCGTGCACTTTGGGCGGCGCTAACTCCGAGGTCCCGGGTTCGATTTCCGGTCGGATCAATGTCGAATACGAACTTTTCGATATTGTGTCGGGTCTGGGTGGTTGTGGTACCGTCGTTGTTTCTGATTTCCATTAAACGAGTGCTTTAGCTACTTATCTTATCTTATCTTAGTGGGGCCTCTTGCAGTAACACTTCGACCCATCGGGATCTTTTGTGCAACCCCGTCCTTTCACTCTTCTTCCTCTGTAAAGATAGATGCCATAAGTTTGGCCACGTCCTTAAGGGCGAAGAGCCTGAAGTCCTCCGGTTTCGGATAAGCCGACCCCAGGAGTCCCATTCTTTTCCTAGCCAGAGAGTCACAGTCACACAGTAGATGCTGCATTGACTCCGTTTCCTCTCCACATGCCCTACACAAGCTATTTGTTGATAGATGCATTCTGTGGAGCATTTGTTTTGTGGCATAGTGCCCTGTCAAGGCACCGATGGTTAGTCGGGCCTGCCTTCTACTGTCTCCGCATATGAACTTACTCCGTCCTAAGGCGTTTTCACCTAGGAAGGATTTGGAGTGTTTCATACCCGGCTGCTCCTTCCATACGATGCCATGCCTGTTTACTTACCTTGTGATCGAACAATGTATGTGATGTTGTCAAATATACAACGTGTAACATTGTAAAATTAAAAGATCCAAAGTGTATCCAATCTAGATCTTGTATGTGTTGTTACTGAGACATAAGTATTAACTTTAATTTGTCATGCAATTGTAAATTAAATATTTATATTAGTGTAGTCAGTCATGCGCGTCAGGCGCGCATAAGCAAGCAGCAGTGATCACAAATGTAATTACACAAAGGTTACTAAGCCATTGGGGCTGTGACTTGTTTATTTTGATGTGACATCACAAGTATTTTAAAATCTAATAATCCAATATTTTATTGTTATAATTTTAATGCTTTGACCAAATACTCCTTCTCAAACAAAACAAATTTACTATTTTTATTATTTTTATTACTTTTGATTATTATTATTATTTTCATTGCTTTCGTGTAACATCTGTAATTAAGATTGCATTTAGAAAGATCAACTATTATATAAAATGTTTACTCATCAATGATTTAATGTTAATCTTGTTGATGTTAATAAATAAATAAATAAAGAGAAATATTTTAGTAATGAAAAATTTCATAGCTAATCATTATGTCTTAGTAACTCTACATACAAGATCTAGATCGGATACACTTTGTATCTTTTAATTTGTACCACACCTTTCTGTTCCACGTTGTATAAAATAAAATAAAATAATAAATTGTGTTATTGTAATGTTGTTATGAGCTCCATACGTCATGGCGGTTTTAGACAGCGGGCGGTCATCTGCCTGTAACAAATCGACGTTATAGCCACAGCAAATGTCCGCAGCCCGCCATTCAGCACCGTAACTAATCCGACCATTAGTATTTGCAACTGCTGTTTCAATCAAATTGAAACGGTAAAAAGAGCTTATAAGTAAAAGAGATCTGTCTTATTTATTTACAAAGCCGAATCTTTACGATTCAAAAAGCCATGCCATTAATATCGGTGGGTACTTCAAAAGGCAAGTTAAAAGTAAAAAAAAAGTTAATGTGTAAGTTTTATTTTGAAGAAACAATTTTTACGCGATGTATTGCAAAACTTTTGAGGAGCTCGATGGCGCAGTGGTTAACGCGCTCGGTCTACGATTGCTGAAGTAAAGTAACTTTCAATTGGCCGGTCATCGGATGGATGACCAAAAGTTTATAATCTCGAGCTCCTCGGTGTTTCGGAAGGCACATTAAGCTATTGGTCCTTACTGCGTTAGTTGTTAACAACCACCAATCCACACTGGGCCCGCGTGGTGGTTAATGGCCCGATCTCCCTATCCATCCATAGGAAAGGCTCGTGCCCCAGCAGTGGGAACATAAAATGAGCTGACGAAGACTGCAAAACTACACTGCTCGAGGATTAAAAATATTATTAAAATAAAATTGTTACTACCTACCTACCTAACTACCATCAGCTCATTTTATATCCCCACTGCTGCTGGGGCCCGAGCCTCATAGAAATGCCACAGGTAAATAAACAATCACGCGAGCCCAGTGCAGATTGGGGATTGTTAACTACTGCTAATCCGGGACTTAACGTGCCTTTCGAATCACGGAAAATTAGAACTACCAAATCAGTTTATTCTGTTTGTAGGTAAAGTCACTAAAAAGTACGCACTACCAAAGAGTACGTATTCTTATAGGTACGCAATTCTGTTTTTCCTATTGGCAAACACGCATTCGTGGGATTAATAAATACTACATACCATATTGACTACCATACCATACCATACCATACCCTACCATACGATAACATACCATACCATACCATACCATACCATATTAACCATACCACGTTTTTATTTTTTTATTCGTTATAGGCAGGTATTTGACCACAGCTCACCTGATGTTAAGTGACGGTGCGGTTGACGATGGAACATTCAGATTATACCTTTCAGGGAACACACTCGCAGGCAGCGCGTTCCATTCCCTAGCTGTACGCACTAAGAAAGTTGAACTGAATCTATGTTACAGGCAAGTTACTAAAAGGTTTAAATATTATTCAATAAGTAGCATTGTCGTACCCTTTGGTAGTGCGTCCTCTTTGGTAGCTTTACCCTATTGTCAAGTTATGTGCAAAAATAATAATAATAATTTTATATAGTGTTGTAATCTAGTCTGTATCGGTGAAGTTATCTGGAACCTGTTGTAACTGACTTATTTACATCGTAAATATATCACAAAACGTGACTTTATTTACGAGATATTCTTAAATGCTTAACCCATTTTATTCTACAAGTTGTGTGCTTTTGAAATGACAAATTCAATCAAAACAAGATTCTATCCGAGTATGTAAACAAACTACAAATTTTGACAACATCTTATTACAAAAAAATATAAATTAAAAATAAAGTACCTAGGTATTTTTTTCTGGTGTCCCAGTACTTAGTTTTAATTCAAAACAGTTGCAATTAAAGTAGATGTGCAGAAAAGAAAAAAAAGACGAGTCTGTCTTAGCAACAGTAAGACACAAAGCTAGCGGCCATTTTGTCGACAGCGGCGGGGCGGGAAAACCAGGGACCTTGACAACTGGTTACAATCACTGCGCGCGAGCTTCGCGGCAAAGTCGCGAGATGAAAATAAGCCAGTTATATTGTTATCTTAAGTTTACGCGAACACCACACATTTAAATAAAATACTTTATACGCGTACACTTTATTTAAGGACCTAGTCGCGATTATTTTATATTTATTATTTGAAATTAAATGAAAAATATTTATTTGGAGCATTTAAAACAATTTATTAGACATTTTAAATTTAACTATGCAACTGAAATAGAAATATAAAAATGTTTACTCACTACAAATAGTCACCACTCAGCTCATACCATGACATTGACGTTCCAAGGTGCTGGTATTCTGTAGAGGCCATAGAGAGGGAGGCGTAGCTCCAGACATAAATATTCTAGATTCAAAACATCAGAATTGAAAAATATGTAAAATGGAGGCGAATACATTGGTAAGAAATGTAGTTCATGTATCCAAAAAATTAACAAAACTTTAAGTCGTGTAAATAATCCGATTATAAAAGCTTATCTAATTTACAATATGGTTCATTATTTTTGTTAGAAACAACACTGAATACTTTTAGTACCTTGAAACTAGTAAATTAGGTATTTAATACATTTATTTAGTCTATCAACAACCGTTATCATATAATATACAAGTTTTAAATAACAAGAGTCGCTTATCTGATTGTGCCAATAACTTATAGACAAACATAACGTTATATTTTATAAAAATCCTAAACAGACACTTGGTCCCGTAATTTGGAGCATCGTATACATTGACCAAACATTAATTAAAAGTAAAGATATATCTAATGCTGTATGAAATAACGTATTATTAATAAGTTAGTTAAGTTAGTTCAACACTAATTTAAATGCTCCACTCTTAGTTAAATCTCATATTTGATGTATCTATTCAATTTAATTGTTGTTACTGAAGTGACGTCAGCTATAAATAGGGAGAGCCCATCTAAAAAAGGCAATGTTATCAGCCATCTGTATCAACAGCCTGCAATCAGCTCTTGCCATTTAGCGCTAACTTGGCAAGACGTGTCAGTGACGTCAATGTAGCGTCTGCCGACGATTACGCCATGCAAATTCTTCGAACATATTTTTTGAGTGCCAATACAAATAACAGCATTTATTTTGTAATCGCTTTTCGAACTATCATGGTAACTCACATTAGAATACGATTAAACGGATTATTAATTGTCTCTGTGGTTTAGTGGGTAAGCGGTC
Source organism: Eudonia mercurella (assembly GCA_963082485.1). Lineage (NCBI taxonomy): Eukaryota > Metazoa > Arthropoda > Insecta > Lepidoptera > Crambidae > Eudonia > Eudonia mercurella. Next base: position 2,977,077 of record OY720027.1, on the reverse strand, counting down.
TCAGACTCAGTGGACCCGAGTTCGATTCCCAGCGGGGAGTACATGCATGCACACGGTTTAGTTGTTGATAGGATTTTTTACGAAATCCGTCCGCCTAGCTAGCTACTATCATCTTATCTAATGTGGCCACAACATTAATGTTAGTTTAAAGTATTGTTGTATTTTGACAATTTGACATCGAAAGCTAGAGCCTCAGTATTTGAAGATTCCGGGATAAATGCGCTTCTACCATCGTCATTATCGTCACTTATTACCAGGTTTCACTTGATGGTGACCCTCGCGCGCCATATGTACGCACGGTCGTACGTAAGGTGGCCCGCTTATTATACCTACAGCGCGGGACGCGTTAAGAAAGGCCTTCCTATGACATGGGGCCTTGCGGCCCGAGTTGCCAATATCTACTGAAGGAAACGGCCATAAAGACAAATAGAAGACTAACTAAAAGTTAAGCTTTATTTTTTCACCCCGAGCAGGCCAGAAGAAAAATCAAGTTGTTGTTTTTTACTATTGTATATTTTCTTAAAATTAATGTAAAGAAATCATTAGAAGTTTTTTATCTGACTGGACAAAGCAGCTATTTTTATTGGTGTCCGAATCATCAGTGAAAAAAATAATAAAATTAAAAAGTGTCAATTCGGACACTGTGTCCGAATATAATGTGTCCGAAACGTCACCTAGCCTTTCAAACGAGGCGTGAAGAGACTCCTTGTAGGCTGGCAGAGTGAGGGTGACTGATACTATGTTGTTTTCACGCTGCACCAGTTAGTTGTCTTCGCGTCGCGTGTCGCGTCGTATAGTATAGTGGTATCAATTACCGAGCTTATTGTAAAAAAGCGCTTCTCATTGTAGCATATAAAAAAACATTTCTAAATTGTATGATAGATACTACGAATCTAGAACGTGACACAACAATACTGCTTTGCGGCACAAATTATTATTAGGGTAGTCGCCATCCAGCCGAGTTCTGGGCACATGCCTACCACCAGGTCCCTAAGACACGTTACACGATTTTGACGTTTATTACAATTACCAATGACCACATAATGGTGTGTCGTAGTACGATTACATTATGTCTAATCGTACGAACTTTGTTCGTTAGATAACACGTCGATAACCGCTAACTTATCTTAATATAATATAATGCGTGTGTACAAAAAACGTACTAGCTATCGGGAAGTTGAACAGTGCGCAGTTAAAAAAAATAACACTTAGTAGCAATAAACATTGCAGGGTCAAAAAATATCGAATATCGTGTGTGCATTAGTGAGCAATTGTGACGAGTAAAATGCAGTCGCTACAATGGAATGAGTGGGGCGAAACGTGTCGCGAGATATGTAGACAGGTATTTGTTTGATGTTTGTTTGATAATTGTTTTATTGATAATGTTTATGAAAATTGCAATGAATAATAAAATGCAACAATGCATATTGAAATGTTAATCTTTGTACGGATCTACTTGTGATCTTTACGAATATATTTTTTAAATAAATTTCGAATCCTCTGCAGGGGATTGAGAACAAAGAAACTGTGTTGCTATGAAGTAGACGTATACTCGTAGGTACGTATAAAGTGTTTCGGTACAAATAAAAAAAACGTTTTAAATAAAAAAAAACTTTATACCAAATTGCTCCACTTAATATTGCTTTTATAACTAAGTTTAAGTCAACATCAGTTTTTTTGCCATTATTATTAAGGGCTTATCATGTTGTGCAATAAACATTATTTTTTTAAATACATATGTTTAAAGCTAGCATGTGACAAAGCAATTAGATAAAGGATTTCTATATTGATTAGAAATTTTACGAGCAATGATTGATAGATAACTTATCTTTTGTAATCCACGCAAGTACCGATAATGTACTTACGTGGAGCTTTTATTGCTGAAGTTAACTGTTGGCACTATTCTACTTTTAAAAACGCAGATTACGTTGTAATTTATCATTGGATTTGCACACTTATTAGAAGTGGATAAGATATGTTTTATATTTCTTGCGCTACTGTTTAAATAAAGGTTCAGGCAGGATAACAGTGGCGCCTGGTTTCAATAGTATTTTAACATGGTCCAAGTTTTGAAAAGACTTAAATAAGCTATATAAGACATACAGCACAAACTACCTATGCTTTACACTCTCAATGAACAACACACATATAAAAAAATATACAAATAATGGTGAGAAAGGCGGACTTATGTCTGAAAGAGTTCTCGACCAGAGTCCCTAAAGAGCATTATTTTATTAGTGCAAACAAAAAACAACTATTTTAATAACAATTGTTTACGCCTTCATAGCGTAATGGAATTTATTAATGTAATAATAAACTCGATTTTGTTTCTTCTCTGCATTTAATCAATTTAAAGTAAATTGGTACAATTTGCATGTGCTCAACGGGAGAAAAAAAGGAAGATTAAAGTGACAGATTGCTTCATAGACTACTCCACTAGAAAAGGGCAAAGGAATAAATCTCGTTCAGCCAGCCAAGTGATGACTAAGGTAGGCGTTACCAACAATAATAACAAGCTTTATTGTATAATCTTTACTTCAGATAACTCATGATATTCAGATAATGCAAAACCACATATCAATAAATTTATTTATTGTAACTTTGTAACGAAATTTCATCTATCTTTCTATATACCTAGCTTGTTTACTGTTTAAATTTGCGTCCTTCATTTTTATGTACTGATGATATTAATATCAGAACATCCAAAGAAACATTTTTGTTTTTGATTGTGATTTGTGATGTGGTATACTTGTGTTTCAAGACAAAGTAATCTCACGAATGCATTAAAGTGTTTGTGCAAAACAGTTTAGTGCGTGGGCGCAGGTATGAATGAATGGATCGCTGTGACATAAGACTTAGTCAGTCGGCAAAACCACTTGCACAACACAATAGACCATAAAAAGTTTTCATATAATATTCATATGTCGTTAAATTGTTATTGTAAATGATTTGACGATACTCTTTTGCACTTGATTCTTATGAAAATTTTTTATTGAAAAAATTGTCAAACAGCATCCAATTCATAGGAACACCAAAAAAAGTTAGAAACACCTCAAATTTAAGTAAAATATGTTGTGTTTTGTGAAATTAGGGTATAATATCTAAATAAATCTAATCTTGTATTGACTAGAACTGTCTTTGATCCTTTCCTTTGCTTTAATCGATTTGATGTTGAATGTACTTAGGTCTAAAGGGCATATATTGGGCAATTCAAATTATTTTCCTATTACGATTATTACGCTATTTAACGATTACAATTTTAATCGTTAGTTAGCAACATCTTGGTAATTCACAATTATGATTCATATTTACAATATTTACTTTATTCATAAAAAACAATAAAAATAATAATTACAAATTCATAAATAAACTTCAACCAACTCGCCTGTCCGAGGAAAAGTGATCAATATGCTAGCGGCATTGCCCTTTTGAATGGCCAAGCTAATGCGCTGTGCGAAAAAATGACCTGATCTCCGGTCACCCGTTGCCTCGTACAGACGAGCAGGTCCCCATGGGCCCATCGTCTCCACAGCAAAGGGGAGGAAAAAGTAAGTCTACATTCATATTTGTATTATATGTATTAACCTACTCTTATAATTGTTATAAACTTACATAAGAAAACTTTCATTTTAAATTAATGTCACCTATATTGAATCTGTTTATTACATATCGATGGCGTTGATGTCTTTTTAAGGCACCATTGACCCAAAACCTAAATCTAGAATTAAATGTATCCCAAATTAAATCTTGATTATATCTATGGAAATAAAGAAACTGACAAAATATTATAAACGAATATATAATGTTTTTTTAAGCAAGATCAGAGGTTAATTAAGATTTTAAAGCAAATCGTCTTATTTTCTTTCCTATTTTTGTATTTTTTTATCACATTATTAACACAAAATTATTATTAAAAATACCTATAAAGTAAGAGAAGAGTCATAGAAGAGGCTTCTATGTATTGCAGTGGCTCGACTAACTAATGATTTGGTCATAATAGGTATTTTTGAAAAAATCTCAAAAAGTATTTTTGTTTTTTTTTTTTTAAATTCTAATTAAGCCCTTGAGCGTCGAGCGACCAGCAAGTGGCCGATAACAATTAAAATTCTATTGTGTCTGGTATTCGACGCTTGAGCTCTTAATGTTCAAAGTAGTAATGATTATGAATTCCCATTATTCTTGAAGGATAAAGAAACTTAAGCGACGAAAAGTAATCTAATGATATAATCTAAAGTACTCGAGATACAATTTTACTAGAAGAAAACCAACTAGCCTCAGGAAGCTCGAGCGGGAATCGAACCCACGAACTGTGGATGACGGGTCCAATGCTCTGACCACTGAGCCTCGTGGTAGTAGTCAAGTAGCTCAGCGGTAGGCTTTTTCTTGTAAAATTTTATTTTTTAACTATAAATAGCATTGTGAATACAAAATTCAAAATAATTAAAAAGTGAAAACATTGTATATTTCTTATATTTAATAATTATATTTTATTTTGATAATAAATAATTATTATAGGTAATTTAAAAAAAAATATTAGTATATAAAACTATCAATATATTATAGATATATATATAATATTTTATATTTTATATCCTACTATAATATAATATAAAATTAATTCACAGTAATGAAACATAACTAAAAAAAGTACGTATAAAGTACTCAACCTTAATATTAATCGTCTAAGTCGTAAAATCGTATAAGTTTGGACGACGAAAAAAAAAACAAAAAAAAAATTCGTTAAAATTCATAATTCTATTTTACGTGACGTTTCCCATGTACGAACGATGATACTTATGATGTGTAATCTAATAAACTCATCAATAATTGATCAATTAGAAAATTAGCGATAATCATTTCGAAGCCTTAAATGGAAGCACAACCAACGAGCCATTGTAAACAAACCGTCACAGTTTCCCACGTACTACATGTGAGCACATTCATTAACATTTTTAAACACAACCACTCACAACCAGCACGTTTGGGGGCCGTAAACTAATACTGCATGGAACAATAATGGTTGTCAATCCATTTTGTTTTCGCCTAGCTACTCACGCTAACCAATAGCAAGACAGCTGGATGGGTACAAGGAGCTAAGGCTACGAAAAGAATGCAGTTTTGTTCTATATGTATTACGTGCAAAATTAAGGCTGAATTTTTTGGAAAGAATTTTCTGTAAGCCGCCGATGGCTTTTACAGCTTTACGGACTGTTTTGGGGTGCGAGAAACAAAGGTTCCTCAAGACGTGTTGATCGATGTAGGGAATGGCGTCATGCAGTGCAATATTACCGTCCCCTAGGTCCTATGGCTCCTGAGGTGGTAATCTCACTCTGTTGAATTAATTATGTTGCCGGTCTATTTTATTGTCATGCAGCAACAAAGAATACCGAGTGGGTATAGTGAGCTAGAGTTTAAACTTTGATAACGCAGTTTTGTTTCCAGTCTCTTCTCGCTCAATAAAATACTGAAGCTACGGCCCCTAGCATCTTTAAATGGAAACACACACAACTACAGATTGTCTTTAAAACATCATAGTGTAATTATTGTTTTAACGATTGATGAGAATTTTAATGGGAGTTTAGCGTTCTAATGCTCCCGCGAAAACTAAGGAATGTCGAGAAAATTGTTGTGCAGTATATGAATGTGAACACTGAGCTACACTCGTAATGCCCAGATGACCAAATTTCATGAAAACTCCTTTGCTTCGGAAGGTTGTGGTCATAAGAAAATGAAAAACTTTTTTTTTATATGTTTGAAAAAACCACTTTTGCCTCCTCTTATATCGCATAGAACCTCTATTTATAGCCTTACCTCGAATAAGCTAGAAGCAATGTTGCACAGTAGGACATTTATAGATGACAGTTATCAATAGGTTATAATGAGTGTGTCAAGAACAAAAGAGCTCACGAGACAAGTACTTACCTACGAACGTGTTGCACCGCACACATTAATGAACTCTAACTGCAACGTAATAAGTGACGTATTTAACTGGCCAATGCCATAACATCATTACTCATATACGCCGATTACGCGCTTCCGTTTTTCCTAAGGTTTTCCTAACGATACCACTTAAATCGATCACATCCGATTCTGTAATGCTCTTGATACGTTAAGTGGGAATGGCACGGATGTCGTAGTCATTACCGCCCTCGTGGTGTAATGGTTAAGACCACCGGTTGAGATCCAGAGGTCTCGGGTTCGATTCCCAGCGGGGGTTATATTTTAGTATACTCGGTTTGGTCAGTGGGCTTGTTTGCCCGCGTGGCTAGCTACCACCATCTAATCTAATTATGTCCCCAAGTATTAAGTCTTTAATCGCCGTGGTGGTTACCGGTGACCGACAAACAATAAATTTTCTATTGTGTCTGGTTTTGCGGCAGTCGACGTGTTAATGTTCATAGTGTTCAAAGTGTCCTGCTATGATAGGGCATTTTCCAATATTTTTGACGCTGTAAGGGAGAAAAGAGCTGGAGTTTCTTGCCGGTTCTTCTCAGTACAAGATCTCCTGGCCAGAGTAGACTTACGAACCGATGGCATAGTGACATTCATAAGAGCTACTTGTAGCCTAAACTGAATAAATGATTTTGAATTTTGAATTGAATTTTGAATAGCATTGTTGTGTTACGGCAGCTAGAGATAAGATAGCCAGTGCCTCAGTAGTTGAGGACTCCGGGTGAAGAACTCTTCCACCTTCGGCCTTATCATCACTAACATCAGGTGTGATGAAAGCCAAGCGCTAACCCGTAATAAAAAAAATAGATTTATAAAATTGTTCGTCACGTTGATCTTGCCATATGTATATGCAACAGGGGTTATCCCAAATCCTGTTAAAGATTAAAATCTTCACGATACGAATAAATAAATGGACATAAAAACATGCTTTTCCCACATCATATTTGATTCTCATTATTCCCATCAGCAGCGATTAGAATCACTTCAACTTCTCTCTTTGCATCATCGAAATGAATTCGTCATTGTTGGTGTGTTGTAAAACCGAAGCTTTGAACACTATTATAATAAATGGTGTTTTCCCTTGGCCACTGCGAACCAACAGATTAAGATTATATAAAAATGATGACGCCATCAAATTTTATTACGTAAAAGACTTTTGTTTTATATAAAATTACTTTAGCGTTTTGCCACATGGTACATGCTTGGCAATTTTATTTGTTAATTGATTTTCAGCTTAATTAAAACTACAAAGTAGTAGGAATAGTTTTAGAAACGGTAGTAAATTTCAAACTTTAATAAACAGTTTTCTGATTGTAATTTGAAAGTCAAGTACATTAACTTAATGAATGTTTACCAAAGTGTTTTAATTTAGGAAGTCAAACAAATCGAAACCGATATTACCAATTTAATTGATAATGCACTATATTACCGAACATTGGAAATTGACAATAGAACGGAGAATTTCTGTTGACATCGCACGTCACGCGTAACATAATTAAGATAACAGTGACGTATGCTTGGTTCCTATGTAGGTTCTATTTAAAGTTGTGTATTAGTTTATTTGAGCGTATTTCCCGCTGTGACGCAGGCATCCATTGAGGCAAGGCTTCGTGCGCTCGCGCACAACTCAGTGGCTGTGTGATCTATCCGCCGCGCACACGCACTCATGGACCGAAAAAAATACAACCTCCAATATTTATCTTTGTTTAACCTAATTTATTGAAAAGTTTGTGCAGCGCGAGGTGCATTCCACCGGCCGGCAAGTTAACCTAAAAAGTTTGACGTTTCGACATGGGTGCAACGTCAAAGGTGCATCAACCCCGGTTCATCTTTGACATTCGGAGGTAATTGTGTGAGTGCGGTTTCTGTTTTATAAATATTGGAGTGACAATAACGTTGACTTAATATGGAGGGAGAAAGTTGGCTGTACAAAGTGAGTTGATCAGTTTACGCATTAGGTAAGCCGGTGTTGTTGTGGTGGCGCTGGAGGTTTCCGATTTTCGCTATTTAGTTGTAGTGTTCTGTGACTCTATTGTACTTACCTTACCATCAGATATCTTAAGCAATGAAGTTTTTGAATCGCTACGATTAGACATGATACTTTAAATCTCAACGAATATAGCAATAATCACAAAATTTTATTACTAAGACACACGTGATTTTGCCAAATTGAACATCAACGTTTGAATTATAAGTGAAGACAGATTTAAGACAAATTTTATATGGTTCCAGAAAGTTTTTATACTCATCTACAGTCGTTACCCCTAAATGTTACAAAAACTTATGTTAAGAGCAATGAACGAATCTTGTAAAAACATTTCTAATCTATTGTAATAAGTGCTACTTTAGTACTATCCATTGTGATGCTTATTGCTCCGTTACCTGTACAGTCTAATGGGCAATTAAGTCTAATCACAGACAGACATCTAGTAACGAGACTTGAGTGTTTATTGTCGGATTATGCAAAATTTTCGCAATTTTTACTCTTTTGAGACTTCTTCGTAGTTTTATTGTTGCTCTTGATGTCTATAAAGCTCTTTTGACACCACTAATACTCTTATTATATAATTAAATCTAACCCATAGTGTAAGAATCTTGGTAACTTGGCAATTGAGATATCTCTGCATTTTTTTTGCTGCTTCTAAGTTTTGCATACCGGTCGTTTCAATCGTTAATCCGGATTAGTATATTCCGGATCACGAATTATTACAACTTAGTATTACTTTTATTGTTAATACACAAGCCAGACGTAAATGATCTAAGGTCACATACCTTCATTCACTACGGCGCGCGTTCCATTCAAGCTATGAGGTCTGCCAATAATTGATTTATCTCGCTCTATCATTAGGAAGCACGCTTTGTGCGAGTGAGACGAATGATATTACGTCTTAGGCCTATTGTCTATGCCGATAGTATGGAGTATGCTTCAGCGCGTGTTCGTGAAAACCCCAAGGCTCCGTCTAAATGTAACAGCAGGCTGCATTTGAATAGTCACGCCGAAATGCCTTACTACAATTTGGTGGCACAATGAAATGACGTCATTGACATTGTCTGCTTTTTAACCAGTTAGTTGCTATTAATCCTGTTTAGTAATGACAATACACGGGCGAACGCTCCCCGTTGCGTTCCATTCCGAAATCGTTGAACTAACTTTTCTCATTACACTTTACGACACTTTACAACTTACAATATTGTTTTCTAAATGTTACGCGAACATCGAAATCTAACACTAATGACGTATTATTTCGATAAATTTAAAATGTAAATAGGTACCTTTTGCAAGATCTGGAATTAAAACTGTGTACTTATGGGAACTTGGGGACCCGGGGACTTGTTTATTTTATTAAAGGTGCTAAAATAAATGGAATGCATTAAAAATACATCTTTCTAATATATGATCATACGGCGAAGTGTAAAATAGGAATAACCAATCTCTTTTTTTATTGGTGTAAGTTTACTTAAAATTTACCTACATTAAAAAAACTATATTTTATACTTACTGCTGTAAATAAATATTTTAACGGAGTTGAAAGTTTTATGAATGAAATGATGTCATGTCAGGTAGATCTGATACAATTTGATATAAAACAATCGTAGCAAACTACAAAATAATGATCTACCTTTAAAAGATCATTTAAAATGCATCAACACAGACAGTTTCGACTAAATTTCGAAGATACCAATGACGAATATCAATTAAGAATTATTACTTTGCGACTAAGTTTTAATAAAGATTACTGTTTTTAGTAACACAAGTAAATAGTCTTGGATTTTTTTACGGTAGGTTTTCTAAGACAACAACTTTGCGATTTATCAGAATATATGAAAACCTTTTCACAAAAACATAAACTCAATGTTTTTTTTTATTGAATAAATAAACGTTTTACTTATTAAGATAAGATAAGATACTTAATTGGTGTATCAACTAAAAGGATATCACTAAAGATTTTTAGAGAACATGATTAAGTTACCATGTTCTTACCTATACAGGGTGTTCGGCGCATAGTTGGACAAACGAAAACAGCGAAGTGGTGGGGTCATATACTATGTACTCACGCCCAAAACTGTCCAAATCTATTTCATTCTGTTTTCTTGTCGTTTTGTGGATATCTATGGGTTTAAGCGGTGAATTCTGGTGTTTTTTTTAACTTATCAATAAAATTCATTTAAAAAAAAATATCATGGACAAATGTCAAACTTGTTGGGCGTGAGTACATAGTATATGACCCCACCACTTCGCTGTTTTCGTTTGTCCAACCATGCGCCGAACACCCTGTATTTCAAATTAAAGAGAAGTTGCCTTTAAACTGAAATCTAGGTTAATTATAAAACTTCTTAGTGTCGCAGCCAATCAACATTCAGAATAAACTTGGAGTTTCATATTCATTTAACATAACAAGTCTTTCAGGACCAACATACGTATCGAGAAATAAAGACCTACAAACAGTGATTCTCAAACAAGAATTCTGTATGCAGTCCTAACAATTATTTCTAACTACGTGAGAAGCGTATAAATGGCAATGCTCATTGTGTTTTTTAATCTAGTTCCGAGATAATACTTGTATGTCGTTGATTACCTGAACCAACCGGTTGTTACTGAACATTTTCATGTTGGGCCCGCATTCAGTCGTAGTCAGGAAACAAGTGCGATGGGTCTGCCTTTGCTTAGGGTAAGGATTGTTGGCCTTTTTGGCTTCTAAGTACGCACGCATGCACACCAGATGACCACAATCTGTCAAATTTCCTTAATAAAAAAATAAAAAAAACATTCATTTATTGGGTAACTTAAAGGTAGGTACAAATAGCAGTGGCTGGAGCCTCCTTTTAGACACAATTTGCCTGTTTCAAGAGGTTCCGCTCTTTCTTATCTCTAAGGTATACATTGAAGTTATCATGTACTTAATAGACTTTGAACTCTCTGTATATGTAATACGGTTGAACATTTATTGAAGTAATTTGATAGTTTTCTAGGATAGGAGGATAGTCTGATGTGCCTGTACATACTATTTTATACAAAGTTAAATCATTTATTAAAAATATGTAAACCTTTACAAGCACTATTTGAAGTCGAAACTTTTAATAACTCCAAATTGTAGTAAACAAAAATGTTTGTTTAAAAACTAAATGACTGAATCTAACACCAGTTTAGATTTTGGGAGAGCGTTCGACTGAAAATAGCTGACAAAAATTCAGGAGGCTTTTTCAATTTAAACAGCAATTCTTGATTATAATCAAATTGCCAATCTTCGTAGACACCATTGTGCCACTTATTTGAGTAAGTAGTGTTACATTGCGAGTCAATTTACTAATTAAAGGTCCAAGTGTACAGGTTTACGTTAAACTTTTCAGTTTTTCTGCTTAATACATACATGATATTACATGATATTACATTTTAGAAAAAAGTAAAAGTATATTAAATTAAATGAAGTATTTGTTCAGTTTCTCATAATGAAGTAGATATAAAATATCATCATCATCATCATCATCAGCCCCTCCCGACCCACTGCTGGGCATAGGCCTCTCTTTGCTTGTGTTATTCGCCTCGATCCTGCGCTAATCTGGGCCACGTGCAACCCACGGTCTTGGTTAAAATAAATAAAATAAGAAAAAAATATAAAATAGATATAAAATATAATAAGGTTTATTAAACCAAACAAAAAAAAATTAAAAGCCGTATGGTTCCCACATCATCATCAGTCTATATTTATGTCCAGCAGTGGACTAATAAGTCCACTGCTGGACATAGGCCTCCCCAAGTGCACGTCACTGAGCACGAACCGCGGCTACTACTTAAATTCATTCACTCATTCATTAATTTATGTATCGCATGTTAAAATATATTTCTACATATACTATATGTCTACACAGCTAGTTAACTGAACACTATTGTTTATAGGTATAATTGTGAAGATTTGTTAATAGCATATTATTAACGTTAATCTTCCTAGAAATTAATAAATAAATAAATACTCTCATCCAGCTCTTGCCTTAACCTTAGCACTTGTTGCAGCATAATTATCACCTGCAACGTTGATATTAGGCGTATATATCTGGTCAGAGCTATCCAAGTTTTGGCACTAAAAAATAAACACGCTTTAGTTAATTAACATAACTCTATCCAAAAAAGGATATCAACAAAAATTTTAGACACCAATTAATACCGTTAAGGAATCGGATTGTATTATCAGAGTTAGAAGTCATTTAATAATTTTGTAAATGTTTTGATTACTAAATCACGTATCGACACAGTACGCAACTGTTCGTTTCATCTTCTACTGAGCATCACGACTCATGCTTATACCTAATTTAAGACTACTTTGACGTTAAGATAAACAAACAGAGTGTAAAAATGTTTATGCCATCTGGCATTATTCCCCTCGCGCGTAGTTCGTGACGTCAGACGGGCGATGACCAAACGCTTACAGCAACGTTTAACACTGGTACCAAAGTGGAAGAAGTAGAAAAAACGAGAATCTATTATCACCATTTCCAATTTACATTGAGATAATAACACGCGATGGCGGCATGCGAAAATTTTTGTCAGTGAGGTCTAATAACGAAAGAACAAAATCGGTCATGTAAAATTTTAGTAGGAATACAAATATTCCTACATAGCAAAGTCACCAAAACAGAAAAATTATGTTAGAAACGTTAGCTGTTTGTTTTACAGTTATTAATTATTTTACTATTGTCAACAGATGCCACAAACAGTACCTCGGTCTGGGTGCAGCCCCCCATCAGCTACACAGGACGAGAGAGCCGTACCTGGCTCGCCAGCTGATCTCCAGCACCTGCTGCGCTTCCTCGGCGCCGCATCACCGCCTGAACCTATGCTGCACTCGCCTCTGACACACTCCAAGCCTCCGCCTCCCTATCCAGAAGACAACAACCTCCTCGAACGCCTTTACGACTTCGAAGGGTACCCCACCCCCTCCCCTTCATCAGACGAGGGTTCCATTCCCACCGTGGCTTTACAACCCGCCTCACCGTACAACTCCCAACATTACTCGCCTATCTACATTAAAGAGGAACCTACAAGACTGTTAGTCCCTGAATTCGCCTCTCCCTATCCTCTGTCTCCTTCAGGCTCGTGTGCCTCATACGGTAGCTATAACCAATACTCCTCGCCAGTGCCACAGCATGAAGAATATATTGACATTGAAGAGCTCCTAAAAGAGAATCAGATTTTACAAGAGAGTGTACAACACAGTTACATCACACCAAAAATAGAAGTGGAGGAGCCACGAGATCACGTACTGCTGAGATCTGCACTTGAAGACACAACTTTCCAAAAACGGTTGAATCTAAAACCCATTCCATTGGAATTAGGGTCGATTAAAATGGAAGAAAGCAGTGGAGGTGACAACTCTCTGGTTGCACCTGACATCGACCGTGTGCTGTCTATGGCCATTGAACAATCTAAGAGAGATGTGGACAACACATGTACCGTACTAGGAATTTCACAAGGTGAGTCACAAAACAAAACATAGCTCAATATGTTAGTCATTAAACAATTTATTAAAGGTTGAATATCTATAAATGGCATAAGTATGAACAATCACGTCCACATAACACATGCATAGAATGTATGATGAATATGAAGTAGCATGACATGGGAACGTAGTAGCTGTATTTCTCGGCATCAATACTATTAGCCTGGCGATTATCTATGACGTCACAGTGACCTCAACGCAGTAAAAAAGTCAGCGTTTCTATGTAGATAATATGTAAGCTACTTCTTAAGCACATCGTGATTATAAATGGGTTCTGAGAACACAGACGGAACGGTTGGTTACGTAAGCTGAGCATTTACTTAACATTTATGTTAGGTTCATAAGCGATATTTAAAAAATAAACTATTAACACGGAGCGGCGCCAACTTGACACTATACCTAGTCTGTAATTATGATGTCTAATCTCGTTATCTCAGGAAAGTGAAGAGATTAGCCGATACAAGTGATAATAAAATTAAGTAAAAAAACACAAATGTTGAAAAAATTTCCACGAGCAGGATTTGAACCTGCACCCTTCTGACATTCCGGGTCAGGTGCTCTTCCAATTGAGCAAGCTTCCGTGGTTCTAACCAGCCCGCCGAAATTTGAACATTTTTTTCAACATTTGTGTTTTTGTAATTTGTTCGCAACAAAATTTAAAAATTAAAAAAAGTTAAAAATTATTTGAACATTTATAAAAGTGTTAGGGAGCACGTATTAATAGTTATTTGTATTCCAGATCCTATGCTCTGGAGTACGGGCGACGTGAAGGCGTGGGTGATGTTCACACTGCAACACTTTAACCTGCCGATGGTTCCAGCAGAGTACTTCGCTATGGACGGCGCGGCTCTTATGGCGCTGACAGAGGACGACTTTAATCAGAGAGCACCTCAGGTAAGAATTCCTAGGGTTGTATAAACTAACACTGTGTTGCAAATTATATGAAAAAGCCGGCAATCAAACACCTCCCTGCCTCATAGCCGCAGTCTTTTGATGCTTGTAAGACCATGAGTGCAACAGGTAGCTGTTAGAGTCAAGACAACAAAGAGTACACGTTACCAAAGAGTACGCAGCGCTACTATTAAATAATAACATAACATCGATTAATTCAGTTAAAAAAACTTGTGGATGTGATTGAATGTGCATGGAATGAATAAGGTTGTACGTGGAATTTATTTATATTATGAATATATGTTGCTAACCTAGGGAGGTTCTCATGTTTAGTAGTTGGTTCCCTTTGGTGACTTAATGCCTGTATGCCCTGTAATTTTCTGGATCTCATAATCTTTAAGCCGTTAAACAACAATGCCGGACTCTGATGCTTGGCGAAACAAATGGCAATGAGAGAAGCCTTCTAGACTGGTTCTGTATGGAAACACCAGCTAAAGATTATAATATCTTCAAATTGTTGTTAGACTAATAAAATATAATGTAAAAAAAAACCGATTGATTTGACTTCAACGTAACGTTTCAAAATAAAGCAAGAATTTTATTATCAGCGGCATCATTAAGAATGATGTAAGAGGTAATAGTAATAACGATGACTATTATAATCACCTTATGGGATTGGAGAGAACTAGTTTATTTTCATTTTGTAATCAGTTAACCCTGAGAGCGTACGAGGGCGTTCGATATGGGGGCAAAGTCTGATCTATTGATTCATATGCGAACGATAAACAATATTGTTTACTCGATTTACACTAAATAAAACCGATGACCTCTGCCGAAGGTAGACGCTGTATTAAAAAAAAAACTCAGAACCGAGTAGGTACATACTATGAACCTTATCATTGTTATGAACTCAACATTGTTGGAGAGCTTTATCTTTTCCATTACTCTAAAGATATGAATGAAAAGGTCAATAGTGTAAGCGCAACATTTGGTATTACATACGAACATTCTCTCACGTACGTCTTTGTCCCAAAAATAGGTAGGTAGAGCATCGAAATAACCAATTTTGAGTACTTATTCTCGGTACTAGTGACCCGTCGCCACATTCAGCATAAACAAAGTATTATTCCGAGGTGGAATAGATAACATCAGAGATGGTTTGCTAACTGATCGCCAGATGTGGAAGTATCTTGGACTCCTTGTCCTTAGTCAGCTCTTACGACATACGGGGGAGTTAACATTATTTTCACGTCCCAAAACAGCTTGGGATATATTAAACTATATACACACAATAATAGTTATCAAATATTAATCATCATCATCATCTCAGCCAAAAGACGTCCACTGCTGGACAAAGGTCTCCCCCACGGATCTCCATGAGGGGTATTTGCCGTAATCGCCACGCTTGGCAGGCAGGTTGGCGATCGCAGTTGGTTAAGAATATTAATACCACGATACAAATTCTCGACTATGCATCTTTACAAGTTACGAATACTGACTTAATCTGTTCGATAAAAATGGTCTGTAGATTACCATCCATTTCGTTAATTGCTTCCTAAGTTTTTTGATTGGCTTACATCATTCTTGTTTTCGCATGCGCCTTTGCCATATTAATGTTTATTTTATTCTTTTTACTAATCGTGATGATGACTCATTGAAAATATGGTTATGGGTTTTAATATTTCTGGCAAAAGCAAAACGCTTGGATGGTTTCCTCTTTCATAAAAAGTAAAATGCAATACTTTTGCGATCATGATTAGAACATTTCATTATCTGGTTTCAGAGATCTCTTTCTATAAAATGAAATGTTTAAACAATTAGGAATGGAGTCATTCATCACATTATTGAAACATGCAACGAGTGTTCCTATTAATAGTTGATATCAAATGTTACTATGACCTTCATTGACAGTGATAATTTAATCAGTACTTTAACATTTTAAATCAAACGTAGAGACGGTGAATAAGTCATTATTTACTTCAATCATGGAATATTTTTCCTTTCCATAACGCTCATGGAAAACTTTAAATTTGATAAAAGTTTCTTTAGTGAATTCACTCAATTCACGCAATTGCGTGTTGACTTACATCGAGTATAAACATATAATAATAAATTATGTTAACACACAAGCAATTAGTAGTATTTCAACAGCACCCTCAGGAAATCCGTTCAGCTGAACTAGGCTACACTCCAATTATTACGTAACACAACTAATTTCACACTGCCTTGTTTGTAAACAAAACCGTTTTGCAATATTGTATTATGTCACTGAACTTCTTATAATTTCCTTGTTTCCACAAAAACAACTGGCACATAAAGGCATAAAGGAAAGTACAATGAATAGGTGTATTGCATCATCTCACTTCGCTGTTTAAAAAGTATAATACTTCTGTATACAGTTCATTTAAGTAATTAATCATAGATTTCACATTTGAATGATAATAAGAATTTAGAATAACATAAACAAACGATGTCACTAATTAAGACAGTTAAGTTCAATAGGGTGGCTAATTGTTAGCGTATATGTTACAGTGGGCAGTTAATAGTGGTTGCTATTATAGTGAGGGTATGTTTTATTGTAAAAAGATCCTTAAGACCAGGCAGTAGGTCCCTAATTTCTATTTAACTGGAGCCGTGCGCACGCGCCGCTGCCCGCAGACTTTCTCCAAGGCCGATGAAAGTCTCTGGGCGACGACGCAAGACACGTTCCTCTTGGTACTTGCGTACATACAAATTGCATTTTGTTCTCCTGTGTTGATAATACATTTTAGATTTTTTCATTTCTATTGTCTTTTTGTTTTAGGCTGGTAGCACACTTTACGCCCAGCTAGAAATATGGAAGGCGGCGCGACACGAAGCTTGGAGGCCTTCGCAGTGGTCTGAGCATCAGCAGTCTTCCCCCAACCCCACGCCCGCAGGACTACCTTCTGCCGACGACATGAGCGATGGTATGTAAAGTCCACGTCTAGCATTCATAGACCTAAGTCTCAATTAACAAATAGTTCATATCGACAATAATATATCTTATCTTGGCCAAGAAACACTTAATCCTTTCATTACAATTATTAACAGAACCAGTCACATGATCCAGATATCAGAATAATGTTTAAAAGATAAAGCGCAATCTAGATAAGTAGAAGAAGAAAAAGCCGAAGGCCTGTCGTGTGTCGATGCGATGTCGGCCGTTGATATATTGGTCGCCTTCACGCATTGTGGCGACCGTTAGGTGATGTGGCCTACGTTTAACGTTTAAGAGAATATAAACCATTAATAGTGATTTTACTCACAAATAACATCTTGAATCACACATGCATTTAAAACGACGAATTTTATAGCTAGCAGCAGTTGATAGTTGATAAAAAATGTTTATACGTCAATTTATACAATTCGTAATTGTTTTAATTGTTTCGCAACCAAAGGTGGTTTTAACGGTACATTGGTATTTGAATAAACCTTGAGGGAGAAGGAATTCTAGAAAGCCCAGTTTCTGTGACAGTTAGATCATAAAAAAGTGTCAAGCTGCGGCACAGGAAATCGCAATCTACAATTATTCCTTTTGCGTCGCGACGCACACGCACCTACTTCATCGAGTCTTTCATCGAATCAAAAAGAGATTACTATTAAGAAACAAGGCGAATCACTGTTTGATATTGTATTAATCGATACAAGTCAAAGTTTATTTTTGTAAAAGTGGGCAGTAAAATCTTTTAATGCTTTTTCATTGGAACTGTAGTATACATTCCTATAAATAACAAGAGCATGTAACGATGCTACTTTAAAAGCAGTGACCAACTATTTATAGTAATGCGAATTAAATTCTATGTTATTTGAACCGACCACGCCCAGTCACAGTTAATCTATCAATCAGGGCTTCTCGGTCCTATTGCTATTCTGTCCTCCCTTACTAGCTGGACGGTCGATCGTACCAGCATCAATACCGTATACGTCCAGGCGAGTTTTTGTATCGTTTCCCGACGACCCAGTTTATATGACAAGTGCAACTGGACTCGCAAGGTCATACAAACCAAGGTACATATGCCGTTTGAATTCCTAAAAAAACTTTCTATTACTATTAGATACGGCTCAAAATGCATCAATACTTGTATTTCTTGCTAGTTGTGTCACTTTGCTCAATGTTTCTTTCGTTTATCACTTAACTGTCTTACATTACTTCTCTCAATTCAACTGCGACCTGAATGTCAATGTCTTAAATGTTACATTCGAATAGTTCATCATGTAAAGCTTATTCCTCTAATAATAATAAATAATCATAAAGAATTCCATACAAACTGCTTTCTTCTTTAAATAGAATGTTGTTGTTTATCGTTGGCCTTTGAGTTATGTTTACTTAAACCGTTTGAATATCAGTTGGTAAGTCTGGCAGTGAGAAGGCCAGATGGAAAAATTTAATTTGTTTGCACTATAAACTTCGTAAACATTTCAATTTTTTGGATATGTTTAATGTATTAAACACTCTAAATGGTTGTAATGCTATGAGTACATAGTCTTGGTTTATACAGCACGTCATTCCAAAGTCTCTAACTTTATCATTATCACAATAAAGTTAGAGACATGTCTAGCCTTCAAGGAAGCTATTAAGTACTTGACAGTGATACAGTTCCAAGAAGCCATATTTAAGTCTGGGGGCCGGGACTTTATGCTCCTTTTTTGCTAGACACACATTACCCACCCCTTAATGATCCTAAATTGTTTAATACAACGTTTACAGCGAACGTTAATCGACATATCTTCTTTAGTATGCATTAAGGTCACATACTACATATTTCTCATAGGCAACGCTTTTAACATCATCTGGTAATATTTTGCTCCCAATAGAATATTGTTTCTGTGAAAAATTCATGTCTCGGCACTTACCTACCATTGAAATTTTCTGGAACTTATAAACTGGACGTTAACGGTCTATTACTTTGTGTTTGTTTAGATATTATGGCACTGGTTTTGTGTTTTTAATTTTGGAAATTCATTTCGACATTTCCCTTTATGGCCGCTAAATCACCATCAACCACTGGAGGAAATAGTTCTATCCAAGTGCTTGTTACTGATCGATCAGCAGCTACTTTTATCCAGCTCTTGCCAATCCCATTTTGATAATCAAATTAAATCTAATAATTTATTATGCTTATGTAGTAAATAAGGTTGACAACTGGACTTGCTGGACTTGATTCTGCTATTATAAAATGTATCCACAATAGCGTTTCAGTGACTTGATTTTGACACTGACTGATTTTGTGAAAATCGGAGTCGTGTAATAGTCGATGTTGTAGTAGGTACATAAACCATCCCGCGGTCTTCACCGTATCGGAGTTTGGTCCCCCAGAGGTTTAGTGAGTATCCCCCTCCGTCTCGCCCTTCCCAGCCTCGGGCTTCTCCCTTGGCAGCCGCCTAGAGACAATGACGTCTCCATGATAGTTGGTGGGTTGTGGAAAGTGGGGTGGGGTGAGTCTCACAT
This sequence comes from Eudonia mercurella, assembly GCA_963082485.1. NCBI lineage: Eukaryota > Metazoa > Arthropoda > Insecta > Lepidoptera > Crambidae > Eudonia > Eudonia mercurella. The sequence continues at coordinate 2,957,271 of OY720027.1, read as the reverse complement.
AACCTGGGGCCTCTTCAAGGCCCCGGTATGCGTAATGCATTCCTCTGGGTTAAAAAAAGAAAGAAAAAAAAAGGTACATAAACCATGTTAAAACCATTCATCCGATTCATTGATTCAAACCCATCAAGGAATATGGATGCGGACATAGTCGTAGGCGATCAACTACTTAGTTGTGTTTTGTATTAAATGTGTATTTCTTTCCACAGACGAGGATTCAGAGTCAGCGGGCACCAGTGTTGTGGTAGTCGGCAAAGCCAAATCCGGCAGCACACACATACACCTATGGCAGTTCCTGAAGGAACTCCTGGCATCACCACACGTCCACGGATCCGCGATACGATGGCTAGACAGAAGTAAGTAGCGTTACTAGTGACCAATTCATATTTCAGACACTTTAGTAAGCTTACATTACAATCATAATTGCATAACACAGATTTTCAGCTAAATTGTCTAATATAGTTATTTATAGTTTTTTGTTTTACAAACGACAAAATTGATTTACTTATTTAAAAGGGCAACCGCATTATCTTACTTGGAGGAAAATCACTATTACACTATTTTATAAATGTTTTATCATATTCAATCTATTTTTGTTTGTTTGATAATAATCATTATACTTTATCGCTTTTCGACATTATCTGCTTTTGTAGGGACAAATGTAAAATTTTCAACAGAAACTTCACAAAAAATTTGACATTTGTCTACCTAACAAGGTACACTCCAATGTGCCTCAAAAAATTTACTTGGACTATCATCATCATCATCATCATCATCATCGGCCTATCTTAGTCCACTGCTGGACATAGGAACTTGGACTAGAAAACTGTAAATTAAACTACAATTAACATGAGCTTTAATATCTTCGTGGTCGATAGTACCTATACACCTACTCGCAAGTTGTTTATACACGTTAATCATTCCTTTGTTCTGTACAGTAACAGCGGTACAATTATCATAATTAGCTTATGTATTAATTACACTTATACCATTGTATCTGTCAACAACGTCGCCGCATCACAACTCATTAATTTACTTTTAACTAAAATTAGTGCGGCGTGTTTATATATTTTTAACGGATGCCTTTTACGAGCGGGCCGCATCGTGCATACAATTGTTGTTCGGAAAATTTATTTGATCAGCGACATTCCCGCTTCCAAGGTGAGCGAGCCAGTTACTCGCTATCTGTTTGGTACTTAATAAAATACTTGAAACCGCACTAAAGGTTAGTTCTTAGTCGTGACTGGCTTAAGACGATAACGATAGGTACTCATTGTTCCTATTTATGGCCTGTTAGGATAGGTTCACACTTTGTGAACGTATTATCATCATAAGGGTGTAAACGTACTACTGCTGGATTCCAGCCTTCGCAAATGAGTAATTTTGGGAGTTTGTTGCATTGTGGTTATAATGCTAGCAATGGGTTGGTGGTGGGTCTTGACAATTGGTTTATTATGGTACCAACCGAGACCAGCCGAAGCACGGATGAACTATTAAATCACTTGTTTTTAAATTATGTTTGGATATTTTCAATACTGACTTAAATTCTGTAATTAATATAATTTTGAAGCATTTGTTTTACCAAAGCTATAGACAGGCAACTTTTTCTTCTAACATACCTAGGTCACACGATCGGATAAGTGAGAACCGGCCTTCACATTTTGGGACATTTAGAATCGTTCTTTTTCGATCACGAACCTTAGATTATAGACATGTACATAATCTAAGCGATAAACATCTAAGTGCTCTGGCAGGTCGGCGTCGCCAGTGACATTCTGCGTGGATTTAGAGAATCCATCCAGCTAAATAAATTTGTGTAAGAACTTAATGGGTACCTACTACTAATATTTAAGAAATAGAAAGAATGACGTTTCTCAAACTTAAAATTTACATGACTTTAGAAAAGGTAGGATTAAGAATTTATTAAGGAGACTTAATGCTACAACAACAACTACTTAAGCTTCGATTTTTCCACTCTAGGGCAAAGGCCTCTTTCTTTCTTTTCCTTTATTACTACTATTTTAGGGAGTCGAGCTCGTTCCGCCATTTCCGCCGACCAAACTCTACATTGTAATAAAATACAAACAAACCAAAATTAATTATGTGGATGTGAATTAGAAATAGTGTGTTTAAATAATTTTTAACGCAAATTACAAAAACACAAATGTTGAAAAAATTTCCACGAGCAGGATTTGAACCTGCACCCTTCTGACATTCCGGGTCAGGTGCTCTTCCAATTGAGCTATCGTGGTTCTAACCAATTTTTTTTTTTTTTTTAGAAATAGTGTGTTTCATCAGTAAACTGCACTTTACTGTACCTATATGAAATTAAAACGATTTTGTGGCATTTAAAAAGCACTTTATACGGACATGCTCGCGTTTACTAGTATGTAATTTTTAATACTGTCTTTCCAAGCAATTTGCATGGTCCGTGCGAACAGAAAGACTGACCTGTAACTACTTTAGGAAACAATGCAAACAAGATCAGCTTAACTTAAATACAATCATTAGATATATCTCACATATATGTATATCTGTGTTGAATATTCAACGACCGATGTCTCCAAAAACAAAACACAGATAGTCCGATAAACGTTTGAATACGTTAAGTGCGCGATGCTTAATTCATGTCTTACTTTCGCAGGTAACGGCGTATTCAAGATTGAGGATTCCGTGCGTGTTGCCAGGCTGTGGGGCAAGAGAAAGAACCGACCGGCCATGAACTACGACAAACTGTCCAGGAGTATCAGGCAGTACTACAAGAAGGGTATCATGAAGAAGACGGAGAGGAGTCAGCGGCTGGTGTACCAGTTCTGTCACCCGTACTGCTTATAAGTTTGCAATATGTAAATGTAGTTTGTAAGTTATGTAAATATTTATTGTGAATACGCCGCGGTAATGCGGTACGAATGGGGGCTGCTTGAGTTTGGCGGTGCGCACCAAACTGAGATGCAGTCCGAGATTGTTGCAGTCGAATTGTCGAGCGCTTGACACTCGATCGGTTTGGCAATACATCCCTCCATACAATTCGGGAAAGGTAATTTTCTCTAGAATTCTATTGGACGGGATCACTCGCTATTTAGATTGTAAGGTTTTTTTACTGGCGATTAGGCGAGAACGATGTGTCGATAATTTTATTTAAAAGAAACGTACCATCGTTACCGTCGAAAGCTGGTAATGTTTATCCCATATATCTATGATATATTTCTAGTACGTTCTATGAACTTTTAGGTGCTTAAGTATTCTGTAAATAGAGTAAAGATAAAAATAAATATAAAAAAGATCGGTCACGAAACGTGAACTGGTTAACTTATAGTGATGTGAAAAGAGATTATTCTCAGATATTCTTAAATGTTTAGATTACTTAATGTCTTACAATGAAATAAGATGTAAGTTATGTATAAGTTATGTATAAGTTATAATGTTGACGAGTTACGTCAAACAGAAATGTATATTAATGTTAATGATCGCCAGGCGGTACGGATTGGTTAGACTTAAATTTTGTGCCAAATAGACGTGAGTAACTTTATTAGGGGCAAAATTGTAAAAATTGTGATTGTATGTAGGTACCCGCCGATGTACACATTGATAAGTATAGCCTTCGTTTCGTAAAGTGGTGATGGGACAGTTATAGTATAGTTTCGTGACTATGTAGTTGTATTACAACGCAGTTAGCGTTAGTTTTTAAATGTAATAACAACTTTTATTGGACCAAACTAATTTAGATGTATCAACGATTGTAATTTTAAAATAAAAATAAATGGCCATTTACATTTTTGCATTATTTATTCATCTTATCCATATAACCTTTTCCTGTATTTTACTAGAAAAAGCTTCACTTAATAATGAATTTAAATTCAAAAAATACTCAGTTTTTTAGGTAAGTAATTAAAAAATTAAAGGTACTTAATCCGAATAAGAACATTTTTAGTCAACGCATGTGAGTGTATTTTAATTTTTAAAGTAATTGTTTTTTTCTACTGTACTGTAAAGAAAATGACTCTTTATTTAGATCTGTTACAAAACCTTTTTAAACAAAGAAAGAGATTCGAAGCATTTAAAAAAAAACAAAAACGAATCACTCGCTTTGACGCACGTACGAGTAGGCGCTAAAATGAAAGCGTGCGTTTCCAAATGGTGACCTAAAACACAAAACTTAGCTAATGGGCTCGACAAAAAGCGCATAAAATGTGGTCCAGGTTGCATCACGTTGCGCAAAAGTGACGTCACAAAATCGACAGACAAATTCCATTAAGTGAAAGTTCCTTTCGCCGGCCTTCGGGGGGGGGGGGACGGAGGGGCGACCTCGAGAGGGGGGCGGGAGAGATTGTGTAAGAAACGAACGGCACTTGATGCTTGTGTTATGATTTTATTGTATCGATTGGATGACTCGCTCACTGATTGACTTGCATTTAAATGGGTAAGTGTGTGGTGAGGTAAGTGAGCAGTAAGTAGGTAGAGAAATTTAACTGATTTATTTTATAGTCGATCGGCAGATATTAACTATAAAACTTCAATGAGGAAAGGTTCAATGCCTGTAAGCATAGTTACAAAATAACATGGCTTTTTTATTTATTTATTTTCGAATAAACAACATAAAATTCAGCCTTACAAATTAATGCAAAAGATCAAGTTGCAAAGCTAACTATTTTATATGACTACAAGTTACCACAACATGCATGTATAAAAATGTAAAAAAAAAAAAATTGTAAGTAGGCTTCGTCCCCACTCTACCCGATCCCATCTCTACCCGATTTAAAATTACCTACCAAAAATCCCAACTCTACCCGATATGATAAAAAGTACAGCCAGAATGAAAAACAATTAAGCGATATAAAACTGCTTTAATCACCAACATTTTATTACCAATTACAACAATCGACATTTAAAATAATATAATAAAAATAATCTTTTTAATCAAAACCCTTAAGTAATACACTATTATCACAAAAAAAGAAATTGTAAAAACTTACTTCATCATCATCATCATCATCATCATCATCATCATCATCATCATCATCAGCCTATACTAGTCCACTGCTGGACATAAAATTGACTTATAATGCAAAATCACAGATTGTGTTAGGAATATACCTAGTTTTTTATCAACATTTTTATCACCAATTACAACAATCGACATTTAAAATAATATAATAAAAACACTATTATCACAAAAAAAAGAAATTGTTAAAATTTACTTATCATGCAAAGTTACAGATTGTGTTAGGAACATAGTTTTTTATCAACATTTTTATCACCAATTTTTCGTTTCAACTGTACACTTACATTTTTCTATAAGCAAGAATGAAATCGGGTAGAGTTGGGATTTTTGTTAGGTAATTTTAAATCGGGTAGAGATGGGATCGGGTAGAGTGGGGACGAAGCCGTAGGTATTAGGTAGGTACTGTAAATAATAATAATAATAATAAACATTTATTTGCATAAACATGTGTACAATTAGGGTGACAAAATGGGGGTGTGACTCAACATGTTATTACAGGCACATTAAAGGTGTGCAAAAATTGAGAAGGTGGCATGCAGCAGATCTTGTATAATAATTATTTGATTACATTAAAGATTACATTGAAAATAATATTAAAATACATTAAAAACTACACTAAAATTACATTTAAAATATTATATAAATTTATCATTTAGAAAAAGTTACCGTACACTATGGCGTATATGTAGTTAGATTTCCGTACCGAGAGGGTCCATACCTGCATGTTACCTGCTATTTCTAGATTTACCGGTTCCTAATCCTATCTGTATAATACCATCGAGTAATAGCGATGTCAGCAAACGTCTGATACATAATCTTTCTATTTTTATTTTACACGGGAATCACTTTGCCCTCATTCTCCTGACGGTCACCGACAAACATTGATGCCGAAGTCAAAGCGCACTTGTTCATGAATTCACTACACTAAGAAACTGGAGATAGAATCTTTCTATCTGACGAAAAACTTAACAACAAGCAAACTCTATCAATAACCATATCACGCAAACCCCCCGCCAGGAATCGAACCCAGGACCTCTAGTCTAGATCTAACCATTAGACTTTAGAGGCGGTTGATGATTAAGAAAGTTTTGTGCAGACACAGATTGATTACCTAGTATTTCGCCATTTAAGCTATGTTGCTGATGTAACATTGTTTTGCTAAACTAAATAAAAAATAATAATTATGAAAGACACTTGTTACGAATTTAATCGGGTTTTATCTTACTTATTAAATAAACAATTCTAACGTTTCGAACCCTTTACAAGGTTCGTAGTCACAGATGGACGGGCAAAGCACCATCAGCACGTTGAGTACCCAACGCCTAAGGTTTTTGTTTTTTGTGGAGAGATTTTGCTGTTTGTGGCATTTTCAGCTTTACCGGGCTTTTTGGGGGTGGCGAGAAACTTAAAGGGTTCCTCTAGCCATGTGAAACGAAGCACTGTCAGAGGTTTTCTAGAGGGAACGGCATCACACACTAGTGCGTGCCTCCGTGCCCTACTAGATTCTCCGAGGAGTTCGGATCGGATTGGCGCCGAAGGTGCTAAGTCCGCCGCGACGCATAAGTTCGGGCTTTTAAAGTCTTGCGTCTAACAGCAGATACCTGCCTAAAAGTCTGTTTCTTCGTGAAACTGTAAGACAGGTTATTCGTCATTCCTCAGAATTTTGTATGCACATCTAGAAACATGTCAATATGCTTTGTTCCAAAACAATACAAAAAATGTTATTTGTTATAAACAATGTGTGAAAAATGATTATCGCGGGCGTCCGTCGTCTCGCAACAGCTCCACTGATACATCTACACATTAATAAAGAGTTATGACTTAGTTTGTTTGAGGAGGGTAATATCTGGAACTACTGGCCCATTCCAAAAATCCTTTCACTGTTAGAAATCTTTAATTCTTGCGGGAAACAGGCTATATTCAAAGACTTTGATCCGAAGGACGAAGTCGCGAGTAAAGCGATTACCTAAAGTAAATCAAATTATCGAGTCATCATCATCATCAGCTGATTTCTATGTCCCCACTGCTGGGGCACGAGCCTTCCCTATGGATGAATAGGGAGAACGGGCCATATACCACCAACGCGGGCCCAGTGCGGATTGGTGGTTATTAACGACTGCTAATGCAGCCGCGGCCAACGGCTTTACGTGCCTTCCGAAACACGGAGGAGTTCGAGATGATAAATTTTTGGTCACCCATCTGGTGACCGGCCTTTACGAAAGTTGCTTAACCTCAGCACTCGCTGACCGGGCGCGATAACCACTGCGCCATCGAGCTCTTCGATCGATTATTGAGTAGTAGCACTCAATATTTTGATTATATTATCTGTAGTCTATTCTGTCTGTCTATTATGTTATGTTACAATGAATATATATAACTAGCATTTTGTGCGCAACTTCGCCCGCGTTTTTAAAAAAATCTTTTTTTATCAAAATAAAATACTTATAGCCTATGTTACTTGCAAGGAGTGTAGCATTCTATCAGTGAAAGAATGTTGGGAATCGGACCAGTAGTTCCAGAGATTACCCTCCACAGACAAACAAACAAACAAACAAACAAAGTCACAAACTTTTACTTTTTATTTATTTATTTTATTTATTTATATTATTATATATATTATATATTATTATATTATTTTATTCAATACTTATACTTATTTTACATAAACAATTTATGAAACCCTGGCTCACAAGCTAGTAAAAACGTAATATGGGTGACAGTGTCTTCCCAATAATATATGTTAATAGTATAGATTACAGTCACTGTCCGGCGCAGTAGCTAGAAGAGAGGAGGCGTATCCGGAACATTTAAATAATTACCTATAATAACCCACATCTAAAGGCCACAATAGAGTTGCATATAATTGGATTAACATTTTTATCTTGCATAATTTATGAATAACCTATAAGATTATTTAATTAAATTTTGTATTGTCAAGTAAAGGGCCTAGCGCGTTATTTCTGACATCCGAACACGTTAAAGAAAACGAGAATTTGTATGGCAAAATTTTAACTCTTCTCGTTTGGCGCCAGGAGGCGCTGCTAAAATGCCATACTAATTTTCGGATTCGTAAACGTAATCGAATGAATACAGATAGTAAACAATACTCACACTAGGCACCCCGAGTCCGTAACGTACTTGATACCCCTCTTCCTTAGTCCAGCTTCCTAAAACTCTAAAAAAGGGAGGGAAGGTAGGTATACCCAATAAAACCTAGTACTATCTCTTTTCTAGCACGCACCGAGTTGGGCTGTTTGATGACCCAGTAACATAAAATAATATAAATGCTCAAATAATTTTTAACGCAAATTTTGTTGCGAACAAATTACAAAAACACAAATGCTCGTGGAAAATTTTCCAACATTTGTGTTTTTTATAAAATAATATATTTTATACACAATATCAAAATACAGTAGATGTCCATTAGCTGTGTACAGATCCACAACTCGGATCACTCCATCTCCGCGACGGTCGTGTCGTGGCCACACCGTCGACGTCAGCTCGTCAAGTAAGTCCCATATATCCCTATTCCTCCCCACTCTGCTGTGTCAGCATTGCCTTCCTGGCAGCCGATACATTCTGTTCCTTCGAGCCGTTGAACCGTCACAAGCACGGTACCTACTTATATTCTTAGGTAATGTTATTTTAATTACTCTATATTAATTAACAAATAATTAAAGACGGCAAGAATACTGAATACTGGCTGATAAATTAAGTCTCCGATGATTTTCTAAACAAATATTAGTTTCCATTTTACCCCTTAACCAGGCCGAGAAGGTAAAATATTTAATTGGTTTTAAATCTTATCGAGAGTAAATAAGATTCAATTCAATGTATTCGCTTTATGATCACTGCCTGGCTAAGGGTTATGTACACAGTCATACAAAATAATTATCACGATGTGGTATGTGTTCGAGCCAGTTTGAATAATTTTCGACTCCTTTGTCAGCGGTTTAAGTCAATAACTTTGAGCGGTTGACATTATTAAAAAACTAATCTCACCATTTTTTTTTGCAACTTAGATCAGCCCGAGTGGTATACTTAAATATGATTCTTATATATAAATAAGTGTTTTATAAGCTTTTATCATAACGATCAGCCTGCATAATGTCACTGCGGGAAAGATCCCTGCTAAAAGTGATGTATTTCAAACGGCGTAGATTCCCTACTGAAGAATTGTATGCTAAGTGGAGATCGTTCAGTAAGAAAACTTTCATACTACATATAATTTGAAAAAAGCTTACATTATTAGACGGGGGCGTCACTTAAACAAACTATCTACACACTTGTACAATAAAATAAATAAAATTACAAATATATATTAAAAAACTTACATACTTAATACTAACATTATATTAATTAAATGGATAAAAACTCTAAACTATAGTGAGACGTTGTTTATTTTTTGTGTAGTACTATCTATGTATCTATAATATTATAATACTTTCATATTATATTTTAATACTATAATAATAATACTATATATTATATTCTAAAATTATTCTATTTTACTGTAATTTAGGCTACATATTTTTTTAGTTTATCTTAGAAGAATTTGATTCCATTTATTTTTTCCTCGAAAACCAATATTATTAGCACGAGGTATTCAGCCCTGTAGTACTCTGTCTTACGAACCGATGGTGACAAAGACCTCAAAGGAATTATTGAAATTATTGTATTGTTAATGTGGCAGCACGAGCTGATCCCGACGCCGTTGTCACAATTATGTCAAGTACTAAATATTGCTCAATTCTGTTATACCTATGTGTAGCAATAAACGTTTTTATTTATATTCTTATTTTTAACATTTTGAATACTATGTTAATTATACCGCCTACATAAAGTAACTTTTTAAATTTTTCGTGAGGAACAGTGTATGAATTTATCGTCAACGAAATCAGCTAACAGTTTATGATTCAACGGCCTAAGGCGTTGCCCGAAGGCCGTCAGCATTCCGAATTTCTGAGCAGTCCAATCGCCAACTGGTACGAGCGGCGCGGCGCCACCCAAACACTCAGGAATTAATGTTGTAACAAAACTGAATAGGTAAGTACCTATAAGGAAAAGATACAAAGTCCAGTATGAATCAGGTTCTTGGTAACACCAAAACTCAAAGTCCACATTGGAATAAATATATTAGGTATACTAAGTTTATAAGTTTAATATGTTTAACAAACAATAAAAAGTACATACATGAGACACGGTACATGGTATTATCCAAATATGTTGTCCCTCGACGCGACAACATTTAATCAAAAAGTTTCATACGTACTTACGTAGGGTCATATTTTCAAGGTTATTTTTTACTTTTATAGGGTTTCACGTTTTATTATTTTGTGTCGGGGGTTTTTAAATTTTAAATTTAATTTATTATTCATGCTTTTTGTAGGCACCTGGCTTTGGAAGAATTGCACAGACTGATATTTTTTTTTTTTTATATTTACGGGTAAGTACAGTGCCTTGATCTCACCTGATGTTAAGTGATGATAAGGCCATTTGGTGGAAGCGCACTTCACCCGGGATCCTCAACTAGTGAGGCACTGGCTATCTTATCTCTAGCTGCCGGAACACAACAATGCTACAAACATTGATGTTATGGCGACATATTTAGATAAGATGGTGGTAGCTAGCCAGGCGGACTAACAAGTCCTACCACCAACCAAACCGAGTACACAAAGATGTACCCCCCGCTGGGAATCGAACCCAGGACCTCTGGGTCTAAACCGGTGGTCTTAGCCACTAGACCACAGAGGCGGTTAAAAGAGAAGCAGTAAAGATTAAACATTGGTCATCTCCACTTTTCACGTGATACACCTAGTTTCCTTGCAAAATGTACAGCTACTGCTGTGTTATAAGGTTGTGCTAATAGGCGAAAGGATTCCAACTTTTGCATATTTCCTAAAAGTGAGCGTAATCTCAAAAGGTAGTTGAAGTACAAGAAAAATAATAAAATCATAATAATCCAACCTACGAAAAATAAGGTTTGCTTCTACATATTTACTAAATAGTAAGTTCTTAAATGATATTTTAAATACCTAAGTAGTAATTTATATTTGCATAAACTATTATTCATTAATTGCATAAAATATTATGGCATACCCTAGAATAATTACATAAATAAGTGAGGTCTATGTAGAGCAACGGGTCGAGAAAGACTGATGATAACTCTTAAATTAATAATTAGTTATGTAAAATACTACAGTAAGTACTACTACTAGCATACATAGTAAATTAATATACATAACTAGCTTTTGCTTGCGGCTTTGCTCACGTGGACTACACGACTTGTGATTGTTTGTAATAAAAGCCAAACTTACTAACCAGGCCAAATACCGAAGGGTTTAACTTTTAAAATGACAAATTTCCATACTCTCCACCTTCATTTCACCTATATAGTGGAGGTTTTTCTGAAAATGCTAAAACACGTCCATTCTTTATTTTTATTGAAATAACTACAGATCGATAATTTTTTTTATAGTACTTTGAAAATAACGATTTCCCCAAAAAAACCTTCTTCCCTTTTTTACTCCTTCAGAGAAAAATAATTAAAATTTCTGAGACATGTCATTCTTTATTTCTTTTTAAAAAGCCAAATATCAATTCTCATATATTTTATTTCAAAACTGTCGGACTTTCATACAAACTTTCAGCCCCTATTTGGCCCCCTTAGGGTATGATTTTCGTAAAATCCTGTCTTAGTGGCTCGTTATGTCACTCAATTTACCTAATGTTCCTTCATCTAATTAACTTCAGCGGTTTCGGCTCAGCGATGATGAATCAGTCAGTCAGGACAAGTCTTTATATGTATATAGATACTGTTCGCAAAATGGTTATTAAGAAGAACAGTTCTCGTTTGTTATTATTTCTATAATATGATTTATTGATGTGTAACATCTTTCCGCTCGCCTTCTATATACAATTTGTGGGAGTGATTTTGTAGAAACGTGATCGTAACAGTGTGATACTGCCACACAATTTATGAACGCAACAAGAGCGTTTACGCCGCACACTAGCGCCGCCAATAAAACAAAAACATATCTTGTAATTAGAGAAAGAAAATCAAATTATGCTCAACAAACTATTTGAATTAAGTAATTTAGCATTTTTACGTCACCTAATGAACATCTGACATGTTATGGTTTAGTTAAATAAGACGTCACAGCTAAAAACGGCCACTTTTAACTATAACGCCATTAGGTTGCCATTGTCGTTATTAGTTTTTTTTTTAATATAGCCTATGTTTCTCAGCGCTAATGTAGCATTCTAATGGTGAAAGAATTTTTTAAATCGGTCCAGTAGATTTTGAGTTTATATACAAAAATACAAAGGTTTCCTCTTTATAATATTAGTATAGATGAATAGGTAGTCAATAAGTATTTTGACAAAAATCATGATTTTTTGTAATGATATTAGAAACTGTTTTTACAGGATACTATTTTTAATTCAAGTCATACATTGCCATACATTTTATTTGGTGGAACCTAATGCGAGCAACCTTTACAGTTAGATAAATATGTAGATATTAGCGCCTAAAATAAAAGAAAACTTTTTATGGGTAATTGATAAATCAAAGATGAAATTTATGTTCCTATTAGTATTAGCACCTAATTATTCCTAGCTTTTTTATATTGCAGTTAATACATAATTGGTACCTTACTGTTCTGTTATTATAAAAAATCAAAGCCTTGTTAATCCTACGAACTATATTGTTATTTATTTTTGTTTCGTGTTGTATTTTTGTTTCGAGTTGTATTTTTGTTTCGAATTGTATTTTTGATTCGAGTTGTATTTTTGCTTCGAGTTGTTTTTTTTGTTTTGAGTTTATCTTTCAGTATATTATGTTTCGTACATTCTATTGGAGCTCTCAACTCTTTCTATTGGAGCAACTCCCTAACTCGAAAAAAAAAATCAGCTGTTCATACATTCTGGTCGAATGAAAATTGATGTTTTGTATGGAATAGAGGATTTTTTTTTCGAGTTAGGGAGTTGGTCCAATAGAAAGTTGTTCGTTTGTATCACGGAAGTCATCTCAGAAGGTTTGGATGGTGATAAAAAAGTCGACCTGTATAATATTATATTTGTTAAAAACGTATGTAAATAAATTCATACGTCTTCAGTTTAGTTTGACAGGAAAAAATAATACTTCGAAATATTGTTACTAGATGGCGCTAGTGTGCGCAAACTGAATCGCGGTGTCGCTTTGTTTTGTATCATATTACATTAATAAAATAACTGATAATATACGAGTAATTAAACTTGAAATGACAATAAGAATAATGTATATAATGCCCAATATGTATTAGACGGTTTTTATAAATAGAAATATAAGTAGGTACCAAACAAACAATAAATGTTTAATAAGTTAGCTCCAACACAATAACTAATAGTAAACGCTCCATTCGAAATTCGTAACCGTAGCCATGATTGAAACTATACTAGATAATTTTTATTTGCTATTCTTGGTGTAGAGGTCACTGTAGGTACAATCAATCTTTAAACTATACATCAATTGTAGGCATGAGTTCGATATATCAAAACGTAACTAAAAACTGATATGAGCCCCATATCATATCATATCGATATGGAAAACATCATAACCGATATAAGAAAAATTGTACTACCGAATCGAAAACCAAAACTGCATATGAGAACACGATATGATAAAACGTAAAACTTTATCCCGTTACTGTAACCAATATAAGAACCATATCCAAAGATAACTAAAACCACTGCATAACTCCAAATGTTTTGATATTCGCATCTTCCCTTTCTGACTAAGCATAATCTGTATGGTGTAAATGTGACGAAGCGAATATGAATATTGTTATATTTGACTTTACATTTTATTGTTTAAACAATAAAATGTAAAGTCAAATCTAACAAATTACGTCTTATTACTTTAGTAATACGACGTAATTTGAAGAAAAGCGATTATCAACCAAGAAAGTTTCGTGTGCGTTTTGTTGAGAAAATGAAATAGGAGTCTAACAGCCCTAAACATAAAGAATAGATTTGCGTAAGTATTTGTTGTTGTGTTGTCGATCGTTTTCAGTTTTCTAATTGGTAGCAAACCATCTCACTGATATCGATATCTGAAAACGGTTTTCGATATCGATATGAAAACTGAATATCGATTACGTAACCGTTATCATAGAAAACCGAAAACGCCCATGTCTAATCAATTGGGATGCTGACAATACTTGACAACAACAACAAATAATTTCAGAACTAAATGAAATCACGTTACAATTATATTATTTAAAACAGAGTGACGTAACGAAAATTCACTTTTTCACGTTTCTTAAAATTCACGTAACGAACGACCGACCCCTGCGACCCATATAAATACCTTACCATATCCTTATTAATTATTTATTAGCTAGCTAAATTATCAATTATTATTTATTCACATTAAATAAAACGGTACATCTCAAATATCTATTTAAGAAAGATGTACCCTCAAAAATATCTATATGAGGAAGGAGTCTCAAATAGTAGGATCTGATTTTTTAAAGAACTGCAGACTATATATAAATATTGTCAAACGAAACCATAGCGCGATGTAGGAAAGCGACTCACAGCGCCATCTATCGTCTGAGTCCATACATCATTGACTTAGAAACAATGATGTTATGGACTTATGAACTAAGCTTTACAGCGAATGGAATTATAGTAATTGAAAAAAATTGTCGGTAGGCGTTTCGGTTGTTTTTCCAATGTAATGTTGGCATGTAGGATACGGAACTAGAACATATAAATATATTCTCTAAGACATAGGATTCTTTAAGACATAGGTACGAATTATTTATTTATTTTTATACTATTATTGACTTCTTCTGATTATTCCATGAATAGAACAAAATAAGTATGCAAAAAACAGCTTTAAAAGCAAGAAATAATATTCAAATTATATTATTAATTACCTATACACGCAAATCAGTTTTAAAGAATGTATAATGAAGTCGGTGGTTGGTGGTCGTCGCTGAGCGTGCGAGGCTGCGTAAGAGCAGGTTGTATAAAACGCGTAGCTTCTTTCGCACAATTCTGCAAAAAGACGAATAAAGTGAATGTCTTGGCCATTTACACATATTTTTCCGTCTGAAATTGGTAGCTACTTCTGAGGCAAACAACAGCAACAACAAAATAATTACATTTAAACAATGAATTTAAACGGAGATTAATGCAAACTAATTAGTAAAATGGTATCATACCTTCTTTATACCCGACTGACGTTTCGACCGAGTTACAACGGCCGTGATCACGGGCTCACGGGCAACTGAGCTGAGTGGTCCCCGTTTAAATTCTTTGTTCAACTATGTAACGCTAAAGTTTAAAAGTGTATAAGTAATCATTCTATGGTCATTTTATGTTAAAATTGTTTAAACTGACCACTGGACTACTAGGATAAAACTATCGATCAATTTTTAATAGAATTTTTAACTGTATTTAATCCCTGTTTTAAATAGAGGTGAGGAGAGGAGGTTATCAATTCGTCTGTTTTTTCTTATATATCTCCCACATCTATGCACCGATTTGGATGATTTTTTGTTCGATAAAGTTTTCTTAGTATAAAATTTCAATGGTATGGAATTCTCAATGTATTTCTTTGTTGCAGTGACTCGCCACGGCAGCTGTAAGAGCACCCACCTTGTACCGCCCACGCCGACTACGACTCCACAAGGGAACTCTCCGGAATTGTGGTGCAAAAATTTGTCATCAAAAAAAGTTTGTGCATCGATGTACGTATTAGTATGTTACCAATGGACAAATTTTTCATATATATTTTGGCTTCAATATTTTATATATTTATAGATATATTTTTGCTGCAAGTTATCACATACATTATTGCTAGACGCTTTAATTTTAAGTCGCCTAATTATCTTAACTAATGATCGCCCAGTGTTCGAAATTCGACCGTAATTTTATTAAGGCTACACGGATTGTATCCTAAGCAATGAAAAATTTAAAAAGATATGTAGAATGTGAGTTTGGATTGGCATTGACAGATTTCGGCCGCTCCTCTTCCATTTTTGAAATTTTTGAAAAGTGTATAGGTAATTATGCGTGTGTGTCAAATACATAGAAGTGTGTGTAATGTTTGTTTTATTGATTTAATGTATTTTTATGCATAATTTAAAAAATATATTAACATTCTGCAATCCATCTCTATATAAACTATAAGTGTGCGTAATTTCATACTCCTCCGTCCGCGCAATTTTCGTAAAAAGGGGTACAAAGTTTTTGCTTCACGTATTAATAATATAATAATAGATAATAAAACTGTAATCGTGAAGATAGAGTTTGTAGATTATCATATTGGTGCATACAATACATCACATCACATCACATCACATCATATCACATCACATCACATCACATCACATCACATCACATCACATCACATCACATCACATCATCATCATCATCATCATCATCCCTAAATGCATTAAAGTCGAAGTCGACGGCTTGTGCTCTGACATGAAGCCCGTGAATGCTGGAGTCCCGCAGGGGTGTGTGTTATCCCCTACTCTGTTTCTTCTGCATATCAATGACATGTTGCATAACAACAGCACTCATTGCTATGCGGGCGACAGTACTGGGGACACGCTCTACACCGGACGAACTAATATTTCTCTGGAAAGTGTCATCGAGAGCTGGAATAAACTTGTGGCTGACACCGAAAACATGTTAAGTCATGTCTCGAATTGGAGCCGATGTAACCTAGTCTTTTACCTTTAACCCCTCCAAAACACAAGTTTGCGCATTTACCACAAAAACCATCTCTTCGTCGTACCTCTAAACTTTGAGGGAGCTCCCCTTGATACCAACCCAACTATTGGGATCCTTGGCGTCAATATTTCGAGTGACGTTCAGTTTCGGAGTCATTTGGAAGGTAAAGCTAAATTAGCCTCGAAAAATCTGGGTGTGCTTAATAGAGTGAGTCAGTATTTCATGCCGGCCCACCGCTTACAACTGTACAAAGCACAGGTCAGGCCTATGGAATACTGCTCCCATCTTTGGGCTGGAGCACCCCAGTACCAATTCCTTCCATTTGACCATATTCAAGGCAGAGCTGTTCGAATTGTCGACGACATGGTTATTTCAGATCGGCTCGATCCACTGGCTCTTCGAAGATACGTTGCGTCTCTCTGTTTATTGCACCGCATATATATCATGGGGAGTGTTCTGAAGAATTGTTCGGCTTGATCCCTACCGCTGCTTTCCTTCACCGCACTACACGCAATCGACTGTCATTCCATCCACATCACCTTGATAGATGGCGGTCTACCTACTACTGTGCGTTTTTCACGAAATTTCTTGCCTCGAACTACAGTGTTGTGGAACCACCTCTCGGCGGCGGTGGTATTTCCGGAAATCACTGAAAATCGTAAAATAAAATATTTTTTAACTAAAAAAAACCGGCTTTAAAAAGGAAAAAAACAGTGAAGATAATGGAACAACTATAAAAGTTTAAATGAAACATAATTGTCCCCCAGCCGTTTACGCAGACACTCGTGAAATCATTGATTTGTCAAATTTGATACTCGTCAAATCTTTATTTGTCAAGTTAAAGACACGTCAAATCCTTGATTTGTTAAACTAGAGACCAATCAAAACCTAAATTTGTCAAATACTTGATTCGTCTAATTTTTAATTGTACTAACACTTTGTTCGTCAAAAAAACTTTTAGTCAAGTACGCTTTGGGACAGTCAAGCTGAAAATAAAAGTTTATTGAAAAAAAAAACATGTAACTCTAAAAACTCGAACTCTTAAACCAACAAAACCTAATTAATTAATGTTATTACGAAGAAACATGGGCCAACTTTATCCAGCATAATTTTTTTAAGCATTGTATAGTCGATATTTTGCCCTTAATTTTAGCGTCTAGGTATTATCATGTCTTTATTTTTCCGTTTTTTGACATTGCGTGCTCCGACTTGAGTTTGTATTACCAAACGATAATATCGAGATGCTTCTTTTTTGAGTATATATACGAGTTTGAATAAAATTTTTACTATTAGCAATGATGGTTGGTTGATGATGCACGCTAACTGATGCATACGATGCATTGGTTAACGTTTGTATGGACTTATAACAGTCGCAAATACGAGGGCGACACTGAAAGAAGATAATCAAAAACTAAACAAACTAGCAAGCTATTAGTTTTATTACATCTTTACAATACATCGCTGCATCCGATGATGAAACCACTGAGAAAAGCACTTTACCCACTCGTCCTTAAGGGTCTCTTCGACGGCCTTTTGGAATGCAGCCACTGGCTTTCGCGCATTAGCTCTTTTTATGTCCCCACTGTCCCCACTGCTGGGGCACGAGCCTTCCCTATGGATGGATGGGAGAACGGGCCATACTTGGTGGTTACGAAGCAGGCCCAATGTGGATTGGTGGTTGTTAATGACTGCTACTGGACCAACGGCTATACGTGCCTTCCGAAGCATGGAGGAGCTTGAGATGATACATTTTTGGTTACCCATCCGATGACCGACTTTTGCGAAAGTTGCTTAATCTCAGCACTCGCAGACCGGGCATGTTAACCACTCCGCCATCGACGTCTTCTAATAAAGCTATTGTTTATTTAATTATAATTAGATGGCGGGTTACAATCGCGGGCCGGATTGAATCTTGTCGCGGGCCGGACTTGGCCCGCCGGCCGCCATTTCCTTATCCCTGCTTTAGGGCACCTAAAAATTCACTCTTTTTTATTTTTCTCCAGCTCATTGTATTATATTTAATAATACTTATTTTTCTTCAATAAATTATTTGAAATGGATTTTTTATATTCGTTTACGTTCTTTCTCTTTCACCTTTACTTCACTTCAAAGTCCTGATTTTTATGAATTAGTAAGGGTTACCCTATCCACCAGACAAATGAGTAATTGCTTGTTTCAACTAACAGGCCTCTCCAGTTATATCTACAGCTTCATGGGTTACCTATATATATAGATAATATATCTTTTGTCACAGACCAAATATAGAAAAGAAATAAAAATAGAAATAGAAAAACATTTATTCAGTATCACAAAACAACATTCAGACGAGTAAAGCATTATAATTTAATATACATGGTATATGATACTGAAAAGGTCTGTGTCTTTTGTTAATATTATAATATATGACGATAATGAATGATTATAGTAATGAGAAGTGAGAAATGATACCCTCCAACCCCTTGAATATTTTAGTAAAGAGGTGGGGCTTAATTAATTAAGACCACGCGGATTTCTTGAGAGAACTTGTAAAGTGACGTTGCACTTTTTGTTATATTTGCCAACACTCATGCACGCTCACGATCACTTAACGGTTAATAATCCACCATTATTTCACATAAATATTCGACATAACACAAATTTTACAAAATGAAACAAAACCGCAGACATGACTCTTTACTTTCCCGCCGTTAAGTTCTTCCACAGAGTCCTTAAAATCAAATTCGTTTAAGCGATATTAAAAATATTGTTTTTAAAAGAATGGATCTGTAACTTGCATTAGGATAAGTATACAATGTAATAACTAAGTCAGTTTAAAAAGTGATGTTAATTCCATGTTTATATAAATAAATAAATAATACAAAAGAGGTTTTCGGAAATGATTCGACCTTTCAATTTGATTCTTGGGAATGCGGCATGGTTCCAAGGCTGCCTTCATTAACTCTCTTAATTGAATATTATTATTTACTTACTATAATTAATACTTACGTATCATTTACATGGTTAAGTCTCTCTTAAACATTCGAATGTTGACGTACCCAATTAAACGTAGGTATTGCATTACTCTGTTATTTTACTTGCAGGCATTCCTATAAATAATCTTTTCACTTCAGTAGCTCAAACATGTAGGTTTTGCTGCCTGAAATCAGTGAGCAAAATGCGATTTTGCTCACTGAGTGAGACAAAGTAACTTTTTAATTGTTTTTTTCAGAAAGCCGCGAATATCTTATTCAGCCTTGGGTTAATCATACAATTCGAAACATTCACACTCTATCTCTTTCCCGCCATTAGAAAAAGAGAGAGAGACAAAGACCAGCCCTTTCGAAGTTCCAATTTTGAATTCGACCTCAAAGACAAACACGTTCGGAATCTCGTACTAACTAACTAAAGAAATTTTGCAAAAAGATAATTATGTCATTTGATGTAATTTATTTAATTTTTTTTTTGGCGTTCAAAGACATAATTTATTTTAATTATAATAACCTAAAGTAACTAAAACTAATACAAAACTAAAATACGGCGTCAAATAAATTCCTACGCATCGCAGTCGACTGGTAAAGTAACCAAGAGACTGGCGGCATTAATTAATTTATTGAATGTTTAACTTATTGTTGTATTTAAATGAAAATAAGTATATACTGCAAATAAAACTGATATTTAACCTGTAAATATTTATTTCTAGTTTCAATAATGTTATGTTGTTTTATCTGCTGTTCTCGCTGCTGAAGTGAAAAGTTAAGTGTGTTACACGAGAGCAAAATTTTTTGCATCTCGTGCCTTTAAATCCCTCGCCACACTCAGGATTCAACTTTAGAATCACTCGCTACGCTCGTGATTCAATCTTTGAATCCTTCGCTTGCTCAGGATTCAAAATCAGCACTCGCAGCAAAAAACGACTTTGCTCTCTTGTTGCACAAATAACTATTACACTTACTTTGTAAGCTTAGATCTTTTA